>JASTWF010000181.1:66949-277003 GCA_030390025.1 Squalus acanthias | reverse complement strand
TGGGGGGGGGTGTACAGTGTGTGTGGGGGGGGGTGTACAGTGTGTGTGGGGGGGGTGTACAGTGTGTGTGGGGGGGGGTGTACAGTGTGTGTGGGGGGGGGTGTACAGTGTGTGTGGGGGGGGGTGTACAGTGTGTGTGGGGGGGGTGTATAGTGTGTGGGGAGGGGTGTACGGTGTGTGGGGAGGGGTGTACGGTGTGTGGGGAGGGGTGTACGGTGTGTGGGGAGGGTGTACGGTGTGTGGGGATGGTGTACGGTGTGTGGGGATGGTGTACGGTGTGTGGGGAGGGTGTACGGTGTGTCGGGGGGGGGGTGTACGGTGTGTCGGGGGGGGGTGTACGGTGTGTGTGGGGGGGGGTGTACGGTGTGTGTGGGGGGGGGTGTACGGTGTGTTGGGGGGGGGTGTACGGTGTGTTGGGGGGGGTGTACGGTGTGTGTGGGGGGGGTGTACAGTGTGTGGGGGGGGGGTGTACAGTGTGTGTGGGGGGGGGTGTACAGTGTGTGGGGGGGTGTACAGTGTGTGGGGGGGGTGTACAGTGTGTGTGGGGGGGGTGTACAGTGTGTGTGGGGGGGGTGTACAGTGTGTGGGGGGGGTGTACAGTGTGTGGGGGGGGTGTACAGTGTGTGGGGGGGGGGTGTACAGTGTGTGTGGGGGGGGTGTACAGTGTGTGGGGGGGGGTGTACAGTGTGTGTGGCGGGGGGGGTGTACAGTGTGTGGGGAGGGGTGTACGGTGTGTGGGGAGGGTGTACAGTGTGTTGGGGGGGTGTACGGTGTGTGGGGAGGGGTGTACGGTGTGTGGGGAGGGGTGTACGGTGTGTGGGGAGGGTGTACGGTGTGTGGGGAGGGGTGTACGGTGTGTGGGGAGGGTGTACGGTGTGTGGGGAGGGTCTACGGTGCGTTTGGTTCGCTTCTTGTTTGTGTGAAGATGCTCTGCCATTGGGTAATCAGTTCCAGGCCTTTAGCTGTGACTCCCTGGCTCATCCTTGGCTCCTTTTTATTGAGCTCCGGAACCGAAGAACCTTCAGCACAGAAGGCGGCCCAGGCGGAATCTGGAATGAGGGGCCATAGTTTCAGAATAAGGGGTCGCCCATTTAAGACGGAGATGAGGAGGAATTTCTTCTCAGAGGGTCGTGAATCTTTGGAATTCTTTACCCCAGAGAGCTGTGGAAGCTGAGTCATTGAATATATTCAAGGCTGAGATACACAGATTTTCGAGCAACAGGGGAGTCAATGGTTATGGAGATCGGGCAGGAAAGTGGTGTTGAGATCAAAATCGGACCAGCCATGATCTCATTGAATGGCGGAGCAGGCTCGAGGGGCCGAATGGCCTGCTCCTGCTCCTATTTCTTATGTTCTTATGATTCGATAGGGTATCTATCCCTGGTGGGGGGAGTCCAGAACAAGGGGGCATCACCTTAAAATTAGAGCCAGGCCGTTGAGGGGTGATGTCAGGAAGCACTTCTTCACACAAAGGGGAGTGGAAATCTGGAACTCTCTGCCCCAAAAACAATAGATTTTTGTTGGGTATCGAGGGATATGGAGCAAAGGCGGATGAACAGAGTTAAGATACAAATCAGCCATGAACTGATTGAATGGAGGAACAGGCTGGAGGGGCTGAATGGCCTCCTCCTGTTCCTGTTGGGGGAGAGTTATGACTGTTTGTGGGAGAGGACGTCACTCCCTTTATAATCGCTCCTCTCAGGTGGATGTAAAAGGTCCCACGGAACTATTTTGAAGAAGAGCAGGGGGTGTTCTCCCCGGTGTCCTGGGGCCAATATTTATCCCTGTATCAAATCACTAAAACAGATAATCTGGTCATTATCACATTGCTGTTTGTGGGACCTTGCTGTGTGCAAATTGGCTGCCGCGTTTTCCTACATTACAACAGTGACTACACTTCAAAAAAGTGCTTAATTGGCTGTAAAGCGCTTTGGGACGTCCTGAGGTTGTGAAAGGCGCTGGAGAAATGCAAGTTCTGTTCGATTGGCCCACGAGTTTCCGACTCTAGCTTTGCTGAGCTATACGGGGCCGAGGGCGAACTGCAGGAGACCAGGCTGGGGGGGATGGGGGCTGTTTATCCGGCCGGAGCAGCAACACACTTTCAGCTGCAGCACAAGCTTAAATCACCGAGCAATCTCATTATCCCCTCACAATCTGCTCGGCGTTTCAATTTAAGCAGAGACTCTCGGCGCAGGACACGTGAGCCTCTGAGATCAGACCTTCCCCGCTCCGCGCTCGGACACGTGCACGGCTCCCCTTTCAACTCCCTGAGCAATTCACCAACAACCTGGGCAAACCTGGGGTGAGCGGCAGGTGCTGCAGCATTCAGTGGGCGCAGAGAACACACCGCTCTCTGCCGCTCCCTTTGTCTGTGAGACGGGGGCGCGCGTGTGTGTGTATCGCCCGGCTGTGATCAATGCTCCTTTCAGCCTCTGCCCCGGCGATGGTTTGAAATCCTCCCCTCGTGATATTGCAGGTATTTGGAGCTCAGCAACCTGGCCAGGTGATCAGTGTTGGACCAGAATCTGTCTGCAGTTACACCGCACACACCCAGCACCCATTAACCTGAGCTGGGGTGTGCAGCCCTCGGGCTGGGAGGGGGCAGGTTAGTGCTTCGGCGGGGGGGGGGGGGTATGGAGGCAGTTTTGACACTGTTGCCTTCCCTGTGGTGTCCTCCGCTCCTCCCCTCCCCCACCCTCGCAACAACAACATGCGTTTATACAGCGCCTGTAATGTGGAAAGATTTCCTGATCAGTGGCGCGAGGGGAAAAGCAATGAACACCGAGCGAGATACAGCGTTCAGTTCCGGGCCCCGATCCTCAGGAAGGAGATACTGGCCTTGGAGGGGGAGCAGCGCAGATTCACCAGATCGATACCCGGGGCTAAAAGGGTTAAATTACAAGGACAGGTTTCACAGACTGGGCTTGTATTCTCTGGAGTTTAGAAGATTAAGGGGTGATCTGATCGAGGTGTTTAAGATGATGAAAGGAGTTGATCGGGTCGATAGAGAGAAACTATTTCCTCTGGTGGGGGGAGTCCAGAACAAGGGGGCAGAACCTTAAAATTGGAGCCAGGCCGTTCAGGGGTGATGTCAGGAAGCACTTCTTCACACAAAGGGTGGTGGAAATCTGGAACTCTCCCCCCCAAAAAGACTGTTGATGCTGGGGGTCAATTGGAGCTTTCAAGACCGAGATTCTTGCTATTGAGGGAGTGCAGCGAAGGTTCACTAGATTGATTCCTGGGATGGCCGGACTGACATATCAAGAAAGATTGGGTCAACTGAACTTGTATCCTCTGGAGTTCAGAAGAATGAGGGGGGATCTTATAGAGACATTTAAAATCCTGACTGGTTTAGACAAATTAGATGCGGGCAGAATGTTCCCAATGTTAGGGAAAACTAGAACCAGGGGTCACAGTCTAAGGATTAAGGGGAAGCCATTTAGGACTGAGCTGAGGAGGAACTTCTTCACCCAGAGAGTGGTGAATCTATGGAATTCTCTTCCACAGAAGGTTGTTGAGGCCAGTTCGCTAAATATATTCAAAAGGGAGTTAGATATAACACTCACAACTAGGGGGATCAAGGGGTATGGCGAGAAAGCAGGAATGGGGTACTGAGGTAGCATGTTCAGCCATGAACGCATTGAATGGCGGTGCAGGCTCGAAGGACCGAATGGTCTACTCCTGTACCTATTTTCTATGTTTCTATGTTTCTAAACGAGTGGGCAATGGGTTGGGGCGATAGGTCGGGGGTCAGGTGTCGGGACGATGGGTTGGGAGTCAGGGCGATGGGTCGGGGGTCGGGACGATGGGGTCGGGGTTGGGGGTCAGGTGTCGGGACGATGGGTTCCGGGACGATGGGTCGGGGGTCAGGTGTCGGGGCGATGGGGTCGGAGGTCAGGAAGATGGGGTTGGGGTGCAGGTGTCGGGACGATGGGTCGGGGCCGTGGGTCAGGTGTCGGGGCGATGGGGTCGGGGGTCAGGTGTCAGGGCGATGGGTTGGGGGTCGAGGCCGTGGGTTGGGGGTCGGGGGTCAGGTGTCGGGACGATGGGTCGGTGTTTTTGTTCTTCTTTAACTGGGCTGTGTTTTTGCTCTGTGGATGTTGCTGAGTTTCTGCCCCTTGGGGTTGTGATTCCGCGGAATGACCTGTATTTATTCTCCCCCAGGTTATTTATGCGCCCCCGAGGACAACGTTTACAACATCGATTTCACGAGGTTCAAGATTCGTGACATGGAGTCCGGGGCCGTCCTCTTCGAAATCACCAAACCCCCTGCATCAGGTGGGTCAGACCGCGATACCACGGGGCGTCACGGTAACGCTGATCCAGCGAGAGGGAATGGGATCGTTCTGTGCCCCCGGGGAGGGGAGGAGGTGGGATAGCATGGTGGGGGGCGATATCGCAGAGTGGCATCCTGACCCGCTATTGGTCACTTTCTTTCTCTGTGATCCTGAGCAAGAACAAAATGGTTACAACGGGAGGCATTGCCCGTCCCCCGTCCCCACCCCGGATCCCTCGCCGCACGGCACCGGCTTTCCCTCCAGCTGGATGTTGGTGATCGTATAGAGTGATAATGGCACAGAAGGAGGCCATTCAGCCCATCGAGTCCGTGCCGGCTCTCTAGAGCAATCCAGTCAGTCCCATTCCCCCGCTCTATCCCCGTAGCCCTGCAAGTTTATTTCCCTCAAGTGCCAATCCAGTCTCCCCTTGAAAACATTGAGTGTCTCCGCTTCCACCACTTCCGTCGGCAGCGAATTCCAGGTCCTCACCACTCGCTGCATAAAAAAGTTTTTCCTCACATCGCCCCTGTATCTCTTGCCCAAAACCTTAAATCTGTGTCCCCTAATCCTTGTACCATCAACTAGTGGGAACAGCCTTTCCCCATCTAGCCTATCCAAACCCGTCATAATCTTGTACACCTCTATCAAATCACCCCGCAACCTCCTTTGCTCTAATGAAAATAAATCCAGCTTCTCCAACCTGTCCTTGTAGCTAAGATCCCCCATCCCCGGAACCATTCTGGTAAATCTCCTCTGCACCCTCTCAAGGGCCTTCACATCCTTCCTAAAGTGTGGTGACCAGAACTGGACGCAATACTCTAGTTGTGGCCTAACCAGCACTTTATAAAGGTTCAACATAACTTCTCTACTTTTGAACTCAATACCTCTATTTATGAAGGCCAAGATCCCATATGCTTTGCTAACCACTCTCTCAATATGTCCTGCCACCTTCAGGGACCTATGCCCATTAACTCCCAGGTCCCTCTGTCCCTGCACTCAGAACTGTGCCATTAAGTCTATATTGCCTCTCCCTGTTCCTTCTGCCAAAATGCATCACCTCACACTTCTCTGTATTAAATTCCATCTGCCATTTGTCTGCCCATTCTGCTAGCTTTTCTATGTCCTGTTGCAGTCGATTGGTATCATCATCACTGTTTGCCGGACCCCCAAGTTTGGTGTCATCGGCAAATTTAGAAATTCTACTCTGTATTCCAATATCCAGGTCATTTATTTATAAGTGGTCCTAGCACTGACCCTTGGGGAACACCACTGTCTACCATCCTCCAGTCTGAAAAACAGCCATTTACCACAACTCGCTGTTTTCTGTCCTTAAACCAATTCCTTATCCAAGCTGCCACTGACCCACCTATTCCATGAGCCTCAGTTTCGTTAACCAGCTTTTTATGTGGTACTTTGTCAAACACTTTCTTAAAATCCATGTAGAAAACATCCATTGCATTCCCTTCATCAACCTTCTCTGTTACTTCATCAAAAAATTCAATTAGATTAGTCAAACACGATCTGCCTTTTACAAACCCGTGCTGGCTCTCCTTAATTAGCTTAAACCTCTCCAAGTGCCTGTTAATATTTTCCCTGATTATTGTTTCTAAAACTTTACCCACCACTGATGTTAAACTGACCAGCCTGTAGTTACTAGGATTGTCCTTGCACCCTTTCTTAAACAAGGGTGTCACATTTGCCTCTTTCCAATCCTCAGGCACCTCCCCCGCATCTAGGGAAGATTGGAAGATTATGGCAAGCCCTTCCGCTATCTCCACCCCCACTTCCCTTAGCAACCTGGGATGCAAGCCATCTGGACCAGGCGACTTGTCCACTCTAAGCATATCCAGCCTTTCGAGTACATCCTGTCTATCAATTTTCACCTCATCCTTTACCCGTATCATCTCCACTTCTACCGATATTTTGTCAGCATCCTCTTCCTTATTAAACACCAATACAAAGTGCTCATTGAGTATTCTAGCCTTGCCCAGCACCTCTAAGCATATATCTCTACTCGGAGCTCCGACACAGCAAGAGAGCCCCAGGTGGGCAGAGGAAACGCTTCAAGGACACCCTCAAAGCCTCCTTGAAAAAGTGCAACATCCCCACCGACACCTGGGAATCCCTGGCCCAAGACCGCACAAAGTGGAGGAGAAGCATCCGGGAAGGCGCCGAACACCTCGAGTCTCTTCGCCGGGAGCAAGCGGAAGCCAAGCGCAAGGAGCGCACGTCAACCTAAGCACCCCACCCACCCGCCCCTTCAACCACCGTATGCCCCACCTGTGACAGAGACTGTCGGTCCCGCATTGGACTCATCAGTCACCTGAGAACTCATTTTTAATGTGGAAGCAAGTCATCCTCGGTTCCGAGGGACTGCCTAAGAAGAAGAAGATATCACCTTCTTTGTCCCCAATAGGCCCCCCCCTCTTACTACCCGCTTACTGTTTACATGCCGGTAGACGATTTTTGGGTTCCCTTTTATGTTAACCGCCATTCTACTCTCATATTCTCTCTTTGCCAATCTTATTTTCATCTTCACTTCCCCTCTCAACTTATTGTATTTGGTCTGGTTCTCACTTGAAGAATTCACCTGACATGCATCATACACCCTCTTTTTTTGTTTCATCATCTTCTCTACCTCCCTCATCATCCAAGGAGCCCTTGCTTTGGTTCCCTTACCCTTCCCTCTTGTTGGAATGTACCTAGCCTGTACTTGGAACATCTCCTCCTTAAAGATCACCCATTGTTCCGTTACAGTTTTTCCTGTCAGTCTTTGATTCCATTTTACCCTGGCTAGATCCTTTCACATCCAATTGAAGTTAGCCCTATTCCAGTTTAGACGTACCACTCTAGATTGTTCCTTGCTCCTCTCCATTGCTAATCTAAATCTTATGATACGATGATCACTCGTACCCAAGTGTTCTCCGACAGACACTTGGTCGACCTGGCCCACCTCAATCCCCAGCACCAGATCCAGCAATGCCTCCTTCCTAGTTGGGCCAAGAACATACTGGTCAAGGAAATTCTCCTTAACACATTTCAGAAATTCCTCCCCCTCCTTTCCCTTTACCCTAGTATTATCCCAATCGATATTTGGGTAATTAAAGTCCCCCAATATCACTACTCTATAGCTCTTGCATATCTCTGCGATTTTCCTGCAGATTTTCTCCTCTACCTCCCTCTCACTATTTGGAGGCCTATAGAATACCCCCAATAGCATGATCATACCCTTTTTGCTCCTCAACTCTAACCAAATGGATTCTGTCCTTGTCCCCTCAAGAACATTCTCCCTTTCCAACACTACAATGTCTTCCCTAATCAGCACTGCCACCCCACCTCCCTTTTTTCCTTCCCTATCTTTTCTGAACACCTTGTATCCGTGAATATTATGTGGCCTCACCATTTTTCAGCCACGTTTCTGTTATTGCCACTACATCATATTGCCACACGGCTAATTGTGCTTGTAGCTCACCAACCTTATTCACCACACTTTGTGTGTTTACATACATGCATTCCAAACCTGTCTTTGTTCCTCGTAGTCCTTCTTGGTCTGCTCCTGCTCCTATCTAATACGGTACTACTTTCTCCTCTAGTACTATCCAACATTCTCCCTCCTTTATGCACTTTATCCTCTTTTCTACTTCTATATGCTGGTGCCCACCCCCCACCAATTTAGTTTAAACCCTCCCCAACCACACTAGTGATCCTCCCCGCGAGGACATTGGTCCCAGTCCTGTTGAGGTGCAGCCGGTCGCTTTTGAATAGGTGACTCCTGCCCCAGAACTGGTCCCAATGCTCCAAGAATCTGAAGCCCTCCCTCCTGCACTATGCCTCAAGCCATGCATTGATCCTCCCTATCTTCCTATTTGTACTCTTGCTGGCGCGTGGCACCGGGGGTAATCCAGAGATTGCTACCTTTTGAGGTCCTACTTTTTAACTTCCTCCCTAGCTTGTGTTTGGGAATCCAGCTCCTCTCGAGCACTCCCGGGCAGAAACCATTGGTCAGTGGGTCGTTGGATCCGACCCGGCCCTGCCTCATCGAGGTCACGCCAGGGGTCCTCCAGATTGTTGCCCGCCCCACCCCCGCCGTCTCTCGGGGAGAGGCTCCCCTTCCCCCATCCCCATCCCCCAGGAGTTTTTCATTTGAGGTGCAAATCTGCTTCCAGAGATCTCTCCCTTCCCCTCCCCACCCTCTTCTTCTCCCTCCCCCCTCCTCCTCCCCCCCATCTCCTCCCCCCCCTCTTCCCTGTTGGTTTCCGTGAAGTGGAATGTATTTTCCTGACTGCCGAAGTGTTTGTGTTGCAGAGCGTGACCAGGGTGACAAGAAAGATGTGGATCCCAACGCGGGGCGGTTCGTGCGCTACCAGTTCACCCCCGCCTTCCTCCGCCTGCGGCAAGTAGGAGCCACGTAAGTCCCGAGAGTCGAGGGTGGAGCGGCCGGAGTCTGGACTGACCACCGGCCCCGGGATAGTGGGATAACGGTGCGGTCATCGACTGCAGGCTGTCGAGCAGCTAAAGGTCTGCCTCAAAATATTGTAAAAGGGAGGGGGAGGGGGCTTAATAAATCACCTCTGATCATCTCTAATCGGGACCCCCCGCACCGCCCCGGGACCCCCCCCCCGCACCGCCCCGGGACCCCCCCCGCACCGACCAGGGACCAACCCGGGACCCCCCGCACCGACCCGGGACCCCCCCGCACCGACCAGGGACCAACCCGGGACCCCCCGCACCGACCCGGGACCCCCCCGCACCGACCAGGGACCACCCCGGGACCCCCCGCACCACCCCGGGACCCCCCGGGACCCCCCCCCCGCACCGCCCCGGGACCCCCCCGCACCGCCCCGGGACCCCCCCGCACCGACCAGGGACCAACCCGCACCGCCCCAGGACCCCCCCGCACCGCCCCGGGACCCCCCGCCCCGGGACCCCCCCCGCACCGACCAGGGACCAACCCGCACCGCCCCAGGACCCCCCCCCCCCCCCCCCGCACCGCCCCGGGACCCCCCGCCCCGCACCGCCCCGGGACCCCCCCGCACCGACCAGGGACCAACCCGCACCGCCCCAGGACCCCCCGCCCCGCACCGCCCCAGGACCCCCCCGCCCCGACCAGGGACCAACCCGGGACCCCCCGCGCCGACCACAGTCCCCGGCCTGTGCATCATTATTTTGCCGTAGCTCGGTTGGGTTTGATGTTTGGTCCGTTCTCTCCCTGCCTCTTGCTGGTGTGTGAACCGAGACCGTGAGATTCCCCGGGGGGAGGGGGATACGAGCTCAGCCTGGACCTGGAGCCTCGGACCTTTCCGGCCCCTGAGTCTCGGCCTGGATTATGGGGCTCAAGTCTCTGGAGTGGGGCTTGAACCCACGACCATCTGACTCTGAGGTGAGAGAGGGTGCTACCCACTGAGCCATGGCCAGCACTGTGGGAACGTTGGGCGATTTCTTGCTGTGGGTATCGATCACTGCTTCCTTCTGTCTGCAGGGTGGAATTCACGGTGGGTGACAAACCCATCAACAACTTCAGAATGATTGAGAGGCACTACTTCCGAGACCAGCTGCTGAAGAGCTTTGACTTCGAGTTCGGTTTCTGCATTCCGAGCAGCAAGAACACGTGTGAGCACATCTATGAGTTCCCCCAGCTCTCCGAGGAGCTCAGTGAGTATCAGAACTGCCTCGCCAGGCTGCCGCTTCTCTATTCTAATGATATTCAAGCCTTCACGTTGGATACCAGGGGGAGGTTTCTGCGACTGTGAGTTAATAACACGGGGCAGATTCCTGATTCTGCCCCAGGCAGTTGGCAGGTTTTTTGACCCACTTTTTAATCTCCACCAAATTTGTTCACAGAACAGGCTCGATGGGCTGAATGGCCTACTCCTGTTCCTATCTTCCTAACTCTGGTGGCGACTTGGGAACAGGAGGAGGCCATTCAGCCCCTCAAGCCTGTTCCACCATTCTATTAGATCGTGGCTGATCTGTATCTTAATTCCATCTACCCGCCTTGGTTCTGTAACACTTAATATCCCTACCCGTAGAGATTAGCTGATTAGGGAAGTAAACACATGGCTAAAGGAGTGGATTGGGAAAGAGGTATTCCATTTCATGGGGCACTGGCACCAGTATTGGGACAAGAAGAAGCTGTATCATTGGTCCTAGCAGAAAGGATAAATAGGGCGGTCACAAGGACTTTAAACTAGTAAATGGGGGGGGGGGGGGGGGGGAGGAGAGGGCTCAGGGGAAATTGCAGTACAAATAGTAGTTCAAAAACAAACGAAAGGGAAGAGAGTAGAGTAACAGTCAGAAATTGTGCTTTAGGCACTACAGGTAAAGGGAAAACTAAAAGATGTAAAGCGATTAAACCAGGAGAGAGAAATAAGAAACATGTGAATAAAGCATCAGAGCTGAAGGACAGGCTAGGGTGTGTGGCTCAAATAAGCGATCTTTATACAAACGCACGGAGTATAAGGAATAAATTGAATGAACTGCAGGTGTGAATTCAAATTGGAGAGTATGACATGGTAGCCATTACTGAGACATGGCTGCCAGACAGAACTGGGAACTAAATATACCAGGTTATAAGGTCTACAGGAAAGATAGGGAAAATGGCAGAGGGGGAGGAGTAGCCTTAGTAATTAAGGATGAAATCACTTCAATGATGAGAGAGGATATAACGAGAGGTAAGCAGGCAGTGGAGACTTTAAGGGTTGAATTAAGAAATAGGAAAGGATTTAAGACTGTAGTGGGAGTTGTGTATAGGCCCCCTGGTAGCAGCTGTGAAGTGCTAGATTGTATAAATGCAGAGATTAGACAAGCATGTAGCAAAGGCAGAGTGCTTTTAATGGGGGATTTTAACTTTCATATAGATTGAGATAAGCAGACTAGCACCTGTCAGAAAGGTAGTGAATTTCTTGAGTGTGTCCGGGATAGTTTGTACAACAATATGTCCTAGAGGCAACAAGGGGGCAAGCCATATTAGATTTAGTAACGTGACAGATTTAGTTAACAGCCTAATTGTGCGTGAACATTTATCCAATAGCGATCATAACATGATCGAGTTCAACGTGGCGTTTGAAAGGGAGAAACATGAAACAGCTACGAAGATTCTCGATTGGGGTACGGTCGACTTCAAAGGGAGGAGACAGAGACTGACCACAGTAAACTGAGCAAATCTGTTAATGGGTAAAACAACAGATGATCAGTGGGAGATGTTCAAAAAAGAATTTAAGGTGATACAGAACCAGTTTATACCCAAGGGGCAAGAGCTCTACTTGCCCAAAAAAACAGCCATGGACGACTAAAGAGGTAAGGGACAGCATAAAACTAAAAGAAAAAACATACAAAAATGAAAAAAGCGCAGATCCTGGCAAATGGGAAAGATACAAAGAACAGCAAAGGGTCACAAAACAGATAGTAAGAGCTACAAAAAGGGAGAAAAAAAAGAAACTTGCAAGGGATATCAAAATCAACACAGAATTTTTAGTTACATTAGGAAGAAGAGGGTGGTCAGGAGCAATGTGGGCCCCTTAAAAACTGAAAGTGGTGATTTTATCAATGATGATGGGGAAATGGCGGACATGTTAAATAATTACTTTGCATCAGTATTTACAGTAGAGGAAGAGGATAGCATGCCAGAAATCCCAAGGAAACTAATATTGAATTGGGAACAGTCATTCAATAAACATAGTGAAAATAATGGCACTAAAGAGTGACAAATCCCCAGGACCAGATGGTTTCCATCCCAGGGTTTTAAAGGAAGTCTGTGAGCACATTGCAGATGCCCTAACTATAACCTTCCAAAGTTCTCTCGATTCAGGAACCAACCTGTTAGATTGGAAAATTGCACATGTCACTCCGCTATTTAATAATGTGGGACTAATTGGAGAGCTCTTTCAAAGAGCCGGCACAGGCTCGATGGGCCGAATTGCCTCCTCCTGTGCCGTGTGGATCTATGAGGACGTCCTGAGGTGGTGAAGGGCGCTATATAAATGCAAGTTTTTCCTTCCTCTTGCCCCCAGTTCGGGAGATGGCCACTCGCCCCTACCAGACCCAGTCCGACAGCTTCTACTTCGTCGACAACAAGCTGGTGATGCACAACAAGGCCGACTACGCCTATGGGAACGGCCCCTGAGAACGCGGTCAGGGCTCCGCTGCTTCCGACTCCATAGCATCCACCTGGGGACCCCGGCTCTGCGGATCGCCAAGAGCATCGATGGGAATGCCAATCCCGGGACCCTCTGGTTAACCAAATCTCACTCCACAGCTCGACCAACCCTGCTTCTAACCGCGCACTAACAATCGGAATAACCCTTTCAACGCCGCCATTCGCTCTCATTTCATTATTATTGTTTAAATTAGCTGTGCTGGTACTGAAAGGTCGAGGGACTGAGTTCACATTCCAGCATTGCCCTCCCTTGCCCGGAGACAGCGGGCTGGGTCCCTGGGGAGGAGGGAGATGGTTCGCCGTGGCTGAGAGTCGAACTGCTCTGCCGTGCGTGTGATCATCAGTCTCTTCCTGTCTCCCCGCCGTCTGCTGAAAATGCTGTTCGAGGCCCCAACCCCAGTCCCTGTTCCGACGGAGGGAGGGAGGAATGTTAATTGAACCCCCACACCAGTAAATCTTACCCCAGCGACGCGCCCGTTTCCATTCTTGGCCTGTCCCAGCTTCGAGCCGAATTCATAGCAAGCGCGTCTTTATTCAATTTGGGAATCGGTCCTCGACCGAGGCGTCTGAAGCTGGGATTGAAATGGGGATTGACGTTTGGTTCTCCAGCGATCTGTCGGGAATGAGCCCGCGGGTTCCCCCGTTTGGTGTTCTGTGTGTTTCTGTTTTTGGTTTAATTTATGATAGACTCGACCCGCCAGCAGAGCAGCCAGACGGGCAGAGCGGGATCCAGCGTTTAGTCTATTCCGAGGGCTCCACTGTGACCCCGGTTTCTAGTGCTTGACATTTGACACTTGAATTAAATATTTATTTTTTAAGTAGAACTGGAAGAGAAAAAAAAAGTCGAACTGTTTTCATTTCCAATTGTTCGTGCTGATTGTGTATTTTGTGTCGGTCTGTGAGGATTTGTTGAGATCTGTAAAATTATATCGAGTTTCTCGCTCTCACTAAGGTGCTGAATGCAGTGTCATCTGAAAGATTTCTCAACATATATATATAAAAAAACACTTTGAAAAGAGGCGCTCAGTGTTGTATTTTTGTAATTTTGTTTTGGTCCTCACTGAAGAGAGAAGGTGGGGAGGATCTTAACCCCACTCTCTGCCTCCTCCCCCCAGTAATACAGCAGGAGATGACCATCAGACTGACCCTCCTGTCTGACCTGGTCTGGTCTGGTGTGATGCCAAGACACACAAACCCGGGAGGTCACCGAGGTCAATGCTGAGTCAGCTGATCTTGGATGCGATGGCGGTAAGGGTCCAAAATTCAGCTGAGTGCCCCCTGACCTACCACGGCTCCCAACTATGAAGGCTGTCTGCTGCCCCCTGCCAGGAGGTACGTGTGTCACCTTCTCCACCCCCCCCAACCCCATGGTCAAAGAACCTGCCAACATTGGCTGCTGCGGTCCACAGGTGACGGTGCTGGAGAGTGGCCAGAGCCTGTGCCACTGTCTGCCGAGGGAGAGAGACAGGAACTGAGACCAATCCCCTCCACACCGACTCTGCACAGTCCAGGGACAGACTCTGGGGTCTCCTGCTCGGGCGGTGCCCGCACACTTTGGGAGAGTCACTGCAGAAAAAAGGTTAAATCAGCCCAGTCGACCTTCCGATAGAACGGCGAGGTTGCGAACAGTCTGGTTCAGCCCGAGACTGTGGCCGGGGAAAGGGATGGAGTCGAGGGAGCGGAGTTTGTGGACGATGGCTTCTGTCTTCCCAGTGTTTAGCCGGAGGAGATTGCACAGACGGTGGTGGGATCCAACGCATCGTCTACAATCTCCATGAGGGAGGCGAATATTAGGTCATCGACCTGAAACGTTAACTCTCTTTCTCTCTCCACGGATGCTGCCTGGCCTGCTGAGTTTTTCCAGCGTTTTCTGTTGTTATTCAAAGAAACAACTGGGAGATTTGCCTCCAGAGAAACTTGAACATTAGCCTGACTATTACTCTATTATTTCAGCCCAACCAGGTATGTTCTGCAGAATCCATTGTTCCAAACCTCCGTACTGTTCACTCATTTCTCTACTTGGCCTTTATCTTTCGATTGTCCTGAGCCCAGTTTGAGATGATGTTGCTCCCTCTTGGGGCTATAGAGGGGAACACACCACCCCTGGAGAGTTGGCAAATTTCTGGGATTTGGGTTGGGCGGATGCCAAACTCTTCCCCCATCCACCAGTGTTGCCTCTCCTCTGCATTCTGCCAGTGCCATTTTCAATTGCGCCACTAGAGGGGGTGAGATCCAGCTGGTAATTCTCCATAGCAATAAGGCCGAGATAGGGAACTGCCATACCTGCAGTTTGCCTTTGTGAATGACTATTGTATGTGAAGTGAAGAGATGTTTGAGATTTAAAGCACTAGAATATATTTCCTTTCGCAGTGGTAAGGGAGTGAAGCTGGTGTTCCTCTGTGCGATACCCTGTCCCCACCCTCATTCCCCCACCTTTGTGGTTTTGATTGCTATTGAGAGGCACCTGTTCTAATTCTACTGCTCGAAGGGGATAAAAGTTCATTCAACATCTTGTGAACGACACTGGGTCAGTTCGTATCCTTGTCCTTTGGTTCGACAATCACTAACAGCTCTGTGTTTCTAATGCTCAATCAGCTGGAACCTTCTGATAGCCAGCGTGTCACCCGGAGCCGGCTGCAGAGAGTTCAATGTTCAGTCTGTGGAGTTTAACAGACAGTGCAGTCTGGAGCACAGACCAGTGCTGGTGACTGGTGGCAAGCAGTGACTGTACACCAGCTCCAATACAACCAGGAAACAAACAGTTGCAAAGATAAATCTTGTATTTATTCAGTTTAACTGTGAGATTACAGAGGTATTTATTCTCACCCCACACTGCTTCTGCTCCCAGCTCGGTTTCCTACTAGTGTCAGGTTTGATTGCCGAGGTCCGGTTATTGCAGTTGCCTAAACCTTCTGGTGCTAAAAGCCGCTCATCACTTCTGACCGGTTAAAGGATAACATTCCAGGGCTTGAACCAAATTAATTCAAAGACTACTCGCTCCTCACCTTTTCCATCGCAATCTTTGGTCCCCTCCGTCGCTTCTCGCCAACTTCCTGCTCGGGGTTCTGATGAAGTGTACACAACCGAAATATTATGGGCTACCCGTTCTCTTCACACGCACTGACTGACCTACCGAGTACTTCTTTCGGATGAGACGTTAAACCGAGGCCCCGTCTGCTCTCAGGTGGACGTAAAAGATCCCACGGCCACTCTTTTGAAGAAGAGTAGGGGAGTTCTCCCTGGTGTCCTGGACAATATTTATCCCTAAATCAACATCACAAACAGATTATCTGGTCATTTTCACATTGCTGTTTGTGGGAGCTTGCTGTGCACAAATTGGCTTCTGCATTTCCCACATTACAACAGGTGACTACACTTCAAAAATTACTTAATTGGCTGTAAAGCACTTTGGGACGTCCTGAGGTTGTGAAAGGCGCTATAGAAATGCAAGTCTTTCTTTCTGGCAGTTTCTGTTTTTCTTGATTTGTGTCCTCTGATTGCCCCGTAAAGCACCCAGTTACACTCAACATGTGCTATACACGAGAATCGGCCACATTGCTTTCCTCACCGGACTGTTCTTTCAGTGTCAGGCTGGGTATTGTTTCCTTGGGTTGGACCTATGAACAGTGTGGATATGGAGCAGAGGCACAGATCAGCTATGATCTGATTGAATGGCTCGAGGGGCTGAATGGCCTCCTTTATAGGATCCGAATCTAGCAGCACAGAAGGAGACCATTCGGCTCGTTGTACCTGTGCCGGCTCTTTGAAAGAGCTCTCCAATTAGTCCCACTCCCCTGCGCTTTCCCCAGAGCCCTGCAAATTGGTCCCCTTCAAGTACATGGCCAATGGCCTTTGAAAGTTCCTGTGGAATCTGATTCCATCGCCCTTTCAGGCCGTGCGTTCCAGATCACAACCACCGTGTGTGAAGAAACCTCTCCTCATTTCCCCTCTAGTTATTTTACCAATTATTTTAAATCTGTGACCTCTGGTTACCGACCCATTTGCCAGAGGAAACAGTTTCACCTACTTGCTCTATCAAAACCCCTCATGATTTTGAATACCTCTATTAAATCTCCCCTTAACCTTCTCTGCTCTAAGGAGAACAACCTCAGCTTCTCCAGTCTATCAACGTAACTGAAGTCCCTCATCCCTGGAACCATTCTGGTAAATCTCCTCTGCACCCTCTCCAAGGCCTTGACATCCTTCCTAAAGTGCGGTGCCCAGAATTGGACACAATACTCCAGCTGGGGCCGAAACAGTGATTTGTAAAGGTTTCGCACAACTTCCTTGTTTTTGTAAATAGGGGCACTGAATACAAAAACAAGTATCCCATACACTTTCTTAACCACCTTATCAACTTGCCCTGCACCTTCAAGGATTTATGAATATGCACCTCCTGTTTCTAATGTTCCTGACAGTGTGCGTGAGCCAGTGTCCTCCTCCCTCTATTTGCAGCATTTAGATTCTCGATGTCCTGCAGTATCCCAAGGGCAGCAATCTGACCATCGCTGATCCTGAGGGGACTTGTTACCAGAGCTAAGTCCCAATGACAGGAAGAAAAACCGGTAAATGCTAGAAATCTAAAATAAAAAATATTGGAAAGACACAGCAGGTCAGACAGAGAAGAGAGGTTAACGGAGTGGGATCAGAACTCAAACTCTGCTGAAAGGTTCCAGCTGCAGTGTTAGCTGCGTTTCCAGACCTTGATTAACCTGCTGCGCATCTCCGGCATTTTCTGTTTTTTAATCCCGATGCCCAGCCGGGCAGCGAAACTCGGCAAACGGATTACTGCAGTGACAAAATAAACGTAACCAGTAAATCTTCCTGAATTCTCAACATCCACTGTGGCTTAACTAGTGACAAGGGCGCTGAAATTATACCACAGGAGAGCAGCTTAGCGCATTTGTCTGAAAGCAGAGGCTTTAACCCACTAAAATAGCGCGTGAGGTGGTCAGAGGGTTTCATTATCGGATCAGATGCGATACAAATGCAAGGACTGATGTTCCCCATCTGTAATGCGGCCCTTTTTAACTTTTGTAAGTGAAGAGAGTAAATGTTGGAGACGGCTGATGGGCAAAAAGCAAACTGTCAGCACTGGAGGCAGGGCAGGGATACAACCTCCAGCTAACGCTCGGTGCAGAGTACATCAGGTCAATATAAAGGCAACAGAGATAAGTAAAGAGAGAATTGTGTTTTATACAAGTCAGTCCGCTCGGAAACATCTCAAAACGCTTCAGATACATTGAATGACTTTGAAGTGCAGTGACTGTTATAATCGGCAAACACAGCAGGCACCCCACACACTACACAGCAAGATCCCGCACGCAGAGTAAGATCCCGCAGACTACACAGCAAGATCCCACCGACTGCAATGAGATGAATGGCCGGGAATCTGTTCTTGATGTTGGTTGAGGGAGGAAGGTTGGGCGAACTCCAGCTCCGTGAATAGCGCCCTGAGATGGTGAACCGGTAGACACGGCCTCGCTTTAATGTCCCATTCCAAGGACGGAACCTCCGGCATCTCAAGTCCGTGCAGGAGGTTTCTCGCAGGATTGTAAAGATGGAGCCCACAGGAAGCAGGACTTCCTTCCCCAGGAGTTGGGAGTGAGAGAGATGAGGAAATGTTTCACTCAAAAATATTTTAAAGTAAAACTTTCCTCACATAACAGAAGTATTAAGATCCAAACAGTCAGTTCCCATGATTGGTTGTAAAGTGTTCAATGATTGGTTGCAAGTTTTAACTCCTGCACCATGATTGGCTGTCCAGTGCTGGCTGTGGTCAGTGTCGGTTCAGGGGTCTTTGTGTGACTACTTTTCAAAGTGGTGGATCACTTTATTGAGGATTTTTTTTTAACCTCCCTGTAGTTAATTAATGCTGGAACGCTCTGTTGCTGGAGTCTGTGGGGTTCTTGATCAGATCAGTGCTATTGGAGTGGAGCCGGCGTTGCCCAGGTGGGCGCTGGGTTTGGTACCGAAGCCTGTGCGGGTGGTGTAGATGCCACTCAGCTGTAGGTCGGTCAGGCTGTGCTCGGTGTTGTTCAGAGGGCAGGTGACTCCATCGTTGTCTGTTGGGAAGGTGCTCCAGCACAGCGGAAACAATGAAGGGCATTGTGGAGATGCTGCCATCGAGACCAGGGGATCCGGGGTTAAACTGTCATCCTTCAGCACCTCCCACAGATTACCTGCAAATTAAGCGAGAGATTAATGCTGCAAAGCAGCTCAGGCCATGGGCAATAATTGAATTTAAGTTTAAGTTTAGGCAGTGACTATATCAGACTATCTACAAATACCAATGTTGCAAAGTGTTTCAAATCAATATTAGTAAAGTTTTAAAGACGAGTTACACAGAGAGAGGCCTGTGAACCAGTCTGTGCGGAGTTAACTGATCGCAGCCTGATTCTACCTCTCTCAGTGACTCTCAGTGTCAGCCGTGGCTCAGTGGGCAGCACTCTTGCCTCTGCTCTGAGTCAGACGGTCGTGGGTTCAAGTCCCACTCCATAGGCTGGAACATAAAATCCAAGCGGACACTCTAGTGCAGTACTGAGGGAGCGGCGCACTGTCGGAGGGGCAGTACTGAGGGAGTGGCGCACTGTTGGAGGGGCAGTACTGAGGGAGCGCTGCACTGTCGGAGGGGCAGTACTGAGGGAGCACTGCACTGTCGGAGGGGCAGTACTGAGGGAGCGCTGCACTGTCGGAGGGGCAGTACTGAGGGAGCGCCGCACTGTCGGAGGGGCAGTACTGAGGGAGCGCCGCACTGTCGGAGGGGCCGTCTTTCGGATGAGACATTAAACCGAGGCCATGTCTGCTCTCTCAGGTGGATGTAAAAGATCCCATCACACTATTTTGAAGAAGAGCAGGGGAGTTATCCCCGGTGTCCTGGCCAATATTTATCCCTCATTATCACATTGCTGTTTGTGGGAGCTTGCTGTGCGCAAATTGGCTGCCGTGTTTCCCTACAATACAACAGTGACTGCACTTCAAAAAGTACTTCATTGGCTGTAAAGCGCTTTGGGATGTCCGGTGGTTGTGGAAGGCGCTGGAGAAAGGCAAGTCTTTCTTTTTCTCTCTGCTTTGTTAGGAAAATTATTCACAAGTGTGCCTGCTACTTACAGTGCGGGCATGGATGGTGCGAGTGTGGGGAGTGCGGGCATGGACGGTGCGAGTGTGGGGAGTGCGGGCATGGACGGTGCGAGTGTGGGGAGTGCGGGCATGGACGGTGCGGGTGTGGGGAGTGCGGGCATGGACAGTGCGGGCATGGACGGTGCGGGGAGTGCGGGCATGGACAGTGCGGGCACGGGGCGTGCAGGCATGGACGGTGCGGGCGCGGGGCGTGCGGGCATGGAGGGCGCGGCGTGTGCGGGCATGGACGGTGCGGGCGCGGGGAGTGTGGGCGCGGGGAGTGCGGGCGCGGACGGTGCGGGCGCAGGGAGCGCGGGCGCAGGGAGCGCGGGCGCGGACGGTGCGGGCATGGACGGTGCGGGTGCGGGCATGGACGGCGTGGGGAGTGCGGGCATTGACGGTGCGGGCGCGGGGAGTGTGGGCGCGGACGGTGCGGGCGCAGGGAGTGCGGGCGCGGGGTGTGCGGGCGCGGACGGTGCGGGCGCCGGGGGTGCAGGAGGATTGACTGGAATGTGAAGGCTCCAGTAGTCAGTGAGACTGACGGTCTCGGCTCACAATGAAGAACAGCCTCGAGAGAGAGGTGTCAGAGTTCACTCCCTCCTGTCCAACTGTCCAGTAGGAATCAGTGTCGTCAGGAGCCGGTGACATTGGAGGAAAAACCCAGAATTTCATTGTTTACTGGGCTAACGAGTTAAATATTGAGACTGTATAAAACACTAACCAGGCACAGAATACTTTATTTAAAATGATTATTTATTTGTAAGGGTGACCTGATAGAGATCTTGAAGATTATGAAGGGGTTTGATAGAGTGGACGTAGAGAAGATGTTTCCACTTGTGGGGGAGACCAGAACTAGGGGCCATAAATATAAGAGTCACTAATAAATCCAATCGGGAATTCAGGAGAAACTCCTTTACCCAGAGAGTGGGGAGAATGTGGAACTCGCTACCCCAGGGAGTGGTTGAGGCGAAGAGTATAGATGCATTTAAGGGAAAGCTGGATAAACACATGGGGGAGAAAGGAATAGCAGGATATGCTGATAGGGTGAGATGAAGAGGGGTGGGAGGAGGCTCGTGTGGAGCATAAACGCCAGCACGGACCAGTTGGGCTGAATGGCCTGTTTCTGGGCTGTAAATCTCTGTAAATTAAAGATAAATGGAGCTACCCCAATTAAGGTCAAACTGTTTTGGTTGCTAGGCTAAGTATGGAGCAGGGACAGGAATCCATTATTTAACATTAAACATTATTTAACACCTCCAACTCAATCTTCAATGCGTAGATTTAATGTTTGAACACTGCATATTTATAATAGAGTCCTGAGAATGGAACTGTTAGTGTGTCCAGTCACTTGAATAATTAATCAGTATCCTCAAAGTGATTGTGATATTTTATCAGCTGTCGGGTTCTCTCGGATTCAGTAACCACAGCGTAGCAACTTTCATCAGCCAGTTCACTAATGCACTTGTAACAATTCCTCTCCGCGCATCTTAACCAGGTTAGCGCTGGGTTAGGGAAGAGTGGAATTTTGGCAGCAAAATGTTCTAACTTCGTGCAAATGTTAAACAAGTTATAATCTTTCTCCTTTTTGGTGAAGTTATTACTCTGTAATATGAAAATTAAGTTGTACACTTAACATTACATCAAAAATTATTCCATCTACATACGCTTCCATCATTCATTTCCATGTCCACCTTTATAATGTAAACTGCCTGGATCTGTAGACGTGCGAGCTGTAATCTCGCCCTCCTCTGACTGATGCTGAACTACAACAACAACTTGTGTTTATACAGCGCCTTTAACGTACTAAAACCTTCCAAGGTGCTTCACAGGAGCGATTATCAGACAGAATTTGACACCAAGCCACATAAGGAGATATTAGGACAGGTGACCAAAAGCTTGGTCAAAGAGGTAGGTTTTAAGGAGGAGAGCGAGGCGAGGCGGAGATTTAGGGAGGGAAAAGGTTATGATACTTTCAACAGAAAGTGTGGTTGCGCACAATACCAAAACTCAACCCTTGTTGAATAAGCTGACGAGTGAAATGATCGGTGGGGCTGAGAATAGCACTCTGCTCTGAACTCTGCCGACATCTAAAGTTCCTTCGAGAATTTAGTTATAGGGGGACGCACAACCTCATCACCAATTTGCATCTCATTTACATACAGGTCTTGTCACTAGTTAGTAACCCTGCTCACCTGCTCTAAACTGATTGGTTCCCAGGAAGGAGCATGAGCGGTTTGGCTGGAAACATGATTGTAATCCGTGTGTTTACACCGGGCTCAGTTCTCAGGGCAGCTCCCCAAAGTGCAACGTCTACACATGGTTTCTTAAACTTTTACCAAATATTTGTCCCCTTGGAATTTCCTCTCCTGACAGCCCCGATTCTTGCTGGGGCGCTGTTCCAGAAATACCAACTGCCAGAGCCTCACCCAAAGGGGCCGGTCTTCATGGGTGAGCATAGACACTGGGTGTTGGGAGGATATCTGACCCTGGATCCCAATGGCCACTCACTGCACAATGGTTAGGGGCAGCAACTCTGGTGCCAGCCCATGGCATTGAGATTAACTACAACACTCCTACTGTCATCCCCATTGAGATCATCTAACCGCACAGGGCAGGAATTGAAGTTGGGACCTTCTGATCTGTGTGGCTGAGTAGCATACCGCCCTCATCAACTGATCCATCAGGAGAGGGCTGCCCTTAACCTCAACACCCAACCTCTTGGTGGCCACATCTCTGCAAAGGCAATAAAACTATTTCTGATTTGGAGCCTCTTAATATCCAGAAGGATAATCATCGTGAGATTGAGAGGTTTACCTTGAAGTTCAAAGTCTACAAGACTAGGATTGAGTGCATCGATATCTGTGCTGATATCTCCTTCTACCACGATGTGGTGTATGTCCTTGGCCATGGACTGCTCCATTAGCAGCTGGCTGTTGAGGTCAGGGATGCCGTGACTTGGTGTCTGGCCTGGAATTGGGGAATCTTGAGTAGTGTTGGCCTGCGCTCTGGTCTGGCTGTAGAGGTGAGGTTGACCAAGTTGCGGCTCTGTTGTTGCATGAACTGAGCAATCCTGGTTAGTGTTCGCCTGCACTCCGGCCTCGCTGTACGGGTGAAGCCAAGGATGGGGAATTGCACATTGACGTTGAATGTATCCCGGACGGTGTGACTGGGATGGGTCCCGAACATGCAGTGGAGACAATGGGGCTTGAGAACGGAGAGGAGGTGACGCCATCATTGAGGACTTTGTTTTATCAGGTTTTTCTCCAATCAATCTGTCCAGTTCATCTGCAAAAAATAATTTTCAATTTAATTGACTCATTACACACAGTGCAGCTCCACCGGTCAGTCTGGACCACTCTCCCAGTGCCCAGTTACCCACCGGTCAGTCTGCACCACTCTCACCATGCCCAGTTACCCACCGGTCACTCTGGACCACTCTCCCAGTGCCCAGTTACCCACCGGTCAGTCTGCACCACTCTCCCAGTGCCCAGTTACCCACCGGTCAGTCTGCACCACTCTCCCAGTGCCCAGTTACCCACCGGTCAGTCTGGACCACTCTCCCAGTGCCCAGTTACCCACCGGTCAGTCTGCACCACTCTCCCAGTGCCCAGTTACCCACCGGTCAGTCTGCACCACTCTCCCAGTGCCCAGTTACCCACCGGTCAGTCTGCACCACTCTCACCATGCCCAGTTACCCACCGGTCAGTCTGCACCACTCTCCCAGTGCCCAGTTACCCACCGGTCAGTCTGCACCACTCTCCCAGTGCCCAGTTACCCACCGGTCAGTCTGCACCACTCTCCCAGTGCCCAGTTACCCACCGGTCAGTCTGCACCACTCTCCCAGTGCCCAGTTACCCACCGGTCAGTCTGCACCACTCTCCCAGTGCCCAGTTACCCACCGGTCAGTCTGCACCACTCTCCCAGTGCCCAGTTACCCACCGGTCAGTCTGCACCACTCTCCCAGTGCCCAGTTACCCACCGGTCAGTCTGCACCACTCTCCCAGTGCCCAGTTACCCACCGGTCAGTCTGCACCACTCTCCCAGTGCCCAGTTACCCACCGGTCAGTCTGCACCACTCTCACCATGCCCAGTTACCCACCGGTCAGTCTGCACCACTCTCCCAGTGCCCAGTTACCCACCGGTCAGTCTGGACCACTCTCCCAGTGCCCAGTTACCCACCGGTCAGTCTGCACCACTCTCCCAGTGCCCAGTTACCCACCGGTCAGTCTGCACCACTCTCCCAGTGCCCAGTTACCCACCGGTCAGTCTGGACCACTCTCACCATGCCCAGTTACCCACCGGTCAGTCTGCACCACTCTCCCAGTGCCCAGTTACACACCGGTCACTCTGTATGAGAGCATGGGCCTTACACTAAACATCCGTAAGACAAAGGTCCTCTACCAACCTGCCCCCGCCACACAGTACTGCCCCCCGATTATCAAAATCCACGACAAGGCCTTGGACAACGTGGATCACTTTCCATACCTCAGGAGCCTACTGTCAACAAAGGCAGACGTCGATGACGAAGTCCAACACCGCCTTCAGTGTGCCAGTGCAGCCTTCGGTTGCCTGAGGAAGAGAGTGTTTGAAGACCAGGACCTCAAACCCTGGCACCAAGCTCATGGTCTACAGAGCAGTAGTGATACCCGCCCTGCTGTAGGCCTCAGAGACATGGACCATGTACAGCAGGCACCTCAAAGCACTGGAGAGGTACCACCAACGCTGCCTCCGCAAGATCCTGCAAATCCATTGGCAGGATAGGCGCACCAACGTCCGTGTTCTCGCTCAGGCCAACATCCCCAGCATCGAAGCTTTGACCACGCTCGATCAGCTCCGATGGACGGGCCACATTGTCCGCATGCCCGATACGAGACTCCCAAAACAAGCGCTCTACTCGGAGCTCCGACACGGCAAGAGAGCCCCAGGTGGGCAGAGGAAATGCTTCAAGGACACCCCCAAAGCCTCCTTGAAAAAGTGCAACATTCCACCGACACCTGGGAATCCCTGGCCCAAGACCGCACAAAGTGGAGGAGAAGCATCCGGGAAGGCGCCGAACACCTCGAGTCTCTTCGCCGGGAGCAAGCGGAAGCCAAGCACAAACAGCGGAAGGAGCGCACGTCAACCCAAGCACCTCACCCATGCCCCCTTTAACCACCGTCTGCCCCACCTGTGACAGAGACTGTAGGTCCCGCATTGGACTCATCAGTCGCCTGAGAACTCTTTTAATGTGGAAGCAAGTCATCTTCGGTTCCGAGGGACTGCCTAAGAAGAAGACGACGACGACTCTGGACCACTCTGTGCCCAGTTACCCACCGGTCACTCTCTCTGTGCCCAGTTACCCACCGGTCACTCTCTCTGTGCCCAGTTACCCACCGGTCACTCTCTCTGTGCCCAGTTACCCACCGGTCACTCTCTCTGTGCCCAGTTACCCACCGGTCACACTCTCTGTGCCCAGTTACCCACCGGTCACTCTGGACCACACTCTGTGCCCAGTTACCCACCGGTCACTCTCTCTGTGCCCAGTTACCCACCGGTCACTCTGGACCACACTCTGTGCCCAGTTACCCACCGGTCACTCTCTCTGTGCCCAGTTACCCACCGGTCACTCTCTCTGTGCCCAGTTACCCACCGGTCACTCTGGACCACACTCTGTGCCCAGTTACCCACCGGTCACTCTCTCTGTGCCCAGTTACCCACCGGTCACTCTCTCTGTGCCCAGTTACCCACCGGTCACTCTCTCTGTGCCCAGTTACCCACCGGTCACTCTCTCTGTGCCCAGTTACCCACCGGTCACTCTGGACCACACTCTGTGCCCAGTTACCCACCGGTCACTCTGGACCACACTCTGTGCCCAGTTACCCACCGGTCACTCTGGACCACACTCTGTGCCCAGTTACCCACCGGTCACTCTGGACCACACTCTGTGCCCAGTTACCCACCGGTCACTCTGGACCACACTCTGTGCCCAGTTACCCACCGGTCACTCTGGACCACACTCTGTGCCCAGTTACCCACTGGTCACTCTGGACCACTATCACCCCCAAATTGGCTGCCGTGTTTCCTACATTACAACAGTCTCTACACTTCAAAAAGTACTTCACTGGCTGTAAAGCACTTTGGGATGTCCTGAGGTTGTGAAAGGCGCTACTTTGGGATGTCCTGAGGTTGTGAAAGGCGCTATCGAAATGCAAGATCTTTCCTCAACTAAAGCCAAGTACTGCGGATGCTGGAAATCTGAAATAAAAACAGGAAATGCTGGAAAAGCCAGCAGGTCAGGCAGTGTCTGTTAGCTTATCCATGGAATGGAGCCGGTGCGTGGGGCCTGAGTTACCCCCTGGATAATGAAAGCAGGCAGGCAGGGTGTGGCTGGGTTCATTGCAAAGGCCGGTGCAGACCCCTGCCTGTAGCTGCTTTCCCCACTTGCCTGGTTTGGCCATGCTCTTCTTCACTGCCGCAGGATCTTTCCTCCTCCACTTCTGCAGCTCCTCCTGCATCTTCTGGATCTTGGCGGGGTTCAGAGCCCACAAACAGCCCTTTCTGGAGGTCCCGCCCCCGCCAGACTTGTTCTCCACTTTCTCAAAGCACTTGTTCAGAGACAGGTTGTGTCGCACTGAGTTCTTCCAGCCGTCCGGCGCAGTCTGCAACAACAATTGGACAGAATCTTTACTTTATTTCACCACTTTCCACCTCTCCTCTTCTGAAGGCTCCGACTGTTGGCGAAACCCAGTTCAACAGGAGACGCTCACCCTCTGCTACCTTGTCTAAATGGGGTTGGGGTCAGGGTCGAGGGTCGGGGCGGTTAGGGTCGAGGTCGGAGGTCAGGGCGGTTGGTTAACAGTGTGTAGACAATGGATAAAATTGAAGACGGACTTTCAATTTGTGATTGAAAAATGCCGCATTGTAAAACCCAAGTGTTTCGCTGCATTAATGTTAAAGTCGTGGCAGGTACACATAATATTTAAATTTCTGCGAGCTACATTAAACACATAAAAACTACCTCAGTATAAATAGAGAATTCTTTACATTTAGTAAGACCCCAGTTGGAATACTTTGAGCAGTTTTGGGCTCCACACTAAGGAAGGATGTTGAGGCAACAGAGAGCAGATTCACTGGACGCTGCCTGGTGTGAGGAAATACAAATCCAAAGGCTTGAAAAGTTGGGGCTGTTTTCAGTAGAAGAGAGAAGATTCTCCTCCCCCGACTGAGTGGCGACCTGGTCATCCTGTTGACACGGACAGTGTCAAAGATAATTAGATTTTTTTTCCCCTCATCCAAGCAATCAGTAAATATTAATTTTCTTGTTGTCACCATGGTGCAAACCTCGGGGAAACCTGGAAGATTTTCTGGTGCTAAAAGCAAATTTGGATGCAAGAGTAAAAAGCCTTCACTAGATCGTCAGCACACCTGAGCAGCCCCAGACCGGGAGCTACAGGCCCCAGATCTGACCGCCTGTCTAAGGTCACAGATACAGCTAATGAAGAACAGCTTAGAGAGGATCATCGAATCATAGAATGGTTACAGCACAGAATGAGGCCATTCAGCCCGTCGAGCCCGTGCTGGCTCTCTGCAAGAGCACTTCAGCTAGTCCCACTGCCCCGCCCTTTCCCCATAGCCCTGCAAATTTTTTTTCCTTCAGGTACTTATCCAACTCCCTTCTGAAAGCCGTGATTGAGTCTGCCTCCACCACCCTCTCAGGCAGTGCATTCCAGATCCTAACCACTCGCTGCGGAAAAAAGTTTTTCCTCATGTCACTTTTGGTTCTTTTGCCAATCACCTTAAGAAGAGACAAGCTGGAATTTCACTCGCCCCTGAAGCATTTTTAAAATTGTAAGGAAGGAATAGCTGACGGTTTGTTCCTTTCCCGGGGAAGGTAAGACGTGTTGTACATCCACGGAAGTAACATCCAGTTGTGTGGGCCTTTTTTAAGTCCAGTTTATTTGGTGGGTGAGAGCAGGCTGAATCTTCCTCAGGCCCTCTCTGTGTGGTAACTGAGCACCACCTGCTGGACACAGGGATTACTGCAGCCCGCTCGCACAAACATCACCTACTTGTTAAATCTAAAGTGCTGCAGCACTAATTGTGACCTTTCACAGGGGCTATGTGTGTCTGTGTTGTTAAATGTAGCAGGGCCGCAGTATCCTGATTCTGGCAGATAATTTGTCAGTAATTGCAGAATCTCGCCTGAGGAGTGGGGCAATGAGCGGTGATTAATTCCATGTACAGCAGACATGAACAGTAATATTATCCGATACTTAGAGCTACAATCCCCGGGACTTCTAGATGACAAACATCTAAAGTGACACCTGTTAAAGGATGAGAATATATGTACATTGTGCTCACAGTGAGGAGCAGGTGGCTAAATGGGCCACATATTAACATTCTGGCCCCTGGCAACTCAGCAAATGAATGGGGTAGCTGCACTTGGATTCTCGCTGTCTCTAGATTTACAAGGCAGCTTAGCTAGGTTGGTAGTTTTACTACTGGAACATTTTATTGTCGATTCATTGTCAGCTGTGGCTCAGTGGGTAGCACTCGCGCCTCTGAGCCAGAAGGTTGTGGGTTCAAGTTTTACTCCAGAGACTCGAGCACAAAAATCGAGATACCGGTGCAGTACCGAGGGATTTCAGAAGTGACCATGGAACTTAACAACAACATCTTGCATTTATACAGTGCCTTTAACATAGTAAAATGTCCCAGGGCACTTCACAGGATCGATTATCAAACAAAATTTGACACCGAGCCACATAAGGAGATATTAGGGCAGGCGACTAAAAGCTTGGTCAAAGAGGGAGGTTTTAAGGAGCGTCTTAAAGGAGGAGAGAGAGGCGGAGAGGTTTAGGGAGGGAATTCCAGAGCTTAGGGCCCAGGCAGCTGAAGGCACGGCCGCCAGTGGTGGAGCGATTAAATTCGGGGATGCGCAAGAGGCCAGAATTGGAGGAGCTCAGAGATCTCGGGGGGTTGTGGGGCTGAAGGTGATTACAGAGATAGGGAGGGGCGAGGCCATGGAGGGATTTGAAAACAGGGATGAGAATTTTGAAATCAAGGCGCTGCTTAACCGGGAGCCAATGTAGGTCAGTGAGCACAGGGGTGATGGGTGAACGGGACTTGGTGCGAGTTAGGATATGGGCAACAGAATTTTGGATGAGCTTAAGTTTCTGGAGGGTGAAAGATGAGAGCCCGACCAGGAGTGTGTTGGAATAGTCAAGTCTAGCGGTAACAAAGGCATGGATGAGGGTTTCAGCAGCGGATGAGCTGAGGCAGGGGCGGATCGGGCCATGTTACGGAGGTGGAAATAGATGGTCTTAGTGATGGAGCGGATATGTGGCCGGAAGCTCATCTCGGGGTCAAATGTGACACCAAGGTTGCGAACAGTCTGGTTCAGCCTCAGACAGTTGCCAGGGAGAGGGATGGAGTCGGTGGCGAGGGAACAGAGTTTGTGGCGGGGACCGAAAACAATGGCTTCGGTCTTCCCAATATTTAGTTAATCAAACTCTTGCTAGTTGATTGCTGAAGGGTGTGTGCCCTGTATTATTAGGTGGTTGTATAACAGCGCAGAAGATGTGAATGTGAACTGTTCGCTTTGTTCGCTGTTGATTATCAGAGTGCGCATTCCAAAGGCTTAAATTACACCGTTGGGTAGACTTTTTACATATTTTTCAAAGAGGTATTGTTTTTAAAAATCTTTTGTTTTTCTCTAGCTCCTTTGGGCCGCTTTGGGTGAGTTGGGAGGGCAGATGACCTGCTTGTAGCCCAGACAATGCTGCATTTGAGTTGGTCAACCAATGGCGAGCAGGGGTTGGTCTTGAGCAGGTTCACCTTTTCAAACCTCCGCCTGTGTCGGAAGCACCAGCAGGATAAGAGAAAGGGACCGTGTGCGAAGTGTAGGCTCTCACCTGCAATCTCACCATTGTTTGGTCCAGAGAGTCAGAGCAGGAATGTCAGAGGAACTTAGTGTAGAAGGAAACCAATGAGATAGCCTACGGTGATTCAGGAAACTTGGAATGACTGGAATGAAACATAAACCTGCGACTGAAAGCCTCTTTTGTGTAATAGATTCCCAATATAAAAAGTGGAGGAATCTCGCTCCCTCTTATCTCCTTATCTGACAGTGAGATATTACATAATGATTTATCAGATTATTATATGCAGTAGCAGCTGCGCTAGATCAGATTTCTTAATTCCTCGTAAATTATAATTACTGATTTCTTTTTGTCTGATCTGAACTTTCGGGTGCACATAAGACTTGTGAAAACACAAACAAGATTGTTATTTTCAGAGACTCAAATCTCACTCCTGTTCCTTCACCCTTTGTACAAGAAACTCCTTTTGACGTCCTTCTCAAGTCTTGACTGGTAGCCATTACTAATGGACATGTCTGTGGTTTCTCGACAACCTTACAAACAGATAAACTGCTGTGACAAATCAACTTGTCCTGTTGAAATTTTTCTGGAAACAAGTGGTTTGGATTTCACTGTAATCTGCGAGTGGAAGACGTGCGAGGCCATCGCACCACAGAGCTCGCTACCAGTGGTCCTCGAAAGAACAAAGCCTGCGGGAAATCTCTATCCAGAACTAACAATGGGGGCAAGGCTCCAGGAGGAATGCTTTGTGTACATGTTGATTGTTTATTTTAGAAACATAAAGCAGCTTCATCAGATCAAAAGATAATGGGTGGAATCTAGTCCTTCGATCGGAGGGAAACATTTCAGGGAGAACACCGTTTGTGCACTTAGATTCACCTGTGAACGGGATTTCTCTTTTCCAATCTTCTCCTCTCCTCTCCTGAAGATATCTCACTCCATGTTTGAGCCTAGACAGCGTGTACCAGCATGATACTCAACAATCAAGCCCAATCTCTTTATCCCTCTCTAGGTCAGGTGTACTGAAACCAACTCCAGACTCCAACCATCGCCCTGGCTGAGCTCAGTGCTCAGCGCAGATTGGAGTTTGCACTTGGACTCTCCTGGTCAACACTTGCCACTGGCTTGATTGCTAAGGCAGTGCAACGAAGGTTCACTAGACTGACCCCTGGGATGAGAGGGTTGCTCTATGAGGAGAGATTGAGTAGATTGGGCCAATATTCTCTGGAGTTTAGAAGAATGAGAGGTGATCTCATTGAAAAATATAAGATTCTGAGGGGGGATTAACAGGGGAGATGCTGAGAGTCTAGAACTCAGGGTCACAGTCTCAGGATAAGGGGACGGCCATTTAAGACTGAGATGAGGAGGAATTTCTTCACTCAGAGGGTTGTGAATCTTTGGAATTCTCTACCCCAGAGGGCTGTGGATGCTGAGTTGTTGAATATATTCAAGGCTGAGATAAATAGATTTTTGGACTCGAGGGGAATCAAGGGATACGCGGATCGGGTGGGAAAGTGGAGTTGAGGTTGAAGATCAGCGATGATCTTATTGAATGGCGGAGCAGGCTCGAGGGGCCGAATGGCCGACTCCTGCTCCTAATTCTTATGTTCTTATGTTGAGGAAGTGGGAATTCTTACAATAGGAATTCATAGCTAAATGGTTAACGTACCTTAAAATAAGGGAAATGCTCAGTCATGAAGTTGTAGATCTCACTGACCGGCAGACTCCCTGTTTTACTGTTCTTCAGTGCCATGAAGATTAGAATGCTTGAGAGAAAAACAAAGAGAAACAGATAATGTGTTTGTTATGTATCACAGAGCAAATCCGTATCTCCATCTGTTCATTTCCACTCTCAGAATCTTGTTGTCTAGCCTACTAATGGGACTAGTAAATATAGATTTATCTGTCCTGTGCAACAAATCCCTCACATTGGGAATGCTCGAGCTTTATTTGGCTGAATTGCCCCTTTCCTGAAAGTGCTGATTCCCCATTGAGTCAAGGATCCCAGGGCACTGACACCTCCAGTATCTCACTCAGACGGCCATTCATTCTTCAACTGTGCACCTGGATAGTGAATGTCAACAGGATTTTTAGCGCATCACACGGACCCCATATCCTCTCCATCACCTACTTCCACCTCCGTAACATCGCCCGTCTCCACCCCACCTCAGCCCATCTGCTGCTGAAACCCTCATCCTTGCTTTTGTTATCTCCAGACTCGACTATTCCAACGCTCTCCTGGCTGGCCTCCCATCTTCCACCCTCCATAAACTTGAGGTCATCCAAAACTCTGCTGCCCGTGTCCTAACTCGCACCAAGTCCCGTTCACCCATCACCTCTGTGCTCACTGACCTACATTGGCTCCCAGTCTGGCAACGCCTCGATTTTAAAATTCTCATCCCTGTTTTCAAATCCCTCTATGGCTTCACCCCTCCCTATCTCTGCGGGAAACGAGGCGGCGGCGGCGAGGTTTAAAAGAGGCGGCAGAGACCAGGTAGGCCTCACCAATCTCCGAGCTCAGAGGGAGGGAGAGAAGTAAAAAGTAATCGAAGTGTGACGTCACCAGAAAGCAGGAAAGTGATTGGTTGGTGAGTATTTCTCTCTTTTTAAACTTAAACTCTGTGGTTTATAGTTTCTAAGCTCTCTGTGGTTTAGCGGGAACTGTTGGTAAACCAGGGCCCTTAAGTATATCATTTAACTGTAGTGTAATTGGTGGGATTGATTTGATTTAATTTAATTTGAATTAATTAAAGGGTAAGTCATGGCAGGAGAGCTCGGCCCCGTGGTATGCTCCTCCTGCGCTATGTGGGAACTCAGGGACACTTCCTGTGCCCCTGACAACCATGTGTGCAGGAAGTGTATCCAGCTGCAGCTACTGGCAGACCGCATTACGGCGCTGGAGCTGCGATTGGATACATAGACATAGAAACATAGAATCTAGGAGCAGGAGTAGGCCATTCGGCCCGTCGAGCCTGCACCACCATTCAATACGATCATGGCTGATCATCCAAATCCAGTACCCTATCCCTGCTTTAATCCCCACAATACACATATCCCACCCTACCCCCGTAACCCCACGTATTTAATTCCCCCTAACATATCCCATCCTATCCCCATAACCCCACATATTTAATCCCCCCTAACACTAAGGGTCAATTTATCATAGCCAAATCAACCTAACCCGCACATTTTTGGACTGTGGGAGGAAACCGGAGCACCCGGAGGAAACCCACGCAGACACGGGGAGAATGTGCAAACTCCACACAGACAGTCACCCGAGGTCAGATTCGAACCCGGGTCCCTGGCGCTGTGAGGCACCAGTGCTAACCACTATGCCACCGTGTTGCCCTACTGGACCATTCGCGATGCTGAGGACGTCGTGGATATCACGTTTGAGCAGTTGGTCACACCGCAGGCAAAGGATACACAGGCAGAAAGGGAATGGGTGACCAACAGACAGAGTAGTAGGCGCAGGCAGGTAGTGCAGGAGTCCCCTGTGGACATCCCCCTCTCAAACAGATATACCACTTTGAATACTGTTGAGGGGGATGGCTTATCAGAGGAAGGCAGCAGCAGCCAACTTCCTGGCACCATGGGTGGTTCTGCAGCACAGGACAGGAGGAAAAAGAGGGGTAGAGCTATAGGTGATAGGGGATTCTATTGTAAGGGGAATAGATAGGCGTTTCTGCGGCCGCAAACGAGACTCCAGGATGGTGTGTTGCCTCCCTGGTACAAGGGTCAAGGATGTCTCAGAGCGGCTGCAGAACATTTTGGAAGGGGAGGGTGAACAGCCAGTTGTCGTGGTGCATATAGGTAAAAAAGGGGATGAGGTCCCAAAAGCTGAATATAGGGAGTTAGGAGGTAAATTAAAAAATAGGACCTCAAAGGTAGTAATCTCAGGATTGCTACCAGTGCCACGTGCTAGTCAGAGTAGAAATAGAAGGATATTTCAGATGAATACGTGGCTAGAGGAATGGTGCAAGGGGGAGGGATTCAAATTCCTGGGACATTGGAACCGGTTCTGGGGGAGGTGGGACCAGTACAAACCGGACAGTTTGCACCTGGGCAGGGCCGGGACCGATGTCCTAGGGGGAGTGTTTGCTAGTGCTCTGGGGGAGGGTTTAAACTAAAATGGCAGGGGGTTGGGAACCTGAGCAGGGAGAGAGAGAAAAGGGACACAAGGATAAAAGCAAAAGATAGGAAGGAGAAATACAAAAGTGGCAGTCAGAGAAATCAATGGTTAAATCAAACATGGCCACAGTAAATAATAATTCTAATAGGTCTAAGAGCATTAAAAAACAAGCCTGAAGGCTTTGTGTCTTAATGCAAGGAGCATTCGGAATAAGGTGGATGAATTAGCTGCGCAAATAGAGGTAAACGAATATGATTTGATTGGGATTACGGAAACATGGCTCCAGGGTGGCCAAGGCTGGGAACTCAACATCCAGGGGTATTCAATATTCAGGAAAGATAGGCAAAAAGGAAAGGGAGGTGGCATAGCATTGCTGGCTAAAGAGGGGATTAACACAATTGTAAGGAAGGATATTAGCTTTGATGATGTGGAATCTGTATGGGTAGAACTGAGAAATACCAAGGGGCAGAAAACATTAGTGGGAGTGGTATATAGACCTCCAAACAGTAATGCGGAGGTTGGGGATGGCATTAAAAGGGAAATTAGAGAAGCGTGCAATAAGGGCACAGCAGTCATCATGGGTGACTTTAATCTACATATAGATTGGGCTAACCAAATTAGTAACAATACTGTGGAGGAGGAATTCCTGGAGTGTTTACGGGATGGTTTCCTGGACCAATATGTCGAGGAACCAACCAGAGATCAGGCCTACTTAGACTGGGTATTATGTAATGAGAAAGGATTAATTAGCAATCTTGTTGTGCGAGGCCCCTTGGGTCGGAGCGATCATAATATGATTGAATTCTTCATTAAGATGGAGAGTGAAGTAGTTGACTCAGAGACTAGGGTCCTGAATTTAAATAAAGGAAACTACGATGGTATGAGGTGCGAGTTGGGTAGGATTGATTGGGGAATGTCACTCAAAGGGTTGACGGTGGATAGGCAATGGCAAACATTCAAAGACCGCATGGATGAACTACAGAATTTGTTCATCCCAGTTTGGCATAAGAATAAAACAAAAAAGGTGACTCAACCGTGGCTAACAAGGGAAATTAGGGATAGCATAAGATCCAAGGAGAGGACATATAAATTGGCCAGAAAAAGCAGTAAACCTGAGGATTGGGAGCAGTTTAGGATTCAACAAAGGAGGACAAAGGGATTAATTAAGAAGGGGAAAATAGAATATGAGAGTAAGCTTGCAGGGAACATAAAAACTGACTGTAAAAGCTTTTATAGATATGTGAAGAGAAAAAGATTGGTGAAGTCAAGCGTAGGTCCCTTGCAGTCAGAATCAGGGGAACTTATAATGGGGAACAAAGAAATGGCAGACCAATTAAATACATATTTTGGTTCTGTCTTCACAAAGGAGGACACAAATAATCTCCCAGAGATGTCAGGGAACATAGGGTCTGATGAAAGGGAGGAACTGAAAGAAATCAGTATTTGTAGGGAAATGGTGTTAGGGAAATTGGCGGGATTAAAGGCCGATAAATCCCCAGGGCCTGAATCTACATCCTAGGGTACTTAAGGAAGTGGCCCTAGAAATAGTAGATGCATTGCTGATCATCTTCCAACATTCGATGGAATCTGGAACAATACCCATGGATTAGAGGGTAGCTAATGTAACCCTACTATTCAAAAAAGGTGGTAGAGAGAAAACGGGGAATTACAGACCGGTAAGCCTGACATTGGTAGTGGGGAAAATGCTAGAGTCCATTATAAAAGATGTAATAGCAGAGCACTTGGAAAACAGTGACAGGATCGGACAAAGTCAACATGGATTTACAAAAGGTAAATTGTGCTTGAATAATCTACTGGAATTTTTTGAGGATGTAACTGGTAATAGATAAGGGAGAACCAGTGGATGTGGTGTATTTGGACTTTCAAAAGGCTTTCGATAAGGTCCCGCATAAGAGATTAGCGTGTAAAGTTAAGGCACATGGGATTGGGGGCAAGGTATTGACTTGGATAGAGAACTGGTTGGCAGACAGAAAGCAAAGAGTTGGAATAAACGGGTCTTTTTCCGAGTGGCAGGCAGTGACTAGTGGGGGATCCTTGGACCCCAGCTATTCACAATATATATTAATGATCTAGACAAGGGAACTAGATGTAATATCGCCAAGTTTGCAGACGACACAAAGCTGGGTGGGCGTGTGTGCTGTGAGGAGGATGCCGAGAAACTCCAGGATGATTTGGACAGGTTGGATGATTGGGCAGAAGCATGGCAGATGCAATATAACGTGGATAAATGCGAGGTTATCCACTTTGGTGTCAAAAACAGGAAGGCAGATTATCTGAATGGCAATAGATTGGGAGAAGGGGAAGTGCAACGAGACCTGGGTGTCCTTGTGCACCAGTCGCTGAAGGTAAGCATGCAGGTGCAGCAGGCAGTTAAGAAGGCAAATGGTATGTTGGCCTTCGTAGCGAGAGGGTTTGAGTACAGGAACAAGGATGTCTTGCTGCAGTTGTACAGGGCCTTGGTGAGACCACACCTTGAGTATTGTGTGCAGTTTTGGTCACCTTATCTGAGGAAGGAGGTTCTTGCCATGGAAGGAGTTCAGCGAAGATTCACCAGGCTGACACCTGGGATGGCAGGAATGACGTATGAGGAGAGATTGGGTCGATTGGGCTTATACTCACTGGAGTTTAGAAGAATGAGAGGCGATCTCATTGAAACTTATAAAATTCTGAAAGGACTGGACAGACTAGATGCAGGAAGGATGTTCCCGATGGTCGGGGAGTCCAGAACCAGGGGTCACAGTCTAAGGATAAGGGGTAAGCCATTTAGGACAGAAATGAGGAGGAATTTCTTCACCCGGAGAGTGGTGAACCTGTGGAATTCTGTACCACAGAAAGCAGTTGAGGCCAATTCATTAAATATATTCAAGAAGGAGTTGGATATACTTCTTAAGGCTAAAGGGATCAAGGGATATGGGGAGAAAGCAGGGACAGGGTACTGAATTTGGATGATCAGCCATGATCTCATTGAATGGTGGAGCAGGCTAGAGGGGCCGAATGGCCTACTCCTGCTCCTATCTTCTATGTTTCTATGTAATCTCCTCCAGCCTTACAACGCTCCGAGATCTCTATGTTCCTCCAATTCTGGCCTCTTGAGCATCCCCGATTCCCATCGTTCCACCATTGGCGGCCGTGTCTTCTGCTGCCTGGGCCCGGAGCTCTGGAATCCCCTCCCTAAACCTCTCCGCCTCTCTCTCCTCCTTTAAGATGTTCCTTAAAACCTCCCTCTTTGACCAAGCTTTTGGTCTCCCGTCCCTAATATCCCCTTATGTGGCTCGGTGTCAAATTTTGTTTGATAATCGCTCCTGTGAAGCGCCCTGGGACGTTTTACTACGTTAAAGGTGCTATATAAATGCAAGCTGTTGTTGTTGATGGTTCAGTTGATTAAGACAGTGAGCAGGAAATTCTGATCTCTGCTGGAGTAAGGAAGTGAAATTAGCCTCAGACTCTGGGATAAGGAAGCAATCAGCCAGGGTTCCCAGTCCCGGTTAGAATTCAATCACCCGCTCACTGGGTAGTGCGTGACCATCAGATGAGATTGGGCTTGACTGTGAAGGTCCCCATGCTCAAATAGCCTGCCTCCCCTCCCTGTCTAGGCTTACAATGAGCAATAGCCAGTTGAGTGAGGTGCCCGGGGACAGACGGTGCCCGGGGACAGACGGTGCCCGGGGAATCGTACCCCAGCGAGAGGCCAGTGGTTCCAGGAGAGGAAGGACGAGCACGAAGCATTGAAGTGCCTTTGCAAACAGAACCGATGTTCTTATGAGGGTCGCATTCTTATTTCAAAAAGTATTTTTTAGTCCTGAGTACTCACGGTGATCGGCAAAAGAATCAGAGGCAACAGGAGGAAAACATTTTTACGCAAGGAGTGGTTAGGATTTGGAATGTGCTGCCTGATAGGGTGGTGGATACAGATTCAATAGGAGCCTTCAAAAGGGAATTGGAGAAATACTTGAGGGAGAAAAGATTGCAGGGATAAGTGGAGAGAGCGGAGAGAGCGGGACCGACTGGATTGAACTTCGAAAGAGTCGGCGCAGACTCGATGGGCCGAATGGCCTCCTCTGTGCTGTACTATTCTATGATTCTGTTCTATGATTCTATGTTGTTTAAATCATGGCTTCTTTTCAGTTCTTACAGAACGGCTAGTTACATAGAATGTACAGCACAAAAAACAGGCCATTCAGCTCAACTGGGGAGATATAGGGTTCTGTTTCAGATTAGAATCAATTATCCCACAAGGAACCGTTTGAAAATGGTGGTCTAGACACAATAATAGACTCGATCACTAGCGCTGACTTTACCTGTAAGAGTAAATGGGTTTAGGGTAGAGCAGATGGTGCGAATCCTGGGTAATGTGAGGTGCAATCCTCTGATAGGGGTACTGGGCAGTAGGAGGGCAGGCCCCGGGGTAACTGGTAATGCCAGAGTACTGCAAAACAAATACAAAAAGAACAATTAAACTCTGGACTCGAATGAAAGACTGACTAGTATCTACAGAGACCCGTATAACGTCTCTCTCAAACAAAAATCTCAAAGTGCTTCACATACAATGAGTTACATTGAAAACTGAAACCGCCTCCGTGGAGTGGAGGTCAAGCTGGCCCTCATTGGGAAGCAGTAGAAATCAGAGAGTCACCCAGTGGTGTCCAGTCAACACAAGCCAAATAGACTGAGAGTTGGCAGCAAATTGCCAGCTGCCTTCACTCTCCGTCAGTGATTGATGCGAGGCGTTGGGGAGAGAAGAAGATATAAAATAACTCAGAAACCTATTAAATGTAGTCACTTGCACTAAAAGTTTAGAAGTAATGGGGGGGCCGGTGGGGGGGGGGGGGGGGGGGGGTGGGGGGGAGAAGTTGTTTAGTGTCTGAATAAGCAGCGAATTGGGCAGCGTGAGTCCAGGATCATTCGTAATTGGTCTCATTATCATAAATATGACGAGCTGTGGGTGTAAATCAGGCATCATGATCCAGCTATAACAACAGAAAACGCTGGAAAAACTCAGCAGGCCAGGCAACATCCGTGGAGAGAGAAAGAGAGTTAACGTTTCAGGTCGAAACCCTTCGTCGGTTTCGACCTAAAACGTTAACTCTCTTTCTCTCTCCATGGATGCTGCCTGGCCTGCTGAGTTTTTCCAGCGTTTTCTGTTGTTATTTCGGATTTCCAGCATCCGCAGTATTTTGCTATCGAATCATGATCCAGCTCGCAGATTGGCTGACTCAGACACTGGCAGCGGCTCTCAGCTAGGTTCTGGGGGGGGGGGGGGGGGCGATGGAAGATGAACAGGAGGGAGGCTCCTCCTGACTACACATTAAGGCAAGTGACAGCGTTTACTTACATTGTCCTTCGACAACCTGCAACAGGTCCTGTAAGGACCGCTGGTTAGGTCGCTGCAGAGTCGGGGAAACTAGTCGGAGCTTGCGGGGCACAAGCCTCGCCTAGTGCTTGACCAATCTCGGAGCGGAGTCCTTAGACAGGTGTAGGCCCCTCATTGGCATATCCAAGGGACCTAACACCTGTTTAAGGCGGCCACCAGGCACACTAGAATCTCGCCTGAGCCACTCTGATGTTGGATGTATTTCAGGCGCCCTTGGGTACGGGACGTAGCCCCATGAAATTGGATCTTTCTGACCCTGTTTCGCACCCAAGAAACGAGTGGAATAAGGTCCAATTTTGCCCCCAATGTTCTTCCAAATTTCAGTGGAATTTTCAAAAATGGGCACTGTCATTTTCATGGTCAAAGCCATTGGGAAAATGTCAGTTTTTATCTGACTATTTTCCAACAATATGAAGGGGCCAGAGTTGGCTACGTTGGTGCTGGTCTCGGTTGGATGAGCGTACCTGCTGCTGGACAGGCGGAACAGGGCAGTAGATGTGCTGTGCCTGCGACTGATAGCACAGCAGTTCATGTTGTCCGGTCTGCTCAAGCCCACGCCCAGGCACGGTGTTGGTCTCGTACTTGGGATTCTGGATCTGTAAAAGAATAAAGAGCAGAAATGAAGCACAATGGATGACCGAGATGGCTGTTAGTCGCCTGGTTAATGGGAGAGCCTGTCCCTAAGGGACTTAGTCATCAGACAGTGTATTCATTGACAATTCTATACCAGCATTATGTGTATTTTGACAGCCTCGAGGTTGTAATAAAAGAGGGAGACTTCTGTACTTTATCTCACACTGTTCTGAAACAGCTAGACTTAAAACTGGAAGCTGTCTTTTTTTTTTTAAACTTAGTTTCAAAATGGATTGCCAGGAAGTGAAGGATTGATAATAGAGTATGAGAGATGTGAAGGGGAGCCTTACCTTTGTAGTGCTGGTCAGATTATTAATTTTTTTCCTGCACTCCAGCCAGATCTTGAGGCTGATGGCAGTGACTCTCTGCCACCTCTCCCTATGCCCATTGACAGATTTTTCTTGTCACCTGTTGCCCGTGGGAGGGCGATAGCCTCCTTCCAGCTGCTCACCTGCTCAATCAGGGCTGCATCACAGAACCTGGGGCCCCCTTATTTCATCCGCCTCGGTACAATCTTGCTGATCGCTGTCTGTCCACCACTAGAAAAAGCCCCTCCCCTTTCAGGTGGGCTGGGTGCCCCTCCACTGGATCCCCTGCGCTCCCAATCGACGGGCTGCCTATCGAGAGTGCGTGGCCATGAGAAGGGCATTGGGCTCCACCTTGTCTATGTCCGCAATCACCACACAAGGAGCAGTCTTGTACTGTATGACCCCTCTCGGTCTCTGCAACAATGCCGCAGGACCTGCGTGATACCAGCAATTTGCGGCTATGTGACCCACTTTGCTACAGTTAAAGGACCCAGGCCCAGGGGGTTCTCCAGAGGAGTTACAGCAGCAAAACGGGACAACCCACCCGCCCCTGAAGGTCAAGGCCCTGATATCTCCGCCCTCACCCTTTTCACTGCGCTAAGACAGACTCTCAGTTTATGGGCTGGATAGCTGGTTGGAGTGAGAGACAGAATGACAAGGTGGACCTCCCACCCATGTGCTGGTTTAGCAGGGCTCGTGAGGCCAGAGATGATTGGCACATTCACCCTCCTCGAGAATATTGCATTCCTAGTCAAGCAACCGTATCCTTCGATTGCCTGGAACCACTTGCAGAAATCTATCCCTCAAGATTAGGTGACACAGATCATTGTAATCTTTTAAAACATTTTCACTTTCTCGCCAACATTTCTCAATGTCCTCTAGTTCGGTGTCTGTACTCAATGGATCGTTCCTTAAATTCTTAGTTTTGCCGATACACTTCAGGCATTAAACACAAGCATCGAGAATGGCATGTTTTACAACTTCGTAGCTCAGAGTGTGCACCAGATCGACACGAGGTGAAGGTGTGAGTGTTTCACCGCACTAGCCAATGGTGAACTGCTGGCATCAAACCAACTCATTCGTTCTGGGGATGTTGCGATTATCCCTCAACTGGATCTGTATTTGCATCTCTTTCTATTTCAGTGTATTATCTTTGACTACGTTCCCTAAATATTGGGACTTACTGGACCTTTCAAAAAGCATACGAGTAATTCTCTACCCCAGGAGGCTCAGTCATTGAGTATATTCAGGACAGAGATCGATAGATTTTTGAATATTAAGGGAATCAAGGGATATGGGGATAGTTCAGGAAAGTGGAGATGAGGTAGAAGATCAGCCATGATCTTATTGAATGGCGGAGCGGGCTCGAAGGGCCAAATGGCCGACTCCTGCTCCTATTTCTAAAAAAAACGCATGCAAGCCTGCGATGGCTGAGTTGCGATTGGTACTGTGTGTTATGCTTTTAAAATGGAAAGGATGGGTTCTTTGATTTGTCCGTTCACTGCTCCTGTTTCCCAGCAAGAGGTTATTTACAGAGGAGCCTGTAGTTATTACATTGTCAATTCTCTGCCCGCACAGTTATATTTATGGTGTGGCTCTGGAAAGGTTCTGTGGCTCCTGACTTTACGTTGCAAAGTTTACTTTTAGAAACATTAATGTAACGTCATGATAATGCTGAATGACAATGAGTTAGAGACAAAAAGAAGGCTTGAGTTACAAAGTTTAAAGTTGTAAAATAAATAATTTATTTTGCTCAGATTCAACCACCATCATTTATTGAGAAGAATGTGCCATTATTCACATTCTGTTATTCTTTCACATCTTTAAATATTTATTAATAGTCTCTGTGTGTCTCCCAACTTTTAACTGGCAAATGTGATCAATTCTTAAAGAGAGACTGGGGCTGTAAACTGTACTCAGGATGTGACTCTGCAATTACACTCTTGCTGACCTCCAGCCAGACATTTGGAGCTCTGGCTTTAACAGGAGGCCACTCCTGGAGCAGGATTACCAAAGCATCCTCTTCCAAAGAGGGATTTTCCCCACATTTCTCCTCACTTCAATTCCTTTGGTCAGCAAAAGTGTTTTTTTTTTTTATTGTGCATACAAAACAAATTGACTTCCCTTTTAATGGCAAGTAGCAGCCCTTTATAAGCTGCTGCCTCACTGGACTTCCCCACCCCCAGCTAATAAGAAGCATTCTGCACTGGAGTGTGTCAGCCAGTGGCTCAGTGGGCAGCACTCTTGCCTCTGAGTCGCAAGGTTGTGGGTCCAAGTCCCGCTCCAGAGACTTGAGCACAAAAATCTAGGCTGACACTCAGTATTGCACTGTCGGAGGTTCTGTCTCTCGGATGCAACGTTAAACCGAGGCCCCGTCTGCTCTCAGGTGGATGTAAAAGATCCCATGGCACTATTTTGAAGAAGAGCAGGGGAGTTCTCCCCAGTGTCCTGGTCAATATTTATCCCTCCACCAACATCATTAAAACAGATTATCTGGTCATTATCACATTGCTGTTTGTGGGAGCTTGCTGTGCACAAATTGGCTGCTGCGTTTCCCACATTAAAACAGAGACTACACTTCAAAAAGTGCTTCATTGGCTGTAAAGCACTTGAGACTTCCGGTGGCCATGAAAGGCGCTGGAGAAATACAAGTCTTTCTTTTCACACATTCCGCACGTGGAGGGAGCCTGTTGAGGTCACTGGGAGAGAATGGCTTCACTGCTGGCCCAATCCACGCAGAGCTGGCACTGTCACAGCAGCGATTCTATGACCATGCTGACTGGCTTTTGCAAAGTGTCTTATTAGACTTCACTGAGCAGGGAATGGGATGCAGTAACCTCCACGCGGTGAGCTCCCTGTATTCATATAATATTCACTTTCTTCAGAAGGAATCATTTTAGCTTTGTGTTTACAGCATAGTCAATGATTCCTCTGACCAGATTAAAGGACTCCTCGAGTGTCAGGTCAGGTCACTGGGAACTGTTTGAAACCAATGCGCTCGGAGGTTGCTAGAAGACTAAATAAAATATTAAACCACGAATGACTTCCTATCGGGCTGTAATGATCTTTCCCCATAAAACCTCTGGCAGTTCATGAATTGAATTTGTTTTTATTCGTTCCCGGATGTGGCTGTCGCTGGCAAGGCCAGCATTTATTGCCCATCCCTAATTGCCCTTGAGAAGGTGGTGGTGAGCCGCCTTCTTCAACCGCTGCAGTCCGTGTGGTGAAGGTACTCCCACAGTGCTGTTAGGGAGGGAGTTCCAGGATTTTAACCCAGCAACGATGAAGGAAAGACCGATATATTTCCAAGTCAGGATGGTGTGTGACTTGGAGGTGGTGGTGTTCCCATGCACCTGCTGACCTTGTCCTTCTAGGTGGAAGAGGTCGTGGGTTTGGGAGGTGCTGCCGAAGAAGCCTTGGCGAGTTGCTGCAGTGCATCTTGTAGATGGTACACACTGCAGCCACGGTGCGCCGGTGTTGGAGGGAGTGAATGTTTAAGGTGGTGGATGGGGTGGCAATCAAGCGGGCTGCTTTGTCCTGGATGGTGTCGAGCTTCTTGAGTGTTGTTGGAGCTGCACTCATCCAGGCAAGTGGAGAGTATTCCATCACACTCCTTACTTGTGCCTTGTAGATGGTGGAAAGGCTTTGGGGAGTCAGGAGGCGAGACACTCACTGCAGAATACCCAGCCTCTGACCTGCTCTTGTAGCCACAGTATTTATGTGGCTGGTCCAGTTAAGTTTCTGGTCAATGGTGACCCCCAGGATGTTGATGGTGGGGGATTCGGCGATGGTAATGTCGTTGAATGTCAAGGGGCAGTGGTTAGAGGGAGATATTCACGCCACACAAGTGCCAGGCAATGACTGTTACCTGCCACTTATCAGCCCAAGCCTGAATCCATTAGAATGTCATCAATTAGCCCATGGACCGATGATGCAGTGGAATTGGGCCAGAGGCAGAGAGCCCAGATAGGAACAAAGTGGTCCTGAGTCAAGAAGCAGATTAAAAAAGGGAACACTAAGGAAGAATATTGACAGCCTGGGGTATCCAATCCAAGGAACAGCCATGTCTAGACTACTGCGGTAACTATAGCCAACCCATCGGATCGTTCTGGTAATACAATGTAATGTGTAGCATTTGTTGAACATGAATAAAGAAATGGGATGTTTATCAATTTCAATCTGGTCTTCCTGTCCTGGAGCAAGTCATTTCTAGGCCGTTTGGCTGAGTTTAATGTGGGAAATGGGCGCAGGGAACGATTGTGGAGACGGAGGTCCAAGGAACCCCCTCAGGCCTCAACTAAACATTCAGGGCGAGTCGCTGGCCCCTGTCGCGCCTCCACAGGCAGCTCGCCCAACACAACTATTCTATTTCAGGCCATCTTCCGCCCTGGTCGAGGCCCTTGGGTCAGTCCCTGGGGCGGGGTCAGTCCCGGGAAAAGTTCTTTTATCTTCTCCGTGGCGGCCGCTGGCTACATCCTGAAAGCCTGAGCGGAGCAGGCCAGAGGCTCCGGTCACAGATAAACTCTCTCAGGTTACCATGAGTCGCTTGTGGCTAAAAACCCTAGTTACAGTTAGTGCAAACCCAGCATGGATACTTCACACTTTTCCCTCAGCCTTTTCCCCTCCTCGGTTGAGGTAGTTTCACTAATGCCAGCTGCCCTTTGGCATCTCAACCAAGTGTCTTTTTTCATGTGTATGTGTACGTAACATCGCCCGTCTCTACCCCTGCCTCAGCTCATCTGCTGCTGAAACACTCATCCATACTTTTGTTGTCTCCAGACTCAACTATTCCAATACTCTCCTGGCCGGCCTCCCAGCTTCCACCATCTGTAAACCTGAACGTATCCAAAACTCTGCCCGTGTCCTAACTCGCACCGAGTCCCGCTCTCCCATCACCCCCGTGTCCTAACTCACACCGAGTCCCGTTCACCCCCCCCCCGTGTCCTAACTCGCACCGAGTCCCACTCTCCCATCACCCCCGTGTCCTAACTCACACCGAGTCCCGCTCTCCCATCACCCCCGTGTCCTAACTCGCACCGAGTCCCACTCTCCCATCACCCCCGTGTCCTAACTCACACCGAGTCCCGCTCTCCCATCACCCCCGTGTCCTAACTCACACCGAGTCCCGCTCTCCCATCACCCCCGTGTCCTAACTCACACCGAGTCCCGTTCACCCATCACCCCCATGTCCTAACTCACACCGAGTCCCGTTCACCCATCACCCCGTGTCCTAAACCGAGTCCCGCTCACCCATCACCCCCGTGTCCTAACTCGCACCGAGTCCCACTCTCCCATCACCCCCGTGTCCTAACTCACACCGAGTCCCGTTCACCCATCACCCCCATGTCCTAACTCACACCGAGTCCCGTTCACCCATCACCCCCGTGTCCTAAACCGAGTCCCGCTCACCCATCACCCCCGTGTCCTAACTCACACCGAGTCCCGCTCTCCCATCACCCCCGTGTCCTAACTCACACCGAGTCCCGCTCTCCCATCACCCCAGTGTCCTAACTCACACCGAGTCCCGCTCTCCCCCCAGTGTCCTAACTCGCACCGAGTCCCGTTCACCCATCACCCCCTGTGCTCGCTGACCTACATTGGCTCCCGGTCCAGCAACGCCTCTAGTGCTATCCCAGTGGGGGCAGCTAACGCAGAACAGACCGCGAATCCAATCTGGAATCCTCCTGGTCTAGACAAAGGGCTGGTGCTTTGTCAAATCCGCCATTGGGGACCCAGGATTCAGTATTCTGTTCAAAACTGTTGCAGTGTTTTCAGTTAATTAATCATCAGGTGAATGACTAATTAACACTACCCAAAACACCTTCCTTAATAAGATCAGAATGGGAAAGCATACACAGCATGAAAAGCACCAGCGGAAAAATGTGATTAAATATAGGATCTGCTGATAGGGGAGGTGAAGAGGGGTGGGAGGAGGCTCGTGTGGAGCAGAAACACCGGCACCGACCAGTTGGGCTGAATGGCCTGTTTCTGTGCTGTAAATTCTGTGTAATGTAAATATGATATACATCGTTGCGTCAATAGATATCGGGGAGAATGTAGAAATCTGGGTATTACAAGATTACAAAATAGGTACAGACAAGGAAGACCATTCTGCTCACCTGAGTTTATCTATCACTGAAAAACGTACAGTGCCTGTCACAATGGTGTCTTTACACCATCTGAACCCCGAGTTGGTGGTTGAGCTGTGCAAACACTCACAGCTCGCAGTTATTCTGCCCGTAATGGAGAATGAGGCTGTGATGATGAAAGGTGAAGCAGTGGTGTGACGGCAGTGCCCGAGGTGCGCGCTGTCTCCTGGCTGGGATCTGTGGCAGGACAGCCCTCACTGCGAGTCACTGCTCGCTCTCACTGCGCAGAGTTCCAGGTGATGTCATTCTTTTTTTGTCAAGTGACTCTCTGCTGTAAAAGCCCCTGATTCACTGTTTCTCCAACTCCTCTCTCTGACTAGCTAACTGGAACTTGTGCAAACACAACAAATTATGTTGTTTGAGCCAAAACAAAGTTTAAAAGTTTGGACAGAATAATGCTGCTTTTATAAAGAACTCAGGGTGACAGGGTTGAAGGTTTTTTTTTGCCTTAATGGGACTCAGACAAGTGCTGAGCTCCTGTCAGTGATTTGGTCCCTGGTTCTGAAAGCTTATTTCAGATGACTCATCGTCTGCTGTTTCCAGTCAGAACAGATGATGCCACCCTCGATGTTTACTCAGAAAGCCAATCGCTGGAAGTGGTCTTCACGTTACGGATACTTTGAAGGCAAGGGGTAAATCTCACGCTATCAATCACGATTGACTCTGTTCCCACAGTAGCATCGAACGCTTCAGCTACATTGCCGCACAGCCGTGAAGCATTATAATCAGGCAGTGTAATACCTTCATCCGTTTGACCAGTACCACTGAGGTCACACCTCGCCAAGGACCCGAGGTAGAAGGTCCCTGGCTTCAATCTTCCACGAAGCTCATGGGCAAACCCTAAAGCACATCCGCACACACCGCGGAGGGGCCCAATACTTGGTGCACAAACGGAGAATTCAAAACTCTGCAGTGTGAGACTGTGGTCACCCAGGACAGACCATGGAACGTAGAATGACTCAACACCCCATTCACAGATACCAAGGGGGCATCGCAGCGACACACTCCGCTACTCCTGACCCAATTATCTGGCTTCACCACCTGAATGTCAAATTATAGTTGTTGCTCTACACCAGCCACACTTGAGTATATACTGAGGTTATAAACTGCCTCGCTCGTAAATGGGAATATTTTTCTCTCCCTGTAAGTCTAGGAAAGCTTAGTGTACAATGACCATTGATAATAACGGAGCACATTTTAACATATCCCAATGACATTCCTCTATCCACTATTTTAATAAGGTAACGCCGCTGTTAAAACGGTAGATGGATGTCGCACAACCATGTTAACCATTTGCATGTTATCCCAAACACAATCTTTAGCCTCAATTTTTGAGGTTCCTTTTATTCAGAGCCCTCCAGTGACGGGGTGAAATCCCGCCACAGCTTTCTCCATCACTAACAACCCACTAATTAAAGTGCATACTCGGTTTCAAACTCACATGCTCCTACAATTTTATGTACGGAGAAAAGCAGATATTGTCATGTTTCCTGCTCTTCTATCAAATAGTGCTGTGAGGATCTTTTACATCCAATCTGAGAGAGCAGGCGGGGCCTCGGTTTAATGTCTCATTTGAAAGATGGCGTCTCCGACAGTACAGCTCTCCCTTGGTCCTGCACTAGGAATGTCAGCCTGGATCTTGTCCCTTGAGTCTCTGGAGTGGGACTTGAACCCACAACCTTCTAACTCCGAGGCAGGAATGCTGCCCACTGAGCCACAGCTGACACTGTGAATTCGTGGTTAAGATACTCACTGTCAACTGCAGGTTTTATGGAGTCATAGCAATTGGGTCATCATACTTGTGCTAGCACTAGATCGTTAACAGGTCCAACACTGGTTAAATTTCCAATTACAATCATCTGAGCTGCTGTTAACAGTGTCGCGCAGTAATTGAATGCCTGGCTTCAGGAGTCCAGGAGATGGGGATCAGCAATTGAGTCGAGGCATCTCAGCCTGCAGAGGTCCTGCTGAGTGTGAGGGGGCGTCCACATGAACGGCACTGGTGTGTGGCTGCTCACCCCGGTAAAGAAGGGATTGGGAAAGCTGGAATGTGCAAAATAGAAATATATAAAGTCAAGAACTCACGGTGTGTAGAAGTTGTAGTGGTAATTCCACTGAAGCTTGCTGAATGTTCCCCTGTTGCTGGTTGAGGAGTGAGTCGCTATCCAATGATCCTGGCATGTAGTTCATGTCTGTTCGACCAGGGGGTGCAGCGCTCCGTACTGGCAACTGCTCAATCTGGAAAGCCGGATTCGCCAGAAAACCTGTTGTTAAATAAGGAAACTGGTAACTTCTATTTATCATACAAAACATTTTTATTCTTGTCAGTTTTCTCCCCTTCTCTTCCTTTCCCAAATGTATTGATTCCTTGCTGGGGGTCACTGCCGTGGGCACCAGGCTTGCTGGGGGGTCACTGCCACCCGCACCAGGCTTGCTGGGGGGTCACTGCCACCCGCACCAGGCTTGCTGGGGGGGTCACTGCCACCCGCACCAGGCTTGCTGGGGGGGTCACTGCCACCCGCACCAGGCTTGCTGGGGGGGTCACTGCCACCCGCACCAGGCTTGCTGGGGGGTCACTGCCACCCGCACCAGGCTTGCTGGGGGGTCACTGCCGTGGGCACCAGGCTTGCTGGGGGGGTCACTGCCACCCGCACCAGGCTTGCTGGGGGGTCACTGCCACCCGCACCAGGCTTGCTGGGGGTCACTGCCACCCGCACCAGGCTTGCTGGGGGGTCACTGCCACCCGCACCAGGCTTGCTGGGGGGTCACTGCCACCCGCACCAGGCTTGCTTGGGGGTCACTGCCGTGGGCACCAGGCAAACTCTGGCACCTTGTCCAAGTGGCCACTATTCAAGTGTGAACCTATTTGACTACAACAGGCAACGAGTGGAACAAGATTCTGTCCTCACCCAATGTCCACCCGTGCATTTCTAACCAGGCTCACTGGATTGTGATCAGGAGTGGGCACCTTGGCTAATTGTCCAGATCTAGGGGCCATAAATATAGATAGTCACTAATAAATCCAATAGGGAATTCAGGAGAAACTTCTTTACCCAGAGAGTGGTGAGAATGTGGAACTCGCTACCACAGGGAGTGGTTGAGGTGAATAGTATAGATACATTTAAGGGGAAGCTGGATAAACACACAAGGGAGAAAGGAATAGAGGGATGTGCTGATGGGTTGAGATGAAGAGGGTGGGAGGAGGCTCGAGTGGAGCATAAACACCGGCACGGACCAGTTGGGCCGAATGGCCTGTTTCTGTGCTGTAAATACTGTGTAATTTTCCTTTGCTGTGCTGACATCAGCTAACTGAGCAGACTAGGTATTAAGCCGAAGACATTCCTGGCTCAGCCACTCACTGGAAATCTCACTGAGCGACCAGGACAGCCTCGTGTGTGAGCGCTGATTGAGGACAGAGTCAGGATTGGATTATGTGCAGCCCTCAAACAGCCTGCCACCACTAGACTTACACAAAGATTGGCCATTTGGGTGAGGCACTAGAGAACTTCTGTCACCTGTACAACTGTCCCTACCTTTGCGGAGAAAAGGGGAGATAAACTGGGGGGGGGTGGAAATCACTGCTGTAGAAAGTATTAGCCAAATGACAGCACTATCTGTTCCATCAGCACTACATGACTGCTAATGCCTAATAGCCATTGGGTGATTTGCCAAGTGAAGACAATGCTGTGGTTTATGCACTCCTGTCCGCCGATATCCGATATTGTGCAAACTGACAAAACGCTTCATAAAACGTTTACAGCCGGTCTAACCAAACACCAAGTTCAGTCTCAGCTCCCTGTGATGGAGCCTCCTTGTCAGCTGCAAGGTGTTGCGTTTCTGAGCTTTTGACTTGAGACCAACTTGTAATTCAAGCCCTAGGCCTTAATTAATTTTACTGGGATGTGCTACTTGCTGTCAGTTACTTTGATACTCCATCGAAAGGATGAACACAGCAGCGTGCAACCTCTCAACCATTTCCACAATCACAGGTAGAATAATGGAAGCCAGGCATGGTGTAGTCTCAGCAATGGAATTAGACGACATCATCAGTTGCAAAATCCAAATAGTTAAACAGTTGAACTCCCAGATTAGATTATTGCCTTCAAATTACTTTCATAGAATCACAGAATAGCACAGCACAGAAGGAGGCCATTCGGCCCATCGAGTCTGCACTGGCTCTTTCGAAGAGCGATCCAGTTAGTCCCTCTCCCCCGCTCTTTCCCCATATCCCTGCAATTTTTTCTCCTTCAAGTATTTATCCAATTCCCTTTTGAAGGCTCCTATTGAATCTGTATCCACCGCCCTGTACCCACATAACTGTAATCCCTCATTCCTTGAACCATTCCAGTAAATCCTTCCTAAAGTGTGGTGCCTAGAATTGCACACAATACTGCAGCTGGGGCTTAACTAAAGTTTTATAAAGTTTTAGCATAACTTACGGCTTTTGTACTTTACGCCTCTACTTATAAAGCCCAGGATCAATGTATCAATTATTTTTGACAATATAGATGAAGGCTCAATTTTAATTTGTTTAGGCTGTTCCTTTACACGAACAGCAAGCACTGCAGGGACAGTCATAGCCTGTGCACTGCAGGTCATGTGTTCATGGCGAGCTATTAACAATGCTGATAGTCACTGCCAGTATACCCAGTGAGAATCCACAGCTGTTTACTGGGAATGCACTGCGTATTAGACTCTTCACCGGGAACGCCTGAAGGGAAAGGAAATCCCTATCAGCCCATTGGAGCTCACTGCTCTGGTGCAGTAACTCTCCCATCGTGGCATTTCATCGTACCCGGCTAAAAAAGAAAGCTACAATTTGGTGCAGTCAGCCGCCTCCACAGAAACACGAAACCACAACCGTATAAATTCACAAGGAGCAGTGAAACTGCTGCATCACTCGATCCTGGGACAGGTTCAACTGGCAGTAAATGACCAGTTTTATTTCCTTTTATATAACTGACATTGACATGTGTCAGCTCAGTAGCTGAGGGCCGGAATCTGGCACTGTGGGCGAGAGGGTTTGTGCAGATAAAGTGACACTACTGCCAGATTAACTTTTGCTGCAGCGATACATTGCTCTACCCCCAAACTTTTATTTGTTTCAATTCGTACACCTTAAAATTATGTTGTGTATGAATGCTTAATGAATTTGTGTGAAATCTCTTTGCTATTTTAACACAGAAATTACTTAACTATTTTCAAACAACATAAAATAGCAAGCAACGTAATAACAAACAAAGACATCAGGTATTCATATGCTAAGCTTTGTACAGTGTAATTTCAAGGTTATAATTAATTAGAAAATATTACTATAACAGACTGCAACATGTTTGCTCTAGAAAAGAGAATCATAGAATCAGAGCACAGAAGGAGGCCATTTGGCCCATCGAGTCTGTGCCGGCTCTTTCGAAGAGCAATCCAGTTAGTCCCACTCCCTCGCTCGTTCCCATGTCCCTGCAATTTTTCTCCTTCAAGTATTTATCCAATTCCCTTTTGAAGGCTACTATTGAATCTGTATCCATCGCCCTATCAGGCAGTGCGTTCCAAATCCTAACCACTCGCTGCGTAAAAAAGTTTTTCCTCACATCACGTCTGGTTCTTTTGCCAATCACCTTAAATCTGTGTCCTCTGGTTATCAACCCTCCTGCCACTGGAATCAGAAGGCTGAGGGGTGACCTGATAGAGGTCTTTAACATTATGAAAGGGTTTGATAGGGTAGACATAGAGAAGATGTTTCCACTTGTGGGGGAGACCAGAACTAGGGGCCATCAATATAAGATAGTCACTAATAAATCCAATAGGGAATTCAGGAGAAACTTCTTCACCTAGAGAGTGGTGAGAATGTGGAACTCGCTACCACAGGGAGTGGTTGAGGCGAATAGCAGAGATGCATTTAAGGGGAAGCTCGATAAACACATGAGGGAGAAAGGAATCGAAGGATATTTTGATAGCGGGAGATGTAGGGTGGGAGGAGGCTCGTGTGGAGCATAAACACCAGCATAGACCAGTTGGGCCGAATGGCCTGTTTCTGTGCTGTAAATTCGATGTAATGTTATGCCAGAGTAATAATAGTATATTGCTGGCTCACCCATGTGACATTATCCACATGACAAATTTCAATCTTGCCTTGCATGACTTTCATGAGTATTGGTACTGTGTGATGAGGAGGACTGGAGAGAAAGCTTATCGAAGGGCAGAGAGGAGGCACAACCCCACCGGGAAGGACAATCTTTGGGAAAATCATCCTCCACTCGTGGACACCAAACTTACCAGTGTTGACAGAAGTCTCTGAGCAGGTTGACTCATCCAGTGTGATGCGTGCGGGCTTGAAGAATATAGGACATAATGAAGGCATGGGGGGACAAAAGAAATCTACCAGGTCAGATAGAATCTTACAGCACAGAAGGAGGCCATTCGGCCCATCGTGCCTGTGCCGGCTCTTTGAAATAGCTCTCCAATTAGTCCCACTCCCCCCTGCTCTTTCCCCAGAGCCCTGCAATGGTCTCTCCAAATAACTCATCCCTAGTACCATCAGTAATCTTACTGTGAAACCTAATATTAAGTGAAATTGACTATGTATGAGGTGATTTCCACCTCTTCTTAGCAAGCAAGTGGAGTTTGCAGAATGGAGAGTTCTGAATTATTTTTTTACAATATCCCTTTATACCTCTTTCTGTTCCTTCAAAGTATCTTAAGAACCTCTCCTCAACTCTGCCTTTGGACTGCCCTGAATCTTTTCCTGCCTTTTGTTCTAAAACATTCCAATTCTTCCACCTGAGTGGCACTGTATTAATAGAATCATAGAATGGTTACAGCACGGAAGGCCGCCATTCGGCCTGTCGAGCCCGTGCCGATTCTCAGCTAGTCTCACTTTATGGATGGGCAATAAATGCTGGCCTTGCCAGCGACGCCCAAATCCCATAAACAAATTAAAAAAACCTCCCCTGCCCTTTCCCCATAGCCCTGCAATTTTTTTTCCTTCAGATACTTATCCAACTCCCTTTTGAAAGGTAAGATTGAATTTGTCTCCACCACCATTTCAGGCAGTGCATTTCAGATCTTAACCACTCGCTGAGTAAAAAAGTTTTTTCTTATGTCGCCTTTGGTTCTTTTGCCAGTCACCTTAAATCTGTGTCCACTGGTTCTCGACCCTTCCACCAATGGGAACAGTTTCTCTCTCTCTACTCTGTCCAGACCCCTCATGATTTTGAACACCTCTATCAAAGCTCCTCTCAATCTTCTCAGCTCCAAGGAGAACAACCCCAGCTTCTCCAGTCTATCAACGTAACTGAAGTCGCTCATCCCTGGAATCATTCTTGTAAATTTTTTCTGCACCCTCTCGAAGGCCTTCACATCCTTCCTAAAGTGTGGTGCACAGAATGGGACACAGTACTCCAGTTGGGGCCGAACCAGGGTTTTATAAAGGTTCATCATAATTTCCACACTTTTGTACTCTATACCTCTCTTCATGAAGCCCAGGAGCCCGTAAGCTTTTTTAACTGCTTTCGCAACCTGCCCTGCCACCTTCAATGATTTATGCACATATACCCTTAGGTCTCTCTGTTCGTGCACCCTCTTTAAGATTGTACCATTTAGTTTATATTTCCTCGCCTCATTCTTTTTACCAAAATGCATCACTTCACACTTTTCTGCGTTAAATTTCATCTGCCACGTGTCCGCCCATTCCACCAGCCCGTCTATGTCCTCTTGAAGTCTATCACTCTCCTCCTCACTGTTCACTATACTTCCAAGTTTTGTGTCATCTGCAAATTTTGAAATTGTGCCCTGTACACCCACGTCCAAGTCATTAATATATATCAAGAAAAGCAGTGGTCCTAGAACCGACCCCTGGGGAACACCACTGTATACCTTCCTCCAGTCCAAAAAACAACCGTTCACCACTACTCTCGGTTTCCTGTCACTTAGCCAATTCCGTATCCATGCTGCCACTGTCCCTTTTATTCCATGGGCTTCAATTTTGCTGGCAAGCCTATTATGTGGCACTTTGTCGAACACCTTTTGGAAATCCATGTACACCACGTCAACCGCATTACTCTCATCAACCCTCTCTGTTACCTCATCAAAAAACTCGATCAAGTTGGTTAAACACGATTTGCCTTTAACAAATCCGTGCTGGCTTTCCTTAATTAATCCACCCCTATCCAAGTGACTGTTGATTTTGTCCCTGATTACAGTTTCTAAAAGCTTCCCCACTACCGAGGTTAAACTGACTGGCCTATAGTTGCTGGGTTTATATCTTTACACCCTTTTTTGAACAATGGTGTAACATTTGCAATTCTCCAGTCCTCTGGCACCACCCCCGTATCTAAGGAGGATTGGAATATTATGGCCAGTACCTCCACGATTTCCTTCTTCAATTCCCTCAGCGTCCTAGGATGCATCCCATCCACTCCTGGTGATTTATCTACTTTAAGTACAGCCAGCTTTTCGAATACCTCTATCAATTTTTATCCTATCAACTATCTCTACTACCTCCTCCTTCACTATGTCTATGGCAGCATCCTCTTCCTTGGTGAAGACAGATGCAAAGTACTCGTTTACTACCTCAGCCATACCCTCTGCCTCCATGCATAGGTCTCCTTTTTGGTCCCTAATTGGCCCCACCCCTCCCCTGTCCTGTCCTGTCCTTTTCCATAGCTAATCTAAACCTTATGATATTATGATCACTGTTCACTTGACCTACCTCATTCCCCAGAACCAGATCCAGCAATGCCTCCTCCCTTGTCGGGCCGGAAACGTACTGATCAAGAAAGTTCTCCTGAACACACTTCAGAAATTCTTCCCCTTCTCTGCCCTTAATGATAATCTGTTGTTGTGGAAAATCAAACAATGTTCATTAGCTCAGTAAAACACAGTAATGGAAAACTGTACAAGTCCCACCAAGTACACCCAAGTCAAGTGTGGAGCAAAGCTTTGTCTGTACTGCCTTGTTAACATGCCTAACCGCAGATGTATACTCCTACTGCACCACAGGTATTTGGTATTTGACTAGGCTCCAAGGGCTGGATTTTTCCAACCTCGGCGGGTCCGTGGCGGGCGACGTCCGTGGCGTGTGGGGACCCCGCATCTGTCTCAATCCCAGCCTCCAACAAGATTTTATGTTAATAGGGCTTCTTAAGCCCGCCCTGCGAGGTTCTCAGCCAATTAATAGGAAGCGGGTCTGATGACGTCATTTTGATGACGCGTCATCAGCTGGTTTCCTTAAAGGGACCATGTCCAAATTGATTGACAGTTGTGCTGTCAGTGTTCTGCAGCATTGAGGTGCTGCAAACACCGACAAGCACTGCACAAAGGTGCACGGCTGCACCCAGGCTCTCCCATGTCTCCCTCCATATGCTTATGGAGGGAGTCACAGCACGCAGGAAGGTTCACTTCCCTTCCAATGGGCGGAAGAGACCTCCCCAGGAGACCAACGCAGCCCGGTTGCACATTGCACAGGAGGACACAAGCAGGGATGTCTACAGGAGGACCAGGCTGCAGTGGCGCAAACCTTTCAATCTCAGTAGATCACGAAACGTTAGTACAAAGCCACACTCAACCTCATCCTGCTGTGCCACTCATCACATCCCCATCACTCTGCCTTCCCTACCCTACTCCTACACACCCTTATTCACACCAACTTACCTTGCACCTCCACCCATCCCTCTCTATCTACATTATCACTTCCCCATCTCACTAGCCACCCCTCACACTCACCCTCATCCTTGTCCAATCATACCAACTAACAACACACAAGGGTAGGCACTTGGGTGTTTTAGCCAATGTTTAGCCAATGTTTGTGTAAACTTTCTGTTAATGTGTTGTCAAGCATTCAAATCCTTATTGTCACCACTTTGCCCCCTTGGACAGATTTGTGCTCACCTTTGAAAGTGTGTTAGCGAGTTCCAGTGAATAGTGAGACATAACGTCCTTCCACCCCCACACCAATGGCGAGGAGTGAGAAAGGAATGGTTTGGACATTGTAGGGATGCTGTATGGTGCTGGTGTGGGGTGGTGCCAACCTGGTGTATCATGTGGCAGCCAGGGTGTACAGTGTTAAGTGAAGTAAATCTGGACATGGTGAAGCCATCGCTGGTGTCTGGGCAGCAATGTGCATGGGTGATGATGCCCTCTGTCCTGTGCAGCATCAGTTGATTGCGGAGAAGATTGCTGGTGTGCCTGGTGATGCTGATCATGTTGGGATTCTGAGGACCAAGGTGAGATTTTTTCAAGGGCAATGATGCTGATGGAATAGATGGCAGGTGAGGTAATCTGTCAATATTGAGATAGGTTGTTCCAAGGAGGTGAGTGGATAGAGAGATTACGCTTCAAAAGTGCATAAAGCTCAAAAGTGGGTTCCAAATCATTAATGCTCCAGCTTCTAAGATTGGGAAGTGTACAGCTGTGAAATGGTAGGTTTTAGACCACTTTTGCAGCTTTCACCTATTCACAGCGATCCACAGTCATTGAGAATCCGACATACTTACCTGACGTGATAGCCGCTCTCTGGGAACCTCGTTGAAAACCTGGTAAAATGGTAAGTACATGGGAAAATGGTTCTTAACTACCGTTTAATAAGCTTCTAACAATCTAAATTGGCTGACCCGCCGCTTGGGAAACTGACAAGGAGGCGGGTTTACAGCGGGATATCGACCCGCTGTCAATCTTTGTGATTTTGACAGCGGACCCGCCTCCAAACCTGCACTCTGAGCGCTGGCAAAATTCAGCCCCAAGTGTCGTTCTAGGTTTTGCAGCAGTTCTGTGCCAATGGACTGATGCCCATCAGGACCTGGACTGAGACTGCTCCAACTCATTTCACAGAGGACCCTGACACCACGCACACAACGGAGGTTTGATCCCATAAGTCAGAGCTGGGTTCAAGACTCGAGACAAGAGATGAAAGGGTAATGAGCCAACTCACTCTGGCAATGAGACTGCGTACCATGTTGCATTTAGAATCAGAGAAACTTACAGCACAGAAGGAGGCCATTCGGCCCATCGTGCCTGTGCTGGCTCTTTGATCGAGCAGTCGTGCTCAGTCCCACATCCTCACTTTTTGTCCGTAACCCTGTCAGTTCCTCACCCTCCAGAACCGTCCAACTCCCTTTTAAAATTATTGATGGAATCAGCTTCCACCACCTGTTCAGGTCGAGTGTTCCAGATCCCCACAACTCTGAGTGAAAAAATATCTCCTGATCTCCCCTCGAGATCTTTTTCCAATGATTTTGAATCTATGGCCTTTGGTTATTGACCCACTCGCCAGAGGGAATAATTTTTCTCTCTCTCCTCTATCAAAACCCCTCATCATATTGAAAACTTTTCATCTATTAGGTCACCTCTTAACCGTCTCTGTTCCAAGGAGAAAAGTCCTAACTTTTCCAAGCTCTCCTCATAACTGAAGTTTGGGTTGCTTAAAATGTTACAGAAGGCAACAAGCAGAGCAGTGGGGTCGAGTCATCATTTATACAGATGCAGCATTGCTCAAATTCTTTCTGCAGTCAGGTTTAACACCTCGGGAATAGCGACAACACCACGTGTTGTGAGACAGTTCCCACCTTGGTTATAGTTGGTGTCCTCACAGTTCCGAACCTTTGAAGCTGCAGAGATGTGAAACCAAGTTGATGATGACTACAACTTATGGACAGGAGCTGCTGTTAGTGTAAATCACAGATCTTTACTATTGATTGTGAGCTGTCCAGTTATTTTTAAACGAGTGTAAAGCTGGTGTGGAATGTATAGTCAGCAGTGAGACCTTCCGATTAATCGTCTTTCTAATTTCCGGAGATGTTTAAGTTCATTCAGGGCAATGACATTTTCTGTTGGTGACCACGGTCTCTACAGTTTACTACAAAGATAGATAGACACAGACACAATGGTCCGAATGGCCTCCTTCTGTGCCATAAATTTCTATGATTCTATGAGACAACATGTGAGCTATTTGTGTACCTATATGAAGGTGGCAGGGCAGGTTGAGCAGGCTGTTAAAAAAGCATACGGGATCCTTGGCTTTATAAACAGAGGCATAGGCCGGGATCTTACCTGAGGAGGCACGTTGGGGGCGGGACTGCTGGTTCTAGTCCCGCCCCCCCAGGCGACGTCTGATGACCTGACGCTATTTTCCCCTGATTGGCCTCGTTAAGCCCGCCCTGCGAGCTTGCCGGCCAATTAAGGGAAAGCCGGTGTCAGATGACATCAGTGCATGACGCTTCATCTGCCGGTTTTGTTAAAGTGACAGGCCCCATAATTTTTGACAGCATTGAGGTGCTGTCAAACACTGACAATCACTGTCCAAAGGTGAGCCCTTGCACCCAGGCTCACCAATGACTCTCTCCTTAGGAGAAAACAGATGGCAGCTGCATGTGAGATTGCAGAAGCCATCTGTGTATTCTACTGATCAGATGAGGCTTCACAGAAACATCAAATCTTGTCACCTGCAGATACATATAAACAGAATAAAAATATTTCTCACTACATTCTCTCATCTGTCATACTTACCTGTGCACCATTGCACCCGTCACACTACCTCTGCAGCTCATTTGCACACTTGCACTGCAGCAGACCCACAGCTCGCCTCGCTGACCCTGGCGGGGTTTCCCACCATCAGGACGCCCGCATCAGCAGGCGGAAAATGGGGAAAAGCCTCTTAACTACCCGTTAACAGGCAGTTAATTGGCTCTAATCCCCTTCCCGCCGCTAGGAGACGGGTCCCTGTGCGAGTCGGGGACCCGCCTCCCAGGAAGATGGTTCGGAGGCAGGTTGGGACCCACTCCCAATTTTTCCCATTTTCCCAGCAGTCCCGCCTCCAAATCCACCTCCTCAGGGCTGGTAAACTCCAGCCCTCGGAGTACAAAAGCTAAACCTTTATAAAACACTGGTTAGGCCCCAGCTGGAGTATTGTGTCCAATTCTGGGCTCCGCACTTTAGGAAGGATGTCAAGACCTTGGAGAGGGTGCAGAAGAGATTTACCAGAATGGTTCCTGGGATGAGGCACTTCAGTTACGTGGAGAGACTGGAGAAGCTGGGATTGTTCTCCTTACAGCTGAGAAGGTTAAGGGGAGATTTGATAGAGGTGTTTAAAATCATGAAGGGTTTTGATAGAGTAAATAAGGAGAAACCGTTTCCAGTGGCAGGAGGGTCGGTAACCAGAGGACACAGATTGACGAACCAGAGACGACATGTGGAAACATTTGTTTACGCAGCGAGTTGTTGTGATCTGGAACGCGCTGCCTGAAAGGGCGGTGGAAGCAGATTCAATAGTAACTTTCAAAAGGGAATTGGATAAATACTTGAAGGGAAAACATTTGCAGGGCAATGGGGAAAGAGCAGGAGAGCGGGACTAATTGGAGAGCTCCTTCAGAGAGCCGGCACAGGCACCATGGGCCGAATGGCCTCCTTCTGTGTGATTCTATGATTCTACTTAAAAACTAAAAACCAATGCCCTATTCAGACCAAAATAATCAAACCCAGAGCACAATCCCCAGGAACTTCGAGGAAAATAACCCAATACTTCAGACCTTCCATACCGCAGTTAATCAATAAATACCCGCAATTTACTTGTGAAGGTGTCACTGCCCACTCAAAACATTGACTTGACCCCATGCAATATTGATGTTCATAGGAGTTATGTCTATGTGTTCACCACTGAAAATCAATTACTTGAATGGGGCAAGACTACACCAAGGCAAGATTAAAGTGTGGATAATGTTCAATAATGTAAACACAGAACTAGGAGACAGAATACAAAACTGAAAAGCCTCGAGTAAGACCAGAGATTTGAAGAAATCTTTCTTCTGTCACTGGTGCTGCTGTTAATGGAATGCTCGTTATGGCTCAGTGGGTGGCTCTCTCGCCACTGAGTCAGAAGGTCGTGGGTTCGAGTTCCACTCCAGAGATTTGAGCACAAAATCCAGGCCGACACTCCCAGTGCAGTACTGAGGGAGCGCCACACTGTCGGAGGAGCAGTGCTGAGGGAGCGCCACACTGTCGGAGGAGCAGTGCTGAGGGAGCGCCACACTGTCGGAGAAGCAGTGCTGAGGGAGCGCCACACTGTCGGAGGAGCAGTGCTGAGGGAGCGCCACACTGTCAGAGGGGCAGTGCTGAGGGAGCGCCGCACTGTCGGAGGGGCAGTGCTGAGGGAGCGCCGCACTGTCGGAGGGGCCGTCTTTTGGATGAGACATTAAACCGAGGCTCCGCCTGCTCTCAGGTGGATGTAAAAGATCCCATGGCACTATTCAAAGAAGAGCAGGGGAGTTCTCCCCGGTGTCCTGGGGCCAATATTTATCCCTCAATCAACATCACTAAAACAAATTATCTGATCATTATCACAGTGCTGTTTGTGGGATCTTGCTGTGTGCAAATAGTCTGCCGCATTTCCTACATTAAAACAGTGACTACACTTCAAAAAGTACTTCATTGGCTGTAAAGCGTTTGTGAAAGGCGCTGTGGAAATGCAAGTCTTTCTAATTAGTGACTGCCAGACATTTAGAAGAGACTCAGATAAACAGTAGTTAACACCAATAGTAGTTAATTAATACCCTTAACAGATATCTGGTTTAATGTAGAAAAAGATATTCTTGTACACTGGCAAATTACATTGCATCGGTACCATGGGAACTCTGATTTGTGGAGTGCAGCTGGCCCACACTGATTAATGCCGTTTGCAATGTTTGATTTATATACTGCGGTTTCTGTTTGATTCCCTTCAGGGACCAGAGAAAGTGACAGAGCGCTACCTGAGCTTATTCACCTCAGGGGATTTACATAAGTCGGGACACACTGCAAACTGTAGTCTTTTGGAAGGACGAGAGTGAAAGGGCACACTGACCTCTTCCTGTCTCATGCAAGTTTTGTTTTTTATGTTAGTATGTTAATTGATATACAGTACTCTGGTATGGAGTATTATGCATTATCTATATTATCTGCTTAGGAATTTACAGACTCGACTATTCCAATGCTGTCCTGGCCGGCCTCCCACCCTCCATGCTCTGGAATCTTCAGCTCATCCAGACCTCTGCTGTCGGTGTCCTATCCCGCAGCAAGTCCCGCTCACCCATCACCCTGTCCATTGGCTGCTGCTACCTCAATGCTTCAGATTCAACATTCTCATCCTCAGATTTAAATCCCTCCATGGCCTCGCCCTATCTCTTCCAGCCCTACAACCCTCCGCAAACACTCCAGTCCTCTGGTTCCGGCCTCTTAAACAACCCCTCCATTCGCACCAACATTGGCGGCTATGCCCAAGCCCCATTCTCTGGAACTCTACCCAAAGCCCCTCTACATCCCTCTCAACACTGTTCTGAAAACCCACCTCTTTCAGTCACTCCTAATAGTTCCTCCTTTCGCCGTGTGTCTATTGTTACCTCAGTCCTTAGTGAAGTACCTTTGGATGTGGTTTTCTCCATTGATGACGAGTTATTGTTGTGCAGTGCTCGGTGTTTGGTGATGTCTCCCGGTTTTAAAGCGTAATATGAATCCTTGGATACTTTTCAAACAGTTTGCCTTAAACTGTCTTTAGATTTGTGCATCGAAAGCTAATTGTGAATTCTCAGTTTTTCGATTTATGTTCAGTGTTAATGTTGCTGCTGACGTGATTTAAGTTAAGTGAATTCATTTCAGTAAAGGTGGAAAATAAAAGTATCGCTTTATCCGCTCAGCATTAAATAGCGATAAACATGCCTGCACTCACCAAAGTTTTTGATTATGTTAGCAAAACTGAGCGTAGCGACTTACCCAGTATGGTAAGCTGTGTGCCAGGGGTTATATGGACCATGCAGTTCCTTAATATACTTGAAAAATTAAAAACCACTACCTGAATAACCAAAGCTTCCTAAAACCAACCATTAAAGGCTGACTGAAGGCACTGGTGAGCAGTGTTCAACAGAGAAAAAGGATATTCATGGTTATCGGTTTTGAATATAATTTCTGATCAAGTGCAGGTTCCAGAACAAACCATCATCTCTGTGTCCTGTTCCCTTTCCTACCTCTCTGAGAACATTGACTCCATAAGTCCATTGTTGAACACGTAGACTGGACTATGCTACAAGGCAGGCAGATATTGGTGTGATCAGATGACATAAACCATGAGAATGGGGCAATGTACCCTCAGACATGGATATGTCCTTGGAGGAAGACTCACTGATGCACAGTGCCGTACTCTGTATGATGTGTCCAGGTGAATTTGCTGGAGGGGGGCAGGTCGTTTTATTCTGTTTTTTTTGTCCATTTTTTCATGTGGGTGCCACTAAGGACTGGGGGGCTTCCAAAATCAAATCACATGATTTGATGTGAAATACATTCTATCCCACGATTTGAACTAAAGTGATTGTGTTATTTGATTGTTAACAGGGGACATCATACTCTGTATCAATGAGAATGCAGAATAACCACATCGCCCATGACAACTGAACACATCTACTAGTGCCCCAGATTCTGGCTACCACTGCATTGCTATAAGCAGCTTAAAATACATTGCAAGTGATACTTCCAGTAAGGTGCTGATATTAGCGCTGGTTTTTTAAATGGGTTAGGTATGTGGTTTTTATTGCGCACCCTCTATTGAACAGACAACCAGTTGTCACTTTTCTGAACACACAGCTTCCCCTCCCCACTCTGAGGCAAGAATTACCGTTCTGACACTGTACGAAAGTGGAAGCATTAATCTATGTGACAACTTTGCTGACATTAACTTCTACTCTTTGCTATGATATTGAAGAATGGCAGCATCAAAGACAAAATCCATCTCCACATAAAGGCAGTGAAATAGTCCTTGGACTCTGTCTCTGCACTTCAATCTTTATCATATGTCAATGGGAAAATTATACAAATAGGACGAGTGCTCGGTGGAAAAACTAGACTCTTGGATTTCTGTCAGGTGGTTCTTGTAACCATATTGATTAAAATATTTATGATTCCCATTCAGGTGAGGCAGGTTTCGCTGTGAATTTTGGCTACCCGCGGGGTTGCACAAGCCTCAACGCAGCCTGTATTTGCATATCAATCCCTGGAAGCAACATTGGCCACTTTCCTTTCTGACTAATAGCGAGAAATCTGAATTGGGGCCATCAACATGCCAGATAACTAACTACTAGTGTGTCATCCTGAGAAACGACATTTGAACAGGAGATAAATCAGAATGATTAATCTCTTATATTTCAAAGGATTACATTTTGCAGGTGTTTCCCTGCCCAGGAGTTTCTGGAAGGACAGAAACCTTTTCCTTTTAAAAGAAACATAAGAAAACATTTTTATCTGTTAATAATCTAATAACACTTCAATTATTGAAAATCAACCTTCTTCGAATGACTGTTGTGAACAAAATATTGCCCATCCTAGTCCTGGCTCTCCAAGGGAGGGCTTTACACACTCAGATTTGAACATCGAAATTTGAACTCATTATCTACCTCCTCATTGGTGCCAAGCTGCCTAAATGATATATTATCCGATCACTTCACATACAATGAATCACTTTGAAAGTGCAGTGACTTGTTATGTCGGTAAATGTAGCAGCTATTTTACACACAGCCAAATCCCACAAACTGCAGTAAACTCCTTGACCGGTTAATGTTTCTGGTGGTGTTGCCCGAGGGAAGAATGTTGGCCAAAACACTTCCCTCTTTTTCAAATTGCACCATTGAATTTTTAATGAGGAGCCAATGAGTGCGGGGTCCAGGTGAGCCTTCCCACATTTGGCAAGAAAGTACTGGAAATATAGAGGTAACCAGCTGGATAGCAATCCTGGCTACCTCACTCCCAATCATCACTTTCATCCACTTGCAATAATATTAAATGACCTCAAACAGAATAACGGAGAGGGTTAACAAGGGTAGTGTGGTTGATGTTGTATATATGGACTTTCAAATGGCGTTTGACAAAATGCCGCATAATAGACTTGTTAGCAAAATTAAAGGCCATGGAATTAAAGGGGCAGTGGCAGCCTGGATACACTATTGCCTAAGGGACAGAAAGCAGAGAGTAGTGGTGAACGTTTGGTTTTCAGACTGGTGTTCCCCAGCAGTCGATTAGGACCACTGCTCGGTTTGATATAAACTAATGTCCTGGACTTGGGTATAGAGGGCATGATTTCAAAGTTTACAAAATGATACAAAACTCGGAAATGTAGTAAACAATGAGGAGGATAGTATCAGACTTCAGGAGGACGTAGACAGACTGGTGAAATGGGCAGACACATGGTAGATGAAATTTAACAGAGAAGTGATACATTTTGGTAGGAAGAATGAGGGGAGGCAATATGAATTAAATGATACAATTTTAAAGAGGTGCAGGTACAGAGAGACCTGGAGGTGAATGTACACAAATCTTTGAAGGTGGCAGGACAAGTTGAGAAGGCTGTTAAAAAAAAAAGTATCCTGGGCTTTGTTAATAGAGGCATAGAGTACAAAAGCAAGGACGTTGTGCTAAACCTTTATAAAACACTGGTTAGGCCCCAGCTGGAGTATTGTGTCCAATTCTGGGCACCGCACTTTAGGAAGGATGTGAAGGCCTTGGAGAGGGTGCAGAAGAGATTTACAAGAATGGTTCCAGGGAAGAGGGACTTCAGTTACATGGAGAAGCTGGGGTTGTTCTCCTTAAAGCAGAGAAGGTGAAGAGGAGATTTGATAGAGGTGTTCAAAATCATAAACAGTTTTGATAGAGCAAATAAGCAGAAGCTGTTGGTAACCATAGGACACAGATTTAAGGTGATTGGCAAAAGAACCAGAGGCGACATGAGGAAACATTTTTTAATGCAGCGAGTTGTTGTGATCTGGAACACGCTGCCAGAAAGGGCGGGGGAAGGAGATTTAATAGTAACTTTCAAAAGAGAATTGGATAAATACTTGAAGGAAAAAATTTACAGGGTTATGGGGAAAGAGCGGGGGAGTAAATTTAATTGGATAGCTCTACCAATGATGGGCCGAATGGCCTCCTTCTGTGCTGTGAGATTCTATGATTCTATACAAAAACATAAGGAATGATAAAACTCATTATTCAGCAAAAGAATAGACAGAAAAAAGAGTTAATGTAATGTTGAAACGTATAAAATTCTGACAGGGCTAGACAGACTGGATGCAGAGAGGATGTTTCCCCTGGCTGGGGGGGGTCTAGAACGAGGGGTCAGTCTCAGGATACGGGGTAGGACATTTAGGACTGAGATGAGGAGAAATTTCTTCACTGAGGGTGGTGAACCTGTGGAATTCTCTACCACAGAAGGCTGTGGAGGCCAAGTCACTGACTATATTTGAGATAGATAGATTTCTAGACGCGAAAGGCGTCAAGGGGTATGGGGAGAGAGCGGGAATATGGTATTGAGATAGAGGATCAGACATGATCATATTGAATGGCTCGAACGGTCGACTCCTGCTCCTATTTTTCTATGTTTCTATGCTTAGACAACTCAGTAAATGGCTGACTCCAGCTTTATGGTAAACACAAGGAAGCCGGAATAAAACTAGGTGATGAGCCGAGCCTCTTTGTGCAGGACACAAGCATGATTGAAGAAGAGAAGAAGAAAAGGTAAAGATCAAGTAGCACAGAGCCTGGTTTTTAAAAGCTTGTAGGAAGAAGGAAGACTGAAGGAGGTGATGAGTTCCACAGTCCAGAGATCCTATGAAGGAGTCAAAATCGAGCAGGTCATTGATTATAACAGCGTGAGGATGCATGAAGGGAGGAACAGAATGTGGAATGGTGAGGAAAAAGGGAAGACAGTTCAGAGGAGCACAGTAGCAATGATGAAATTGAGAAGGACCAGAAACGTCAAACACAATGCTTTGAATTAATGGGAGTTGAGTAGAGTCAGAGAAATCATTGCCAGGAGCCAGAGTGAAACTACTGGACACTGCCATGTTCAGGTGATTAACTACACCTAGCTGACATCACTTGTCTGTGGGTTGGCCATGAAGTTTTCCTGTTCCAGGTTGTATTTGCAGTTGGTGAATGTCACCTGCCTCGGCGCTGGACCATTGACCCTGGCCAGAGAGCTCAGTGACGCTGGGCTGTCGTGCATTCCATGCCTGTCCACTGCTCTCGGAATGGTTTTCACCCTTTCTGGATCTTGCTCAATGCTGCAATACAAATATAACCACATTTGAGAAAAATTCACAAAACAAAACCAGCCAAGTAGAATCAGTTATCATATAGAAAGAACTTGCATTTCTATAGCGCCTTTCACCACCTCAGGACGTCCCAAAGCGCTTTACAGCCAATGAAGTACTTTTTTGAAGTGTAGTCACTGTTGTAATGCAGGAAACGCGGCAGCCAATTTGCGCACAGCAAGCTCCCACAAACAGCAGTGTGATATTGACCAGATAATCTGTATGTGATGTTTTAGTGCTCTTCTTCGAAATAATGGCTGTGGGATCTTTTACGTCTACCTGAGAAGGAAGGTTTAACGTCTCATCCGACAGTGCAGCACTCCCTCAGTACTGTACTGGAGGGTTGTGAATCTTTGGAATTCTCTACCCCAGAGGGCTGTGGATAGTCAGTCATTGAGTATATTCAAAGCGGAGATCGATAGATTTTTGGACTCTACGGGAATCAAGGGATATGGAGATCGGGCGGGAAAGTGGATTTGAGGTCGAAGATCAGCCATGATCTTATTGAATGGCGGAGCAGGCTCGGGGGGCCGTGTGGCGGAGCGGGCTCGGGGGGCCGTGTGGCGGAGCGGGCTCGGGGGGGCCGTGTGGCGGAGCGGGCTCGGGGGGCCGTGTGGCGGAGCGGGCTCGGGGGGGCCGTGTGGCGGAGCGGGCTCGGGGGGCCGTGTGGCGGAGCGGGCTCGGGGGGCCGTGTGGCGGAGCGGGCTCGGGGGGGCCGTGTGGCGGAGCGGGCTCGGGGGGGTCGTGTGGCGGAGCGGGCTCGGGGGGGCCGTGTGGCGGAGCGGGCTCGGGGGGGCCGTGTGGCGGAGCGGGCTCGGGGGGGCCGTGTGGCGGAGCGGGCTCGGGGGGGCCGTGTGGCGGAGCGGGCTCGGGGGGCCGTGTGGCGGACTCCTGCTCCTTATGTTCTTATGTTCACCTGAGACGATTACAATGGAGGGAGGTATTCAGAGGCTGATTTCACCAAAAATCAGATTTTATGTCAATTAGAGTCATAGAATAGAATCATAGAATGGTTACAGCACAGGAGGCCGCCATTCGGCCCATCGAGCCTGTGCCGGCTCTCTGCAAGAACACTTCAGCTAGTCCCACTCCCCGCCCTTTCCCCGTAACCCTGCAATTTTCTTTACTTCAGGTACTTATCCAACTCCCATTTGAAAGCCGTGATTGAGTCTGCCTCCACCACCCTTTCAGGCAGTGCATTCCAGATCATAACCACTCGCTGCGGAAAAAAGTTTTTCCTCATGTCACCTTTGGTTCTTTTGCCAATCACCTTAAATCTGTGTCCTCTGGTTCTCGACCCTTCCGCCAATAGGAGCAGTTTCTCTCTATCTACTCTGTCTGGATTACCATAAAGGTTTTGTCATACAGGAGGTATTGTTGTAGGTTATGTAGATGGGTACAAATAAATGTAAATGTCTGTGTGCAATGTACTATTGGAATTCATTATTTGTATTTTTGTACATATGTGAAACACGTGTTTGGTGTGAGACAGTGTTATATGTGCCTAACTCGACAGAGGCTCCATCACTCACGTTGACCACATACTTCACAAGGTGAACACCAGCACAGTTTTAAAGACATCTTTATCCCTGCGAACTTTCCTAAAGCTTTATCTCGCTATTACCTCCATGGATCAGTCAGTAGGCAATTTACTTCTTCAAAGCCAGACACCATAGCCCGACCAGATTGTCCACTTTCTGGAGGTGTCGAAACCCGAAGGCAACTTTAAAAATGACAAATACTGTACTACTGTTGCCAACTCTGATTGGACATATTCCTGGAGGTGTCATCACATCTAGCTCCAACGGCCCCGCCCCCACACTCCTGCCATTGGTCGCCCGACACGCCCTTCCTCGCGGTGCCCTGCCCCCAATCTCCCGCCATTGGTCGCCCGACACGCCCTTCCTCGCAGTGCCCCACCCCCACACTCCTGCCATTGGTCGCCTGACACGCCCTTCCTCGCGACACACCGCCTTCCCACACCAATCGGAAAGCGAATAGACTCCTCGTCACCTGATTGGATGATTCTTGACTCAGTCACACAGGCCCTTTCCCATATTTTTTTTTAATGCTGCTCGGATTTTCCTCCCGGGTTTTTGCTCGCGGCCAATATCCTGGAGATTAATCTTTAATTTCTGGCAACTCTAGGGCAATCCTGGTGGGTTGGCAACCAATGTTCCCCCTAACTGCTTTTAGGTGCGCGGCCCCTTTAAGGGGGCTGTACGGCCCAGTCACAGTTTTGCGCATGCCCGAAACTTAGAAAAGCCAATCCCGGGCAGAGAGCTTAGCGGGAACGTTGTTAGCAACCCTACACTGTGCCCACTCTTACACTTCAAGGGCGAGATGAGCCATTTTGTACAGACATAATCAGACTGCTTCAAATGTAAGCTCGCAGCACAGCCCCACAGCTTGTTTCCCATTAAACAATGCTGCGCTCAAAATTAGCAATGTGATTTTGACATGCTCATGTCAGACACCACAATGTGTCTTTGATTCTTCATTAAACATTTTTTTTGTTTGTTTCTAACTGTGAACAGTTCTGGTCTCGATATTATAAAAAGGATATAGAAGCACTGGAGAATGTGCAAAAAAGATTGACTAGAATGATACCAGAACTGAGAGGTTATATCCATTAGGAAAGATTGAACAGGTTGGGGCACTTTTCCCTAGAAAAGAGAAGGCTGAGGGGTGACGTGATCGAGGTCTTTAAAATTATGAAAGGGTTTGATCGGGTAGACATAGAGAAGATGTTTCCACTTGTAGGCGAGACCAGAACTAGGGGCCATAAATATAAGATAGTCACTAATAAATCCAATAGGGAATTCAGGAGAAACTTCTTTACCCAGAGAGTGGTGAGAATGTGGAACTCGCTACCACAGGGAGTGGTTGAGGCAAACAGTATAGATGCATTTAAGGGGAAGCTTGATAAACACATGAGGGAGAAAGGAATAGAAGGATATGCTGATAGGGTGAGATGAAGAGGGTGGGAGGAGGCTCGTGTGGAGCATAAACACCGGCACGGACCAGTTGGGCCGAATGGCCTGTTTCTGGGCTGTAAATACGGGTTATCCCAGCTATATTCTATTGTCCATTCCCCATCCTGGAATGCTGGTAGTAAGAGAATTCCAGATCTGCTTTAAACTAAATGGATTGTTTGCGATGACTTGTGTAGGGGGAGCTGGGTATGTCTGGCAGAGTGCGTGGCTGAACAGTCACTACATGCTCCCTTACTCAGGCCCGCACCCTTAAAGCTGTGAAGTGGGTCAGAACCTCCAGGTCCAATGCACTACAATACTTGCCATTCATTCAAAGTAATTCATTTTATGCCTGTTTTACTTCTTGCTTACTTATCTCGGTTTATCCATACCTAGATTTCCACAATGAGCTGGAAAAGCTGCATTTCTGTTTTCTGTTGAATGGGTTATATCTCAGTCACTCGGATTTAATAGTTACCTATTTCCCTTAGCAGTGAGGTCAATAACCAGGGGCCATAGATTTAAAGTCATTGGTAGAAGTATTAGAGGAGAGTTGAGGCAAACTTTTTTCACCCAGAGGGTGGGGGGGGGGGGGGGGGTCTGGAACTCACTGCCTGAAAGGGTGGTAGAGGCAGAAACCCTCATCACATTTAGAAAGTGCTTGGATATGCCCTTGAAGAGCTGTAACCTAGAGTGCTACGGACCAAGAGCTGGAAAGTGGGATTAGGCTGGACGGCTCTTTTTCGGCCGGCACAAACGTGATGGGCCGAGTGGCCTCCTTCTGTGCTGTAAATCTCGATGATTCTATGATTCAGATTCACATTTAAATCAGCTTTGTTACCTCGTCTTGCCTTGTAGATTCGGGGGTGGGGGGAATCTTAATCAGGAGGAAATAAGACCAACAGATAATTCCAGTAATCAAATGGTATCAAGTCTGCTTTTGCCTATTCCCTCCTCATTAAGAAGTTTTAATCTTTGAGATCCTGTAACTAATAAAACATTGTATGGTCTCGATCTGTTCTGCAATCTCCTAGCCAGTGTCGCATCTGTTCAGAATGAAGGCGGATATGGAAAATGAGACAATGGTAGTCACAGCTCTTCAATATTCAGATCTTGAAGATTCAGCGCTCTTCTACAGAAAGAGGATCTGTTTCCTGGCTCTTTGTTCTTCGGATTCATTACTGGAATACTTTAATATTCAGACAAGAAGGCAGTACCAGATGGAATGCGGCCAAGAATGTGAGGAAATGTGGGCAGAAGGAGGCAGCGCAGCGCCTGAATATTTCTCAAACTTCAGTAAATACAGGGGTTTGAAAGAGATAATTGGAAAATAAGTAATGTTGCTCCAATTTGATTTTTTTTTAAACCAAAGAGGTGAGAAACCTGATATTGGGAATTACAGACCTGCTGTCAGGACATCTGCAGAGTCAAAGAATGGTGGCATGTGTAATAAAGTAATTCAGGAGTTTTAAAATAAGAATTAAGGCAGTAACATCAAGTCAATGCAGGTTTATGGACGGAAGAACACACCCAACAAATGAATTGTAATTATTTGAGGATGCAACAGAATCTTGATTAGTGGATATTTTCACATTCAGAAAGCATTTGATAAGGTTCTTCACATGAAACTTGTGCTGAAACCGAAAGCTGTAAGGATAAAGAAGGATGTTGGATAGTGACTAAATAATAGTAAAGGAAGGGCGGTGATGAACGGCAGCAGTTGTAATTGGGCGGCCGACCATCCCAGGGTTCAATCCCTAGATAGATTTCTATTCCTATCAGAATCGCTGCTGCAGCTGCCAGTTTGCTCTGGTGGCTCAATCGAAATTAGATCTGAGTGCGACAGAGGGGGCGCGCGACAGAGGGGGCGCGCGACAGAGGGGGCGCGCGACAGAGGGGGCGCGCGAGCGCGAGAGAGGGCGCGCGAGCGCGAGAGAGGGCGCGCGAGCGCGAGGGCGAGCGAGCGCGAGGGCGAGCGAGCGAGAGGGCGAGCGAGCGAGAGGGCGAGCGAGAGCGAGGGCGAGCGAGAGCGAGGGCGAGCACATAAGAAATAGGAGCAGGAATAGCCCCTTCGGCCCTTCGAGCCTGCTCCGCCATTCAATAAGATCATGGCTGATCTTCGACCTCATCTCCACTTTCCTGAACTATCCCCATATCCCTTGATTCCCTTAATATCAAAAAATCTATCGATCTCTGTCTTGAATATACTCAACGACTGAGCCTCCACAGCCCTCTGGGGTAGAGAATTCCAAAGATTCACCACCCTCTGAGTGAAGACATTTCTGCTCATCTCAGTCCTAAATGGCCGACTCCTTATTCTGAGACAGTGACCCCTGGTTCTAGACTCCCCAGCCAGGGAAAACATCCTCCCTGCATCTACCCTGTCAAGCCCTGTAAGAATTTTGTATGGTTCAATGAGATCACCTCTCATTCTTCTAAACTCTAGAGAATATAGGCCTAGTCTACTCAATCTCGCCTCATAGGACAATCCCCCCATCCCAGGAACCAGTCTGGTGAACCTTTGTTGCACTCCCTCTATGGCAAGTATATCCTTCCTTAGGTAAGGAGACTAAAATTGTACACAATACTCCAGGTGTGGTCTCACCAGGGCCCTATATAATTGTAGTAAGACGTCTTTACTCTTGTACTCAAGGCTAACATACCATTTGCTTTCCTAATTGCTTGCTGTATCTGCATGTTAACTTTGTGATTCGTGTACAAGGACACCCAGGTCCCTCTGAACACCAACATTTCCCAATCTCTCACCATTTAAAAAATACTCTGCTTTTCTATTTTTCCTACCAAAGTGGATAGCTTCACATTTCTCCACATTATATTCCATTTACCATGTTCTTGCCCACTCACTTAGCCTGTCTAGATCCCCTGGAAGCCTCTTTGCATCCTCCTCACAACTTACATTCCCACCCAGCTTTGTATCATCAGCAAACTTGGATATATTACATTTGGTCCCCTCATCCAAATCATTGATGTAGATTGTGAATAGCTGAGGCCCAAGCATTGATCCTTGTGGTACCCCACTAGTTACAGCCTGCCAACCCGAAAATGACCTGTTTATTCCGACTCTCTGTTTTCTGTCCATTAACCAATCCTCAATCCATGCCCCCAATCCCATGAGCCCTAATTTTGTTTAATAACCGCTTGTGTGGCACCTTATCGAATGACTTCTGAAAATCCAAATACACCACATCCACTGGTTCCCCCTTATCTATTCTGTTAGTTACAACCTCAAAAATCTCTTAACAGATTCGTCAAACCCGATTTCCCTTTCATAAATCCGTGTTGACTCTGCCCAATCCTATTATTATTATTTTCTAAGTGCCCTGTTACCACGTCCTTAATAATAAATTCTAGCATTTTTCCTACTACTGATATCAGGCTAACTGGTCTGTATCATTCCCTCCTTTCTTAAATAGTGGGGTTACATTTGCTACCTTCCAATCTGCGGGAACTGTTCTAGAATCTATGGAATTTTGGAAGATGACAACCAATGCATCCACTATTTACATACCTATAGAAGCTTTTACAGTCTGTTTTTATGTCTCTCGCTAGTTTACTCTCATATTCTATTTTCCCTTTCTTTATCAATTTCTTGGTCCTCCTTTGCTGAAATCTAAAATCCTCCCAATTCTCAGACTTACTACTCTTTTTGGCAACATTATAAGCCTCTTCCTTTAATCTAATACTATCTTTAATTTCTCTTGTTTGCCACAGTTGGACCATTTTTCCCATGGTGTTTTTATTCCTTAAGGGAATGTATATTCGTTGTGATTTATGAATTATTTCTTTAAATGTTTGCCATTGCTTTTCTACTGTCATATCTTTTAATTTAGTTTCCCAACCTACCTTAGCCAACTCGCCCCTCATACCTACATAGTTTGCTTTGTTCAGATTTAGGACCCTAGTTTTGGACTTAACTAAATCACTCTCAAACTCAACATATTATGATCACTGCTCCCCAGAGGCTCCTTTACTACAAGGTCATTAATTAACCCTGTTTCATTGCACAATACGAGATCTAAAATAACCAATTCCCTCGTAGGTTTCTTGACATACTGATCTAGAAAACTATCTTGAAAGCATTCCATGAACTCTTTCTCTGCACTATTTCTGCAAATTTGGTTTGCCCAGTCTATATGAAAGTTAAAGTCCCCCATGATTACTGCATTACCCGTTACATGCATCTCTAATTTCCTGATTTATACTCTGCCCGACACTACAACCACTGTTAGGGGGCCTATAGACTACTCCCACTAGTGTTTTCTGCCCCTTGGGTGTGAGAGAGAGAGAGAGAGAGAGAGGTGAGAGAGAGAGAGAGAGAGAGAGAGAGAGAGAGAGAGAGAGAGAGACCTGCCCACATGTCTTTGGAAGCCTGACTGAACTTTTTGCATTCACAATCTTTGAATTTGCTCAACTTGTTTTGATAGGTTCTTCTATTGCGAACAATTGTGTTAAACTGTTCAGTCATCGTTTCTAGGCACAGTTCTACAGGATTGGGTTTGGTGGGTTCCCCATGGTGCAAGGCTGCCTCCTCCACAATAATTCTGCTCCATAAATATCCTCAGGCAGTCATGCTATTTAGTGCAATGTTATGCCGTCGACATCACCTCATCATAACTGATGGGAGTCAAAAGAGTGAGAGCCCAATTTTATAGCAAGTTACTTAAAAGGATTTGTTGCAAACAAGGCGTAATTTGTGGGATTAAATTATCAGCAACGGCAAATCGCTTTCGATGCTGAATTACCGAATGTCAAAAAACCCTGTAGCATCTAAATAGAACAAGCAGAAAGTTGTTGCCAAATATCTCCTGCCCACAGCACGTCAGACTGGCACTGTAGGACTGATGCCAGCAAGATCTTCACACAGAACGCGATCAGCACTTGGAATAACTTTCCCACTCAAGTGGTGAATGAATGCTTTTAGTTACCGCAGTGGGGGTGGGGGACAGTCGGGTGCCTCTGGATCGGTGAACTAATATGGGCTGAATGGTCTTCTCATCCATAATTACCTTGTGGTTTTGTGACAAGACAACTCTAGTTATCACTTACAGAGCAGAGTCACCTGCAGTACTGGTCCCTGACATTGGAGGGAGCCTTTCTATTTCAATAACTCATCAAGACCACTGCTAGTTCCAAACCAGTACTAACAAGTGAAAGAAAGACTTGTATTTCTATAGCATCTTTCATGACCTCAAGGCATCCCAAAGCGCTTTACAGTCAATTAAGTACTTTTTGAAGTGTAGTCACTGTTGCAATGTTGGAAACGCGGCAGCCAATTTTGCGCACTGCAAGCTCCCACAAACAGCAATGTGATAATGACCAGATAATCTGTTTTAGAAATGTTGGTTGAGGGATAAATATTGGCCCCAGGACACCGGGGATAACTCCCCCCTGTCCTTCTTTGAAATAGTGGCCATGGGATCTTTTATGTCCACCTGAGTGAGCAGACAGGGCCTCGGTTTGATGTCTCACCCTCAGTACTGCCCCTCCGACAGTGAAGCGCTCCTTCAGTACTGCCCCTCTGACAATGCAGTGCTCCCTCAGTACCGCCCCTCTGACAATGCGGCTTTCCCTCAGTACTGCCCCCCGACAGTGCGACGCTCCCTCAGTACATAGAAACATAGAAGATAGGATCAGGAGTAGGCCATTCGGCCCCTCGAGCCGGTTACGCCATTTAATGAGATCATGGCTGATCATCCAAATTCAGTAACCTGTCCCTGCTTTCTCCCCATATCCCTTTAGCCTTAAGAAATATATCTAACTCCTTCTTGAATATATTTAATGAATTGGCCTCAACTGCCTTCTGTGGTAGAGAATTCCACAGGTTCACCACTCTCTGGGTGAAGAAATTCCTCCTCATCTCAGTCCTAAATGGCTTACCCCTTATCCTTAGACTGTGACCCCTGGTTCTGGACTCCCCCGCCATCAGGAACAGCCTTCCTGCATCTAGTCTGTCTAGTCCTGTTAGAATTTTATAAGTTTCAATGAGATCCCCTCTCATTCTTCTAAACTCCAGCGAATATAAGCCTAATCGACTCAATCTCTCTTCATACGTCATTCCTGCCATCCCAGGTATCAGTCTGGTGAATCTTCGCTGCACTCCCTCCATGGCAAGAACATCCTTCCTCAGATAAGGCGACCAAAACTGCACACAATACTCAAGGTGTGGTCTCACCAAGGCCCTGTACAACTGCAGCAAGACATCCTTGCTCCTGTACGCGAATCCTCTCGCTATGAAGGCCAACATACCATTTGCCTTCTTAACCACCTGCTGCACCTGCATGCTTACCTTCAGCGACTGGTGCACAAGGACACCCAGGTCTCGTTGCACTTCCCCTTTTCCCAATCTATTGCCGTTCAGATAATAATCTGTCTTCCCGTTTTTGCCACCGAAGTGGATAACCTTGCATTTATCCACATTATACTGCATCTGCCATGCATCTGCCCAATCACCCAACCTGTCCAAATCATACTGGAGTTTCTCTGCATCCTCCTCACAGCACACACGCCCACCCAGCTTTGTGTCGTCTGCAAACTTGGAGATATTACATCTAGTTCCCTCGTCTAGATCATTAATATATATTGGGAATAGCTGGGGTCTGAGCACTGATCCCTGCGGTACCCCACTAGTCACTGCCTGCCACTTGGAAAAAGATCCGTTTATTCCAACTCTTTGCTTCCTGTCTGCCAACCAGTTTTCTATCCAAGTCAGTACCTTACCCCCAATCCCATGTGCTTTAACTTTGCATGCTAATCTCTTATGCGGGACCTTATCGAAAGCCTTCTGAAACTCCAAATACACCATATCCATTGGTTCTCCCTTATCTATTCTACCAGTTACATCCTCAAAAAATTCCAGTAGATTAGTCAAGCTCCTCCGACAGTGCGGCGCTCCCTCAGTACCGCCCCTCCGACAGTGCGGCGCTCCCTCAGTACCGCCCCTCCGACAGTGCGGCGCTCCCTCAGTACCGCCCCTCCGACAGTGCGGCGCTCCCTCAGTACCGCCCCTCCGACAGTGCGGCGCTCCCTCAGTACCGCCCCTCCGACAGTGCGGCGCTCCCTCAGTACCGCCCCTCCGACAGTGCGGCGCTCCCTCAGTACCGCCCCTCCGACAGTGCGGCGCTCCCTCAGTACCGCCCCTCCGACAGTGCGGCGCTCCCTCAGTACCGCCCCTCCGACAGTGCGGCGCTCCCTCAGTACCGCCCCTCCGACAGTGCGGCGCTCCCTCAGTACCGCCCCTCCGACAGTGCGGCGCTCCCTCAGTACCGCCCCTCCGACAGTGCGGCGCTCCCTCAGTACCGCCCCTCCGACAGTGCGGCGCTCCCTCAGTACCGCCCCTCCGACAGTGCGGCGCTCCCTCAGTACCGCCCCTCCGACAGTGCGGCGCTCCCTCAGTACCGCCCCTCCGACAGTGCGGCGCTCCCTCAGTACCGCCCCTCCGACAGTGCGGCGCTCCCTCAGTACCGCCCCTCCGACAGTGCGGCGCTCCCTCAGTACCGCCCCTCCGACAGTGCGGCGCTCCCTCAGTACCGCCCCTCCGACAGTGCGGCGCTCCCTCAGTACCGCCCCTCCGACAGTGCGGCGCTCCCTCAGTACCGCCCCTCCGACAGTGCGGCACTCCCTCAGTACCGCCCCTCCGACAGTGCGGCGCTCCCTCAGTACCGCCCCTCCGACAGTGCGGCGCTCCCTCAGTACCGCCCCTCCGACAGTGCGGCGCTCCCTCAGTACTGCACTGGAGTGTCAGCCTAGATTTGTGTGCTCAAATCTCTGGAGTGGAACTTGAACTCAGAGGCTGAATAATAATCCTCCAGCATTAGGTCCTGTCCCATTAACTGACCCCACAAATACTATCACCGGAAACCTACCCGATTCAAACAAAGCGCACACATTTCCCAAATCACTTTCTACTCAATTCCACGATGCAGGATTCTTGAATCGGGCTCAGCTCTTCCATTCATGATTCTAAATCAGTGCCCGGCAGGTGTCAGCATACGTTTTATACTATACAAACACACAAATAGTAAGACTGTCAGACCCTGTAGCCATTAGAGAGAGAGTGTAACCTCCATCCTCCCCAATCACCAGACTGCCAATGGCTGGGGAGGCACACACTCAATTCCAGGAACTCGGAGAAACTCTTTCCCCATCTCCAGGCAAAGCTCAGGAGACCAGGGTTACCCAGGATACATCACTAGGCATACTGAACTAACCAACCTTCCTCACACCCCAACAAGACCCAATGGGGTAAAAATTCACTTGGTTGCGCCACCCGTTAGCGCCTTAAGAGGGCGCTAATGGGGCGCAAAGCCGCTAACGCCCGGGCGCAGCGATGTTTGCGCCGCTCGAGAACTTAACTTGAGATTGTGCGGCGGCGCTAAAACTTACCGCTGCGACCACCTGCGCGCGCAGATTGTGACGTAATTCCATGGTGCAACGCCCTTGGGGCGCCCCGTAGCGGAAATTGAGTGGCGCCCCCTGCCTTACCGCCTGGCGCTTCCAACGACCAGAAGACTGGAACGCTATCAATCGCTGTGGGGCTGCGGGGGGCGCTATTTAAAGGGGGCCTCTTCCTGTCTTTTATTGTTGGTGGCATTTTTGAACTACGCATTCTGAGAGAGAGAGGGAGAGACTTCTGGAGAGATTCAACGTTGTGTGAAGGAGTTTTGGGTACTGAGCAGCACTTTGCAGGTTCATTTTGATTTGCCATTCCTTGTATCGATTTAGCAGAGACCGTGGGAGCTGCACTCTGAGCTCTTTGCCTGGTGCTCTCCATTGTTCTTTCCAGCACATTTGATGTGCAAGTCTCTCCAGGCCGAGATTCAAGGCAGCAATGAACAGGATGTGGATGGAAAGCAAGATTAACCATCCCCTTTAAGAACTGGCCCGTGCCAGTGTGTGTGTGTTCCATTGCTGACTGACATGACATGAGCTTCGCCAGCGCTCCGAGTTAGCGCCTCACTGCTCGGCCTTTGCGCCTTAAGAGAGGTGTGCAGCGCCTGCTTTAGCGCTCCACTCACCTCCCGGGGCGGTGAAGTTTCCCGTCAGTGCCGATAATTAGCGCCAGGCGCTAATATTTGCGTCCGGACGATATTTGCGCCCCAAATGGGGCGCGACCTAATTTCTACCCCAATGATCTCAGGATCACAGAACTGGGAAAAAGCATTCCCATTCATTAAGCCACGCCCAAGATGACAGATTTCCCAACCTCTCAGCAGCTACCCGGTCAATCCCCTTCAGAATCTTTTATGTTGCAGTGAGATCACCGCTCATTCTTCTAAACTCCAGAGAGTATAGGCCCATTCTACTCAATCTCTCCTCATAGGACAATCCTCTCATCCAGGGATCAATCAGGAAAACCACTGGGTACAAGTTTAGCTTCACTCCCACACACCTTGAATGCTCCACCAATCCTCTCGGACCAAATCAAAAGGGACTCTTGTGAATTGTGTGAAATTAATGTCTCTTTGTCCCATTTTAAGTTGCAGGTTTTTAATATCTTCTTGTACTATTCATCTCTGTACTAGTCAGTCCGTTTGTATGAATGGGCAAGTCTAGACAATGGATCTGAAAGGTTGCCCTGAGCTGGATATGGGACAGGAAGACGTGGCAAGGTAGTCAGAGGATGAGATGGATGTAGTCAGTCAGTCAGTGTGCTGCGACAGCAGACTCGTAACTCAACCTGGGACAGTGGTGGATAATTGCGCAGGGCAAGTTAGTCTTGCACCAGTAATAATCTCGTGCACAAAGCCTTCCTAAGGACATGGCTAACGGTGACATTGAGTGATGTGTAATGAAGCAGTAAAGTGGGTGCAGTGGAGCAGCACAGTGGAGCTTCGGCATACAGGCTGAATGAAGCGGTAGAGCATACCGCATAATTCCCCACGTGCTGGGTTTCTAATCTTAGCCGTGCCATTGAGGACAAGTGCTTCCCCACTGGGACTGGAAGGGCAGCACTGGCCTGGCAACATGACAGTCTCATTATCACCCAAATACTGTGTGTAACATGGGGAGAGCACAGAAGGGAAAGAGGAGAATATACTGTAACATGTCTTTTTTAAATACATGGGCACGTGTGAGGTTGAAGGGAACTGAGTTTTAGGTACACTAATTACATAGAATCTACAAAAACAGGCCATTCGGCCCAACCAGTCCATGCCAGCGTTTCTGCTCCACTCGAGCCTCCTCCCGTCTTTCCTCATCTAAATCTATCAGCACAACCCTCTATTCCCTTCTCCCTCATATGCTTATCTAGCCTCCCCTTAAATACAGCTATACTATTCGCTTCAACCACTCCCTGTGGTAGCGAGTTCCACATTCTCACCACTCTCTGGGTAAAGAAGTTTCTTCTGAATTCCCTATTGGATTTCTTGGTGCTATCTTATATTCATGGCCTCTAGTTATGCTCTTCCCCACAAGTGGAAACATTCTCCGTGTCTACTCTGTCAAAACCTTTCAGAATTGAAAGATGAAATCACACAGGTCTGATACAAGGACACAGAGATTTTTGTCACCATTAAGTATGGTTTTCTTTGATCCAAGACTGATTGGGACAGTGTGCAAAGGAAAACTGCAGAGTTTCAGCTCCCGAACAAACACTCTGCAATAAATTACACCTCAGCAGAATTGCATTTTTTAAAATGTTCATCTACAACAGTCAGTCCCTGTAATATTGGCCTCGAAATTCGGACACATGGCAGCCATTTTTTGGGCGCTAAACGGCCTCCTAAGCTCCAATATGGCGGGCAGGAACACACGCTCATTATGAGCTGGAACTTTGCCACTTGTCATATTGGTAAAAGCCAAAAAATCAGCGTGCACTGCCCAAATTTCTGGGCCATTGTATTTTAGTAATGAGAAAGTCTGTGTTATTGTCATGGGTCCAAATAACATTGTTACTTTAGTATAAAAATAGAACTGGAAATACTCAGCAAGTCAGGCAGCATCTGATTGCAGATTTCCAGCATCCGCTGTAATTGGCTTTTAGGATTATTGGTAAGAGGAAAAAGGTGCTCAGAAAGCAGGATTGCACTGGTAGTTCTGCATTTTTTTCTTAATTCTAAGCATGCCAGAATGAACAGCATCATAATGAAGGTCAGTGCTCTGTCTATATCACAACAACTTGCTTTTATATTGTATCTTCAAATGGGGAAAATCAGCCCTAAAGGCACTAAGAGGGGGAAGGAACAAGGGAAGCTGACCCAAAGATAGTGAAATTAGGACAGATGACCAAAAACTTGTTCAAAGAGGTAGGTTTTAAGTAGCATCTTAAAAAGGAGGAGAGAGAGGCGGAGAGGTTTAGGGAGGGAATTCCAGAGTTTAGGGCCCAGGCAGCTGAAAGCACGGCTGCCAATGGTGGAGCGATTAAAATCAGGGGATGCGCAGGAGGCCACATCTCCCTGTTCGAAACTCTCCCAACATTACAATTCCATTCACATTTTCTGTTTGAAGATGAATGCGCTGTCAATAATGGGAAGGTATAATACATCTGTCAAGGTAATCCTCCATGGGGTTAGAAAGAGTCACCGAATACAGAACACAAAGTGGTGAATTCTGCAATCTCACAGGATCATAGAATGATTCAGCACAGAAGGAGGCCATTCAGCCCATCGGGCCTGTGCCGGCTCTTTGGTAGAACTCTCCAATTAGTCCCAGCCCCCTGCTCGTTCCCCATAGCCCTGTTTCCATTATTTCCCATTGTGCGAGAAACATGAGTAAATTAGTGACACTGGGCAGCTGCTCCAGATCTACAAGTTGCTGTTCTAACCTATAACATCAATATTCCAGGTGCAGGCAGCAAGTGTTCTTAGTACAGTAACATCTGATTATATTAACCAGCTCCTGGTTACATATGTAAGACTTGTCAATCCTACTTTGAAGTCAGAATATAAATGCAGTCCTTCGAAACGGTTTTCATCGATACACGAGAACAGCTACTGCCAAATCTAGAATGTAAAAGTGTTAGGTACAGAAATCAGCCATTCAGCCCATCGAGCATGCACCACCATTTTGTCAGCCATGGCTGCATTTTATATTTTGATGCACTTAAGGCAAAGCTAGATAAACACATGAGGGAGAAAGGAATAGAAGGATATGCTGATAGGGTGAGATGAAGTCAGGTGGGAGGAGGCACGTGTGGAGCATAAACACCGGCACGGAGCAGTTGGGCCGAATGGCCTGTTTCTGTGCTGTAGATTCTATGTAATTCTTTTAAAATTCCAATTTCTTGCCTTTCTCCATATCCTTTAATACCCTCACTTCCCAAGTATTAATCTCCCTCTTAAACAGTTTGATTTTGTATTTATGACCTTCTGGGGCAATGCATGGCACATTGTCATAAACATTTGTATCGTTTTTCCTGGATTTCCTTTTAACCAATTTGCTTTAAACTCTGTCCCCTTGTTCTGGATTCCCAACTAGAGGAAGGGCCATTTCCCATTTAATCCATCAATTCCCTTCACTATTTTAAACCCCTCAATCAGATCACCCCAATCAGATCTCCTCATCTGCAAGGACTATGACCCAGTCTCTCACCATAGCTCATTCACTCCAACCCTGGCAAATGGTCACAAGACTTTCTCCCAGGCCAGTATATCCTTCCTAAGGTGGGTGCCTACAACTGAATGCAATATTCCAAAAGAGATCGACCAGTGCTGTGTGTAATTGCCGCAGGGCCTCTTTATTTTTATATTCTAAACCTTTTATGATGAAGCCCATCATCCCAATTGCTTTTTTGATCACTTTTTGTACCTGGGAGTTTGTTCATCTATTCCACCCAAGATATCGACTGTGTCAGTTTCTCTCCTCCCCTCACTCACTCTAACCTCTCTTCCTCTGAATGTGTAGCTCTCCGTTCTCTCAGGTCCAACCCTGACATCATTAGCAAACCTGCTGATGGAGGAGGCACTCGTGTGTGGCTAAAGTACCTCTACCTTGCGGAGGCTGAACGCAAACTCTCTGACACCTCCTCCTATCGACCCCTAGACCATGACCCCAGTACTGAACAGAATGCCATCAGCTCCCAGACCATCATTGATCTCATCTCCTCTGGAGGTCTTCTACTCACGACCTCCAACCTCGCAGTCCCCCAGCCCACTTCTACCTCCTTCCCAAGATACACGACCAGGACTGTCCCAGTAGACCAAACGTTTCAGCCTGCTCCTGCCCCATGGAACTCATTTCTTCTTATCTCAACTCCATTTTTTCCTCCCCTTGTCCACTCCCTGCATCCGCGACTCTTCCTCCGCCCTCCGCCACTTTAACCAATTCCAGCTTCCCGGCCCTAGCCATCTCCTTTTCACCATGGACGTCCAATCCCTCTACACCTCCATCCCCCACCAGGACAGCCTGTGGACCCTTCACTTCTTCCTCAACACGGTGGCATAGTGGTTAGCACTGGTGCCTCACAGCGCCAGGGACCCGGGTTTGAATCTGACCTCGGGTGACTGTCTGTGTGGAGTTTGCACATTCTCCCCGTGTCTGCGTGGGTTTCCTCCGGGTGCTCCGGTTTCCTCCCACAGTCCAAAGATGTGCGGGTTAGGTTGATTTGGCTATGATAAATTGACCCTTAGTGTTAGGGGGGGATTAAATATGTGGGGTTATGGGAATAGGATGGGATATGTTAGGGGGAATTAAATACGTGGGGTTACGGGGGTAGGGTGGGATATGTGTACTGTGGGGATTAAAGCAGGGACAGGGGACTGGATTTGGATGATCAGCCATGATCGTATTGAATGGTGGAGCAGGCTCGATGGGCCGAATGGCCTACTCCTGCTCCTATGTTTCTATGTTTCAAGCAGTGGCCCAACCAGTCTCCATCCATCACCACGTTTCTCCACCTGGCTAAACTCTCACATTGAACAACTTTTCCTTTGACTCCACTCACTTCCTCCAAATGAAAGGTGTCGCTATGGGAACCTGCATGGGTCCTAGGTATGCCTGTCTTTTTGTAGAATATGTTGAACACTCTTTGTTCCAGTCCTACTCAGGTCCTCTCCCTCACCTCTTCTTCCAGTACATTGATGACTGTGTCAGTGCTGCTTCCTGTTCTGACCCTAAGCTTCTAATTTCCAGTCCTCCCTTACCTTCACATGGTCCATCTCCAACTCTTCCCTTCCTCAACTTCCCTACCTCCATCTCTGGGGATAGGGTGTCCACTGATATCTACTACAAGCCCACTAACTACCACAGCTACCTCGATTATATATCTTCCCACCCAAGGTCTCCATTCCCTTCTCCCAATTCCTCCGACTCAGTCGCATCTGCTCTGATGATGCCAAGCGATTCTGATGCAAGGTCATTGACCTGAAATGTTAACCCTCCCTTCCTCTTTCCACAGCTGCTGCCTGACCTGCTGAGAGTTTTCCAGCATTTTCTGTTTTTTTTCCCCCCGATTTCCAGCATCTGCGGTGTTTTGCTTTTTGTTCATAATTATAAATGTTTACTGAAGTGAAGCTGTCACAGGCAGACTGTATTAGGCTTCGGATATACTTCATGTCTTGGAGGAATAACAAAGTACAAAAAGTAACATTCTGAAATCTGTAAAACAAAACTGAGCCACAACACGTCAACTATTGTGACAAACAATCCGCCTCATGAGAAAAAGGAACCAGTGAGCTGATTAAAATGGGGTGGGTAAAGAGGGCTCGACTATCACCTCCTAACTTCCAACCAACCAAACCTCAGCCTCAGTATAATGACCCTGCAGGTCCGCACGGAAGCCTGATTTCAATGGTTCCTGTTCACATGTTCCTGCCCCATTAAGAAGATGTTCCTGCGAATGTGCAGTGGGGCAGTTTATCAGTTTCTGTGGAGACTGCCTAATGCTGTCTGCATTTGGAGCGATCTTCACAAAACCTGCTCTAGTGTTCATTTTTAGAAGCGACTGACTGTTGCTCTGATGGCTCAGTTCTTTAAAGTGGGGGATTGCCAAGCCACACACAGAATAGGAAGCTCCAATTGTTTGTTTCCAGTCTGTGCTGAGGTTTGGGTGCTACATTTCATTGACCTCAGCTTGCCTGAATTATGAGCAGAGATTGAATAGATTGGGCCAATACTCTCTGGCGTTCAGAAGAATGAGAGGTGATCTCATTGAAACATATAAGATTCTGAAGGGGATTGACAGGGTAGATGCCGAGAGGTTGTTTCCCCTGGCTAGGGTGTCTAAAACGAGGGGGCATAGTCTCAGGATAAGGGGTCGGCCATTTAAGACTGAGATGAGGAGAAATTTCTTCACAGAAAGGGTTGTGAATCTTTGGAATTCTCTACCCCAAAGGGCTGTGGATGCTGAATCATTGAGTATATTCAAGGCTAAGATCAATAGATTTTTCAACACTTGAATCAAGGGATATGGGGATCAGGCGGGAAAGTGGAGTGGAGGTCGAAGATCAGCCATGATCTTATTGAATGGTGGAGCAGGCTCGAGGGGCCGAATGGCCGACTCCTGCTCCTAATTCTTATGATCGTATGATCTTATGACAAACAGAGTTCCTCTTCCTCATCACAATCCGGTGACTCCTGCTGGGTAAACAATGGGGGTTATTTTGGCCAAAGGGAGAAAACAGGTGCTAAATGGGTGCTGTGCTAATAAGAAATGCCTCTTTGGAAGTGTGGATTTAGCACTTGGCAATCTTCGGCTAATTTATGATTATCATGATTTAAACGTGGCTGCAGGCGTTGAAACAGACACCTGTAGGTTTAGCACTCAAACACTGATTGGATGCAATTTTCCTCGAGCAGTATATGTGGGCTCCATGCACCCACTGCCACTGAAGGTGGGCCGGCTGGGAGAGAAGCCAACATGGAAGGATGACTCCGGGACCGAGTGAGAGGGCGCCCAGGTTCTCCGACACGGCACGGGAAGTCCTGGTGGAGGAGGTTCAGAGGTGGAGGGATGTCCTGTACCCGCAGGGGGAAGGAGTCCACCTCACCCTCCTGTACCCCTCTCTCCTGCAACAGCTGGTGCTGCTCTGTCTGGCCTCATGTTCTCCTCCCATTATTCCTGCAGACCAAAGGGGACCCTAGCTAGATGCCGATAATCAAGCACTCCCTTTCCCCTGGTGACCCCGATAAGGTGGAGTAGCACAGCACTCACTCTTATTAGGTGAAGTCCTCAGAGAATTTCCAGAATAAAGGTTGAGAGAGTGTTGGTGAAGTCTTGACAAAGTGTCCCAGAAAGTCTCCCGATGTGTTTGAGGTCCTCTTCAAACCTCCAGCAGCAAGTGAAGAGTGAAAGGTGATATACCTTTAAGTAGCACTTGAAATCCTCAGCAACGACTTGTTTACCCCCAATCAGCAGGTCGCTGTTAGGAGAGGCCGTTAGGTCAAGGGCTATCCACCAAAATGCCATGCAGCCTCGTTAATAAGCACAAACAGGCAATTTAATTGGCAATGAGCTGCTTAACGATCCTGCGAGCAGCCGTTCCTAGCGCGCGCTACAACTCCTTTACCAAGATGGTGTCTTGTGCTAAACCAGCATGTCAGTTTAAGACCTTGTCTTGGCCGCCTCGGAGGCTCTTTAGTGCCTAAAGTATCCGGGGAAATTCGCCCCCAATGCGTGAACATCAGGCGGGGACAGAATCAAGCTCAGTGGTGATGTGCCACATAGTCAAATAGCCTTTCAATACTCATGGTCTAGGCTCAGACATGAAGAAAAGCCACTTCAATTTGGAATTGATCGTATTCCACCAAGCAGTCAAATCTTCAGGAAAGGAGGGGAGAAAAAAAGTGACTGAGGCAGATTTTGTTTTAGGGAAGTGTTGCTATCGAATTGCCGCTGTTAAATGTATCCGAGGGCTCTCCTTGGGCCAATGTGGATTTCCAGCATGTTCTGTTTTAATTTTGCCTGGCAATTACTGTCGGTCGACACTTTCCTTTACCTGTATCCTTGGAAATTAAACTGAATTGTGATCACTCCAATCAAGGCATTGCAACTGTCAGGCACTGACTTCCCTCAGGGAAAGATAGTAAATTAATATTCTTAATCATTGAGACATTTGTTTTTAAATATAATAAGCACAAAGCAATATCTAGCTCAGCGTGTTCATCCATAAGCAGACAGTCTTGTGAATATTTAATATTGTAAAGTTTTTACACTGTGTGCACTGAGTAAACTTTAAGCAGAAAGACTGACAGTCTCTTCAACCTCCTACTGCCCTTTTTATTGCTGTAATAATCTTGCACAACGTCTCTTTTGTTCAATCTGCTTTCTATTTTCACAAGAAACATCACTTTGAGTTTCCTGCACCATGCAAGAGTTGATCTATTATGGAATGTGCTTTTATTCTGTTGCTCTGGATCTTTCTCCGGGGAGCACTCAAGTCTGCTTTGCTGAGGTGATCTTACAAATGCTGAAGGGTCTTAAAAAATTAACTACCAGCTTTTTCCTCTGGCTCTGCAAAGTTCATCGTTTTTTATTCCTCCCAATGACACTCCTGATTAGTTGGAACAAGCTGCAATGTCGTTGCGACAAGTAGTTTACTTGCCTGTGGATAAAAACAGTTTTTAAACTTGCAAATGGAAAAAAAGATATAACATACTGTGCAATCTTGGTCCCACCTGCCGCTTATTTCCTGAATATTAGTCCAGTGCTACTTCTGTCCATGGGTGGAAAACGCGCATAAGTGTGTCCAGAGAGAATTCTGCAAGCTCACTAATGCTCTCCTCTCCTGCTACCTGGCCGCTTTTATATTTAATACCATCGGTGAACTGAGCAGCAGCCTTGGCCAAGTTTACATTGGCTTGCATTTCAACAACTTCAGTGCAAACAAGATGTCAAAGTTTCCTCTTACCTTTTCCTACTGACCCCAGACGGCAATGCAGCTCCTTCAACCCGTGTGAGCAAATGCTATTAAGCAGCAATGGGAGGGGGAAAAATAAATGGTTACATCAGATGGATCAGAATGGCAGCTGGGAGCGGTAAACATGAGCTTTTATGTGCCCGAGGCACTGCTACATGAGAAAAGGTGAATATATTGTCATATTTGCATTCTTTTGTATGGTATCCGAGGCAGCGGGGTACAACACATAGTTAACTCCAATAATTCCTCGGGTAGATGAACCACTGACTCAACAAAACTTCCCCCCCAGCCTCTTTGAAGTGTGTTGCTGACGGCGTGTTGGGGTCTGAGTGACTCTCAAGGTTGGAGCAGCTTCAGGAGGTTGGTGTCCATCAGATACTTGGCTCTGCTCAGTTCCCCCAGTCCAGGAAAGTTGTGCAATCAGCGGTGGTAACGAGAACAATATTGCTCGGTGAAGTTTTCACCTTGCCTTTCCACTTTGGTTCCGTCAGTATCAATCTCACCTTGGAGTCAGCCAGTTGTGGGTTCAAAGCCTACACCAGGATCTGAGTGCAGAACCTCAGCTGACAACGGTGAGTACCAAGGGACTGCTGATTTATCACAGGTGTGGTTCTACAGATGACATCAAAATGAGGTCCTGTCTGCCACTTCACGTGAGTGCTTAAAAAATAAATAATGGAAAGACAGTAAGAAAGACTTACATTTATATAGCGCCTTTCACGACCTCAGGATGTCCCAAAGTGCTTTACAGGCAATGAGGTAGTTTTAGAAGTGTAGTCACTGTTGTAATGTAGGAAACACAGCAGCCAAATTGTGCACAGCAAGCTCCCACAAACAGCAATGTGATAATGACCAGATCATCTGTTTTTTTGTTATGTTGATTGAGGGATAAATAATGGCCCAGGACACTGGTGGTAACTCCCCTGCTCTTCTTCGAAATTGGGAGATCAGGAAGAAGGGCATGAGAGACGACAAAAGCGTGGATTAGGGTTTCAGTGCGAGTGATGTGGGGTACACGTGGACAATATTGCTGAGGTGGAAGTACTTGTCTCATCCTTGGAACCAGACAGCTAAACGAATGCAAAGCAGCATTGTAAATACTGTAAAATCTAGCCAGCAGAAACTAAATACAAGATCCAGTTGATATCAGATACAGATATAGCATCAGACAGTGAGATGAGCAATAAAGACAAATGATCTGTGGCATGTCGAGAATGGAGTAGAGTACAGACATGTAGGTGTATCCTGAGGTGCTCTGGCAGGTACAGAAAGTGGCACAGATTTGATCCCAATGGCTGCATCAGTTAATTTCAACATTGCATACTATACTGCACCTGGCATTACAAGGATCTCATGGCTTGCTTGTCATGTTGGAAGTGAAGTGCTTTTTCCACAGCTGTGAGTGCAGGATAGAATATACTGAGACTTGTAGCTTGGCTGCTTTAGATTCCCATTGACAAACATTACATCAGTACACCAATTATTTTAATGTACACCAGACTCTTAATTCCCTCATCATCTACTATCCTCTCAGCGCTGGGGGTGAAGTTCAATTGCAGCCCAGACTGATAGTTGAAAATCCCCTCTGTCTGCAATCTGTAAGGGTATTTTCTGAAATGATATGAGTGGTCTTAATCCAGTTCTTAGTGTACATGGGCCAACAGTACAAAATAGCTAAAATTTGGCACTAAATTGGTAACCGCACTTGGAGTGGTCATAGTACGGGATGGTTTTTGAGGCATGTGGATGGGACAGTGTAGAGGAGATTTACTCTGTATCTAACCCATGCTGTACCTGCCCTGGGAGTGTTTGATGGGACAGTGTAGAGGGAGCTTTACTCTGTATCTAACCCATGCTGTACCTGCCCTGGGAGTGTTTGATGGGAGAGTGCAGAGGGAGCTTTACTCTGTATCTAACCCGTGCTGTACCTGCCCTAGGAGTGTTTGATGGGACAGTGTAGAGTGAGCTTTACTCTGCATCTAACCCGTGCTGTACCTGCCCTGGGAGTGTTTGATGGGACAGTGTAGAGGGAGCTTTACTCTGTATCTAACCCGTGCTGTACCTGCCCTGGGAGTGTTTGATGGGACAGTGTAGAGGGAGCTTTACTCTGTATCTAACCCCGTGCTGTACCTGCCCTGGGAGTGTTTGATGGGACAGTGTAGAGGGAGCTTTACTCTGTATCTAACCCATGCTGTACCTGCCCTGGGAGTGTTTGATGGGACAGTGTAGAGGGAGATTTACTCTGTATCTAACCCGTGCTGTACCTGCCCTGGGAGTGTTTGATGGGACAGTGTAGAGGGAGCTTTACTCTGTATCTAACCCGTGCTGTACCTGCCCTGGGAGTGTTTGATGGGGACAGTGTAGAGGGAGCTTTACTCTGTATCTAACTCCTGCTGTACCTGCCCTGGGAGTGTTTGATGGGGACAGTGTAGAGGGAGCTTTACTCTGTATCTAACCCCGTGTTGTACCTGCCCTGGGAGTGTTTGATGGGGACAGTGTAGAGGGAGCTTTACTCTGTATCTAACCCCGTGTTGTACCTGCCCTGGGAGTGTTTGATGGGACAGTGTAGAGGGAGCTTTACTCTGTATCTAACCCGTGCTGTACCTGCCCTGGGAGTGTTTGATGGGACAGTGTAGAGGGAGCTTTACTCTGTATCTAACCCCGTGTTGTACCTGCCCTGGGAGTGTTTGATGGGGACAGTGTAGAGGGAGCTTTACTCTGTATCTAACCCCATGTTGTACCTGCCCTGGGAGTGTTTGATGGGGACAGTGTAGAGGGAGCTTTACTCTGTATCTAACCCCGTGTTGTACCTGCCCTGGGAGTGTTTGATGGGACAGTGTAGAGGGAGCTTTACTCTGTATCTAACCCGTGCTGTACCTGCCCTGGGAGTGTTTGATGGGACAGTGTAGAGGGAGCTTTACTCTGTATCTAACCCGTGCTGTACCTGCCCTGGGTGTGTTTGATGGGACAGTGTAGAGGGAGCTTTACTCTGTATCTAACCCGTGCTGTACCTGCCCTGGGTGTGTTTGATGGGACAGTGTAGAGGGAGCTTTACTCTGTATCTATCCCGTGCTGTACCTGCCCTGGGTGTGTTTGATGGGACAGTGTAGAGGAGCTTTACTCTGTATCTAACCCGTGCTGTACCTGCCCTGGGAGTGTTTGATGGGGCAGTGCAGAGGGAGCTTTACTCTGTATCTAACCCGTGCTGTACCTGCCCCGGGAGTGTTTGATGGGACAGTGTAGAGGGAGCTTTACTCTGTATCTAACCCGTGCTGTACCTGTCCTGGGAGTGTTTGATGGGACAGTGTAGAGGGAGCTTTACTCTGTATCTAACCCCGTGCTGTACCTGCCCTGGGAGTGTTTGATGGGACAGTGTAGAGGGAGCTTTACTCTGTATCTAACTCGTGCTGTACCTGCCCTGGGAGTGTTTGATGGGACAGTGTAGAGGGAGCTTTACTCTGTATCTAACCCGTGCTGTACCTGCCCTGGGAGTGTTTGATGGGACAGTGTAGAGGGAGCTTTACTCTGTATCTAACCCGTGCTGTACCTGCCCTGGGAGTGTTTGACGAGACAGTGTAGAGGGAGCTTTACTCTGTATCTAACCCGTGCTGTACCTGCCCTGGGAGTGTTTGACGGGACAGTGTAGAGGGAGCTTTACTCTGTATCTAACCCGTGCTGTACCTGCCCTGGGAGTGTTTGATGGGACAGTGTAGAGGGAGCTTTACTCTGTATCTAACCCGTGCTGTACCTGCCCTGGGAGTGTTTGATGGGGACAGTGTAGAGGGAGCTTTACTCTGTATCTAACCCGTACTGTACCTGCCCTGGGAGTGTTTGATGGGACAGTGTAGAGGGAGCTTTACTCTGTATCGAACCCGTGTTGTACCTGCCCTGGGAGTGTTTGATGGGGACAGTGTAGAGGGAGCTTTACTCTGTATCTAACCCGTGCTGTACCTGTCCTGGGAGTGTTTGATGGGACAGTGTAGAGGGAGCATTACTCTGTATCTAACCCGTGCTATACCTGCCCTGGGAGTGTTTGATGGGACAGTGTAGAGGGATCTTTACTCTGTATCTAACTCGTGCTGTACCTGCCCTGGGAGTGTTTGATGGGACAGTGTAGAGGGAGCTTTACTCTGTATCTAACCCGTGCTGTACCTGCCCTGGGAGTGTTTGATGGGACAGTGTAGAGGTAGCTTTACTCTGTATCTAACCCGTGCTGTACCTGCCCTGGGAGTGTTTGATGGGACAGTGTAGAGGGAGCATTACTCTGTATCTAACCCGTGCTGTACCTGCCCTGGGAGTGTTTGATGGGACAGTGTAGAGGGATCTTTACTCTGTATCTAACTCGTGCTGTACCTGCCCTGGGAGTGTTTGATGGGACAGTGTAGAGGGAGCTTTACTCTGTATCTAACCCGTGCTGTACCTGCCCTGGGAGTGTTTGATGGGGACAGTGTAGAGGGAGCTTTACTCTGTATCTAACCCGTGCTATACCTGCCCTGGGAGTGTTTGATGGGACAGTGTAGAGGGATCTTTACTCTGTATCTAACCCCGTGCTGTCCCTGCCCGGGGAGTGTTTGATGGGACAGTGTAGAGGGAGCTTTACTCTGTATCTAACCCGTGCTGTACCTGCCCTGGGAGTGTTTGATGGGGACAGTGTAGAGGGAGCTTTACTCTGTATCTAACCCGTGCTGTACCTGCCCTGGGAGTGTTTGATGGGACAGTGTAGAGGGAGCTTTACTCTGTATCTAACCCGTGCTGTACCTGCCCCGGGAGTGTTTGATGGGACAGTGTAGAGGGAGCTTTACTCTGTATCTAACCCGTGCTGTACCTGCCCTGGGAGTGTTTGATGGGACAGTGTAGAGGGAGCTTTACTCTGTAGCTAACCCGTGCTGTACCTGCCCTGGGAGTGTTTGATGCGGATACTGGGGATCCAAAATGGGAGAGTGTTCCATTGCTCAGCACTGGTGTTCCTCACCTGATAAACACAAAAATTCACATAATTGATAAGGAACTGTGAAATAACCCTTGCATTAGGCCCGCCTGTGAACTGTGTCACAACTCACCAGTGATGAAGTCCCAAAGCCTTTCACCAGTCGTCTGTCAACGTATTTTTAGCATTATCCTTCACCTGTCACAGCACTGGTCTCATTTTATTGAGACAAATGTAGGTCTAGCGAGTAAGTAAAAAGCTGAAATTTAATCTCTAGCTTCCAAAAGTATCCATAAACAACTGAAGCATTACTCTCAGGACAGCTATTGCTGTCTTTGTGTGTGGTATGTTGAACAATCTGGGGGTAATACTGACTATTGGGGATAGAGTAAAGCGGGTGATATCGGCTCGGCCACTCACTAAACGCCTCTCCCACTGACCAGTGGAAATGACAATCGGGAGAGGTGTTTAACGGGTGGCCGAGCCGATATTGCACGTTTTACACCACCTTAGTTCAGTTGTACTCCAGCCCTGTCCCACACCTCTTCTTCCACTACATTGATGACTGTGTGGGTGCTGCGTTTTGCTCTCACTCTGATCTTGTAAATTTTGCTGCCTGTGCTTCCAATTTCTACCGATCCCTCACCTTTCACACGGCCCAACGCCGACTCCTCCCTTCCTCTTCTGGATTTCTCTCTATCTCTCACGATGGGCTTTCCAGCCCGTCTGTTCCCACAACTATCTGGAGTATGCTTCTTCCCATTCCGTGTCCTGTAAAGACTCCACCCCGTTCTTGCTGTTTCTCCATCACCATCGAATCTGCTCTACCGTCTGAACCAGAATTTCTGAAATGTTCTCCGTTTTCCCAGCCGAGAATTCTCCTCTGCGGTGGTCAACAGGGCCGTGGGTTCAAGCCCCGCTCCAGCGACTTGAGCACATAATCCAGGATGATACTCACGGTACAGCACTGAGGGAGCACTTCACTGTCAGAGAGGCAGTACTGAGGGAGCGCCGCACTGTAGGAGGGGCAGTACTGAGGGAGCGCCGCACTGTCGGAGGGGCAGTACTGAGGGAGCACTTCACTGTCAGAGAGGCAGTACCGAGGGAGCACTTCACTGTCAGAGAGGCAGTACTGAGGGAGCACTTCACTGTCGGAGGGGCAGTACTGAGGGAGCACTTCACTGTCGGAGGGGCAGTACTGAGGGAGCGCCGCACTGTAGGAGGGGCAGTACTGAGGGAGCGCCGCACTGTCGGAGGGGCAGTACTGAGGGAGCACTTCACTGTCAGAGAGGCAGTACCGAGGGAGCACTTCACTGTCAGAGAGGCAGTACTGAGGGAGCACTTCACTGTCAGAGAGGCAGTACTGAGGGAGCACTTCACTGTCAGAGAGGCAGTACTGAGGGAGCACTTCACTGTCAGAGAGGCAGTACTGAGGGAGCGCCGCACTGTCGGAGGGGCAGTACTGAGGGAGCACTTCACTGTCAGAGGGGCAGTACTGAGGGAGCACTTCACTGTCAGAGGGGCAGTACTGAGGGAGCACCTCACTGTCGGAGGGGCAGTACTGAGGGAGCGCCGCACTGTCGGAGGGGCAGTACTGAGGGAGCACTTCACTGTCGGAGGGGCAGTACTGAGGGAGCGCTGCACAGTCGGAGGGGCAGTACTGAGGGAGCGCTGCACTGTCAGATATGCTGTCTTTTGGATGAGACATTAAACCATTGCCCTGTTGGGTAGATGTAAAAGATCCCACGGCCACTATTTCGAAGAAGAGCAGGGGAGTTCTACCCCTGTGTCCTGGGGCCAATATTTAACCCTCAACCAACATAATTAAAACAGATTATCTGGTCATTATCTCATTGCTGTTTGTGGGAGCTTGCTGTGCGTAAATTGGCTGCCGCATTTCCTACTTTACGAACATACGAATTAGGAGCAGGAGTCGGCCACTCGGCTCCTCGAGCCTGCCCCACCATTCAATAAGATCATGGCTGATCCGATTACTCCACATTCCCGCCTACCCCCGATAACTTTTCACCCCCTTGCTTACCAAGAATCTATCTACCTCTGACTTAAAAATATTCAAGGACTCTGCTTCCACCGCCCTTTGAGGAAGAGAGTTCCAAAGACTCATGACCCTCTGTGAGAAAAAATTTCTCCTCATCTCTGTCTTAAATGGGCGACCCCTTATTTTTAAACAGTGACCCCTAGTTCTAGATTCTCCCACAAGAGGAAACATCCTCTCCACATCCACCCTGTCCAGACCCCTCAGGATCTTATATGTTTCAATCAAGTCACCTCTTACTCTTCTAAACTCCAGCGGATACAAGCCTAGCCTGTCCAACCTTTCCTCATAAGACAACCCGGCCATTCCAGGTATTAGTCTAGTAAACCTTCTCTGAACTGCTTCCAACGCATTTACATCCTTCCTTAAATAAGGAGACCAATACTGTACACAGTACTCCAGATGTGGTCTCACCAATGCCCTGTATAACTGAAGCATAACATCCCTACTTTTGTATTCAATTCCCCTCGCAATAAATGATAACATTCTATTAGCTTTCCTAATTACTTGCTGTACCTGCATAGTAACCTTTTGCGATTCATGCACTAGGACACGCAGATCCCTCTGCATCTCAGAGCTCTGCAATCTCTCACCATTTAGATAATATGCTTCTTTTTTATTCTTCCTGCCAAAATGGACAACTTCACATTTTCCCACATTATACTCCATTCGCCAGATCTTTGCCCACTCACTTATCTATATCCCTTTGTAGCCTCCTTATGTCCTCTTCACAATTTACTTTCCTACCTATCTTTGTGTCATCAGCAAATTTAGCAACCATACCTTCGGTCCCTTCATCCAAGTCATTTATATAAATTGTAAAAAGTTGTGGCCCCAGCACTGATCCCTGTGGCACACCACTCGTTACATCTTGCCAATCAGAAAATGACCCATTTATGCCTACTCTCTGTTTCTTGTTAGCTAGCCAATCTTCTATCCATGCCAATATGTTACCACCTACACCATGAGCTTTTATTTTCCGCAATAACCTTTGATGTGGCACCTTATCAAATGCCTTCTGGAAATCTAAGTACAGTACATCCACCGGTTCCCCTTTATCCACAGCACATGTTACTTCCTCAAAGAACTCCAATAAATTGGTTAAACATGATTTCCCCTGCACAAAACCATGTTGACTGTGCCTGATTACTTTGAACTTTTCTAAGTGCCCTGCTATAACGTCTTTAATAATAGCTTCTAACATCTTCCCTATGACAGATGTTAAGCTAACTGGCCTGTAGTTTCCTGCTTTCTGTCTCCCTCCCTTTTTGAATAAAGGAGTTACATTCGCTATTTTCCAATCTAATGGAACCTTCCCCGAATCTAGGGAATTTTGGAAAATTAAAACCAACGCATCAACTATCTCATTAGCCACTTCTTTTAAGACCCTAGGATGAAGTCCATCAGGACCCGGGGACTTGTCAGCCCGCAGCTCCAACAATTTGCTCAGTACCACTTCCCTGGTGATTATAATTTTCTTGAGTTCCTCCCTCCCTTCCATTTCCTGATTTACAGCTATTTCTGGGATGTTACTTGTATCCTCTATAGTGAAGACTGATGCAAAATACCTGTTCAATTCAACTGCCATCTCCTTATTTTCCATTATTGATTCCCCAGACTCACTTTTTATAGGACCAACGCTCACTTTGTTAACTCTTTTCTTTTTAAAATATCTATAGAAACTCTTACTATCTGTTTTTATATTTCTAGCTAGCTTTCTCTCGTCCTCTAATTTTTCTCTCCTTATTAATCTTTTAGTCATTCTTTGCTGTTTTTTATATTCTGTCCAATCTTCTGACCTGCCACCCATCTTTGTGCAATTATATGCTTTTTCTTTAAGTTTGATACTATCTTTAACTTGTTTAGTTAACCACGGATGGTGGGTCCTCCCCTTGGAATTTTTCTTTCTTGTTGGAATGTATATATTCTGTGTATTCTGAAATATCCCCTTAAATGTCTGCCACTGCAACTCTATTGACCTATCCCTTAACCTAATTTGCCAGTTCACTTTAGTTAGCTCTGCTTTCATGCCCTCATAATTGCCCTTATTTAAGTTTAAAATACTAGTCTTGGACCCACTCTTCTCTCAAACTGAATGTAAAATTCAATCATATTATGATTTACAAAAGATTTACAAAATCATATTTACAAAAGAACTTCATTGGCAGTAAAATGCTTTGGGACATCCTGAGATTGTGAAAAGTACGATAAAAATTCAAGTTCTTTCTTTTAATTGTCTCATCCTGTGCGATGAAAAATGTATTTATTGTCTTTTATCATAGCTTAAGCAAGCTCTCTTTGTAATATTGTGATGGTGTGTAATAGCAGATTAAATGTCGCCAACTTAAAGCAGCAGGAGTGGAAGATCAGCTCCGCCAAGCTGTCGAAGATCATCTCGGCACCATCAACACAGCTTCTGGGAACATTGAGATGGACTGGAAAGAGTTCAGTGATGCCTTCTACTCTGCAGCCAGCAAGGCCCTCGCGCTAAAAGCCAGAAAACACCAAGGCTGGTTTGATGAGAATGACACGGAGATCACTGAATTGCTCTGAGAGAAACATCCCCATCACTAAGCACGGTTGAAAGACCAGTCATCAACATCAGAGAAAGCTGCATATAACAATAAGCGTAGTGAGCTTCAAACAAAGCTGAGAGCCATGCAGGAAAAGTGTGGGGTGACAAAGTTGAGGACATTTAGATGTACGCAGACTCGCATGATATGAAAAGGTACTATGAGACAGTACTCCCCTAAAGAGTGTTGATGGCTCCACCTTGTTGACTGGCAAGACCCAAATCTTGGACAGATGGGCTAACCATTTTAAGAATCTACTAAACCAGAAGTTCAGCACAGAAAATGTGGCCTTAGATCAACTGCCTCAAAGTCCGATAGTGTCTCTTGCTGAAGAACCTTCATTGCCTGAGATCATTAAGGCTATCAAGTCTCTCTTCAATGCCAAGGCACTAGGTTCCGATGCTATACTTGCTGAGAGATATCAAGCTGGACGTCACTAACTAGCTCAGTCTCTGACTGAGCTTTTCCAGCTGATATGGCAAAAAGAAATCATCCCGCAAAGTATAAAGATTGCATCCATTACCCAGCTATTCAAACACAAGAGCAGTAGATATGTGTGTGACAATCATCGAGGAATTTCCCTACTTGTCATCACAGGGAAAAGTCCTTGCTAGGATTATCCTAAATCGTTAAATCGAGCATACAGTGGAGAAGCTCTTGCCTGATCGAGAATGTGGATTCAAAAAAGGCAGGACAAAGGCAGCAAGCGCATGGGAACACCACCACCTCCAAGTTTCCCCCCAAGTCACACATCATCCTGACTTGGAAATATATCGCCGTTCCTTCATTGTCGCTGGGTCAAAATCCTGGAACTCCCTCCCTAACAGCACTGTGGGAGTACCTTCACCACACGGACTGCAGCGGTTCAAGAAGGCGGCTCACCACCACCTTCTCTAGGGCAACTAGGGATGGGCAATAAATGCTGGCCGAGCCAGCGACGCCTACATCTCGTGAACGAATTTAAAAAAAGTACTACTGATATGTCTTTACTGCCATACAACTTCAGGAAAAGTGTCGAGCAAAACCTGGACCTTTACTGTGTCTCACCAAAGACTTTCGATACAGTTAGCAGAGAGGGTCTCTGCAAACTACTGGCCAAAGGTGGCTGTCCTGAAAAGTTTATCCAGATGATCCACCAGTTCCATGATAACCAGAGTCATGGAAGATGGTGAAGTTTCCAACTCCTCCCCTGTCGCCAATGGACTCACACAGGGTTGTGTTCCAGCTCCCACCTTGTTTAGTACCTTGTTTGCTTCTATCTTTACTTATGCCTTCAGGAAGTTGGATAAAGGAGTGAATATTCACTTCAGGATGGATGGCAAATTGTACAATCTCCACTGCCTGCAGTCCAAAACTCAGACCTCTGAAGAACTTGTTCAGGAGCTCTTGTTTCCTGATGACTGTGCCCTTGCTGTCCACACTGACCAGGACCTCCAAGTCATCATGGACCATTTCTCGGATGCTTGTAAGAAATTTGGCCTCAGTATAGAAACATAGAAACATAGAAGATAGGAGCAGGAGTCGGCCATTCGGCCCCTCGAGCCTGCTCCGCCATTCAATAAGATCAAGGCTGATCTTCGACCTCAACTCCACTTTCCTGCACTATTCCCATATCCCTTGATTCCCCTAGAGTCCAAAAATCTATCGATCTCAGCCTTGAATATACTCAATGACTGAGCATCCACAGCCCTTTGGGATAGAGAATTCCAAAAATTCACAATCCTCTGAGTGAAGAAATTCCTCCTCATCTCAGTCTTAAATGGTCGGCCACTTATCCTGAGACTATGCCCCCTAGTTCTAAACACTCCAGCCAGGGGAAACAACCTCTCAGCATCTACCCTGTCAATCCCCCTCAATCTTATATGTTTCAATGAGCTCACCTCTCATTCTTCTAAACTCCAGAGAATATAGGCCCAATCTACTCAATCTCTCCTCATAGGACAGCCCTCTCATCCCAGGGATCAATCTGGTGAACCTATGTTGCACCGTCTCTAAGGCAAGGATTAAACTAGCAACAAAACTTAAGGTCTACAATGGAACAGTTATAACATCCTACCTGCTTGTGTGCGATGGCTGGACCACTTACAGTCACTACATCAGAAAATTCAATCATTTTCACCTAGGTTGCCTCAAAGATCATGAAAATTCGATTGTGGCATAAGATTCTGGCACTGAGGTCCTCAGAAGAGCGAATCTGTCAGGCTTGGATATAATGAGAGTAAAGACACAGCTGTGGTGGGCTGGTCTCTTATAGTTGAATGCTTGATATTAGACTATCCAAGAAGGTACTCTTTGAGTCTTCGGTGAGCTGAAGCTTGGTAAACGCTCTTGTGATGGTCAATTCAGAAGATATAAGGACTTCCTAAAGACCAATCTAAAACAATATGGTATCTCAACTGACTCATGGCAGCATGATGCTTGTGACAGGAGAAAGTGGCAGAAGGTAAAACACTGGTTCGGCCTCAACTGGAGTATTGTGTCCAATTCTGGGCACCGCACTTTAGGAAGGATGTGAAGGCCTTAGAGAGGGTGCAGAAAAGATTTACAAGAATGGTTCCAGGGATGAGAGACTTCATTTACATGGATAGACTGGAGAAGCTGGGGTTGTTCTCCTTAGAGCAGAGAAGGTTGAGTGTGTGGCGGATCGCCACCTAAACGGGCATAATCCACTTTTCCGTCCGTGGACAAATATCGAGCACCTTCCCTTTAAGGCACCTTACCTTTAAGGCAGGAGTGGGCGGAGCCTCAGGATTTTTCCAGAGAATTCTGGGAGCAGTCTGTTCAGCCATTTTGTACCATGCAGTTGTATTAAAAAAGTCTCTTGTTTTCCACACATGGATTCAGCCTTAATTCGTGTTTCGCGGCAGCCTCAACAAGAGGAGATTTGATAGAGGTGTTCAAAATCATGAGAGGTCTGGACAGAGTAGATCGAGAGTAACTGTTCCCATTGGCAGAAGGGTTGAGAACCAGAGGACACAGATTTAAGGTGACTGGCAGAAGAACCAAAGGCGACATGAGGAAAAACTTTTTTACACAGCGAGTGATTAGGATCTGGAATGCGCTGCCTGAAAGGGTGGTGGAGGCAGACTCAATCATGGCTTTCAAAAGGGAATTAGATAAATACCTGAAGGGAAAAAAAAATTGCAGGGCGACAGGGAAAGGGCGGGGGAGTGGGACTAGCTGAAGTGCTCTTGCAGAGAGCCGGCACGGGCTCAACAGGCCGAATGGTTACAGCACAGAAGGAGGCCATTCTATGATTCTAGGTGATTCACAATGGCACGACAAAGCTTGAGGCATCCAACTCGTCAAAGAAAAGAGCGCCCAAAGCAAATCAAAGGAAGGATCAGGTCAATCTGACATCCGACGTCCTGTGTGTGGGGAAAACATTCCTCATGAAAATCTGCCTTTGCAGTCATGAGAAGCCACAACTTGTATTAATTGGCGATGAATTGTAGGCTGTCGCCATTGACAACAATGGACAAACCACCACCGTCATCAAGCAACCTCTTTTTGTAATAGTATGGTGAGCACTCAGCACAGTCAGGATTCACCCTATTCCGGGTCAGAAGGTTGTGGGTTCAAGCCTCATACATAGACAACACACTGAAACCTCACTGAACTACTGAGGGCGTGCAACACTGTCAGAGGTGCCGTTCTTCGGATGAGACATTAAACCGAGGTCCTGTTTACCTGGTGGGAAAAGAGCTCCCGATATCAACCAAACACTGTCTGCTATGTGCTGCCACATTTGCTTACGTAATGACAGCCACTGCTCCTAAAGTAAATCGCTGTCGGTGAATTAATGTGATTCGGTACTATAATCTGAGTATTCCCCATAGTGTCTCCCAACTGCTGCAATGTCACAAAGCTCCAGCTGGTGGCAGTGCTGAGCCTTTAATGGAACCTGTGGTCGAAGTGCCACCTGCAGTAATTGTCGTCCCAACACTGGAAAGTCAGCTGCATCAAATGAATGGGGTCTGCAGTGTTCCGCAATGTGGATTCAATCAGCTCGTTAGACATATGCTATTGTTAAAGGAATTGTATACAGTCTATTTAACCGACAACACTATATTTTTCTGTATCATTGTAGAGTTTCTTTTGTTGAAAAATATTAATTTTTGTTTCCAGATTTGGATTTTCCTTCCATTGCCACGTACTTCTTAACTTAATATAACTCAACCAACATCACTAAAACAGATGATCTGATCATTATCACATCGCTGTTTGTGGGAGCTTGCTGTATGCAAATAGGCTGCCGCGTTTCCTGCATTACAACAGTGACTACACTTCAAAAAGTACTTCTACAATAGCAAAATACTGCCGATGCTGGAAAACTGAAATAACAACAGAAAGCGCTGGAAAAACTCAGCAGGCCAGGCAACATCCGTGGAGAGAGAAACAGAGTTAACGTTTCAGGTCGAAGACCCTTCGTCAGAACTGAGAAAAAAGCAGGAAATGAAACAGATGAAAAAGCAAGTTGGAGGCTGGGGGGAGGAATAAAAGAACAAAAGGGGAGGTCTATGGTAAGTAGAGACATTAAGAGATACTCAAGGCAAGACGAGACGGTAATAGGACAGGTTAAGAAACAAAAGATGGCTCAGAAGTGTGAAATGCGCTGGCAGAATGAGAGACAGCTGCCGTGTGGGAGAGAGAGAAAAAAGGGAAAAAGGCACAAACCAAAAGTGTGGATAAAAAAATATATAAATATGGTAGGGGCCGAGGTTCTGATCTGAAATTGTTGAACTCGATATTGAACTCGAGGAACAGCACCTCATCTTCCGATTAGGCACTTTACAGCCTTCCGGACTCAATATCGAGTTCAACAATTTCAGATCAGAACCGCGGCCCCTACCATATTTATATATTTTTTATCCACACCTTTTGGTTTGTGCCTTTTTCCCTTTTTTCTCTCTCCCACACAGCAGCTGTCTCTCATTCTGCCAGCGCATTTCACACTTCTGAGCCATCTTTTGTTTCTTAACCTGTCCTATTACCGTCTCGTCTCGCCTTGAGTATCTCTTAATGTCTCTACTCTCACAGACCTCCCCTTTTGTTCTTTTATTCCTTCCCCCAGCCTCCAACTTGCTTTTTCATGTTTCATTTCCTGCTTTTTTCTCAGTTCTGACGAAGGGTCTTCGACCTGAAACGTTAACTCTGTTTCTCTCTCCACGGATGTTGCCTGGCCTGCTGAGTTTTTCCAGCGCTTTCTGTCGTTATTTCAAAAAGTACTTCATTGGCTGTAAAGCGCTCTGGGACGTCCTGAGGTCGTGAGAGGCGCTATATAAATGCAAGTCTATCTTTTTTTCAAACATAATGGTTTTGTTTTACCATGTGCCCTGCTTTTAACCATTGGGACATAAACGGCTTCATTCTGTTTGAGAATGGTTTTAAATAGAACCAATTTGTCCTCACTACTTGATTTCCTATCTAGCAGGGATGCCCAGTCAACCTTTGCCAGATCATCAGCCATTTTTGTAAATGTAGCTCTGTTAAAATCTGGGACCAGCATTAGATTGGCCAATGAGATGAAAGCTAATTATAGTTTGTTGGGTCCAGTGTGCTCACTCTTCTACTCAATCACAGTTTACACATTCAAGCACGGGCTTCATTTGCTGTGTACCTCAGTCACAATATTGTGGAATAAAGCCATTCAGAAAGTATACAAAACCAAAGTTCACAAACAAGTTCTATTCTGCTCCGTATAAGTTATGTCAGACTACACAACTAACAGGTACAATTCAAATTATAAAGGCTGGGAACTCGAGGGTTACATGGATTACAGCAAGTTTCTTCAAGCTATAGATTTTTAAATTCCTTTCTTAAACTGTAAATCAAGATCTGTCAAGGCCTTCACTCACTGCCCATTCCCAGAAAATAAAAGTAAAGTTAACTGTTCAGTTGTAGCAAAGGTCACGATGGAAGTCACTGAGTACTTTTAAATTGGCCAGTCAGCCAGCTGATGCGTCAGGTCATTTGTCCCCACTCTTTGCACAATCTTTTGTGAAACTTGTTAGTGTGTTCTCTGGCGTTTGAGTGACTCTGGTCTTGGAGGATATTTTTGAGATGCAGGTACAGAAAAGTCAACCTGCAACCCTGAGATCGGAGTACGACTGCTTCCTCCGAAACCAGGTGAAGCTGGAACTATCTGCTGGCCAACAGGACTGTTACAGGCCATTGACATCATCTGAGCCGCCACAGGTTGCAAGGCCATCATTCCAACTAGGTTTGATCACTTGTCTCCAGGGGCATCTTCAATGTAGTTGACTCCCAGTCGATTACCAGGTGGATACTCAAATCCATGCAGCTTTTCTTTGGCATATACTGATGATGCCACATTGTTGTACTGAACAATAGCATAACCTTTGCCATAACCTATATATGGGTCTCTCTGAATTTCACAATATTCCAGCCCTGGGATGATATCAAAGACACTATAAACTTGTTCATGTGTAAGCACTCCTCTAGTAGACACTGAAAGGCATGTGGCAATATTTTCTCCACCTCTCATTTCACTTATTATTTCAGTTCTCATTTCACTTGTTCCAAAGTTGTTAAATTCACCAAAAGGAAACATATTTTGACCTCTTAGAGGATCAAACCCTGGCCCATAAGACAATGATTCTTATCTGGCCCACACCCACATAGTCATTCTCAGAGTATGTAGGTTTGTTTCTTGGTTCAGCAAATATTGCCTTAAAAGATTGGTTGCAGTTTTCAATGGCCTGAGCCGCCTGAGATGGTTTCAGAAACCTCACATTGCCAAAGCCTTTCCTCGCCCCTGTATTCTTGTTCTTGGTAACACTTCAGTGTTCGATATCTCCAAAATCCTTAAACTTTTCCCTCAGATCATCTTCACCATAGGATTCTGGAATCATAACAAAAATCCTAGTCAACTCCTCATCTTCAACATCACGGTGGCTGCTAGATCCTCTAGACTGTGCAATGAACACCTTGATGGATTTGGTGTCCCTGGTGGGGGTCTTGCCTTGCACGTCCTCCATCGCTTTACAGGCCTGCCACAATTTGCCAAACTTCACGTAGGTGATGCTTTATGGTCTTTGGACTGCTTGTCCCGCACCACCCAAATATTCTGGATATTTCCAAAGAGGGAAAATTTCTCCCAGATCACCTCCTCCAATGTCGACTTGCTGATGACCAGAAAGAGTCGACTATTGGGCGGATGATCGAGGTTCGCCATAGGACGCGAGCTATCACTATCCTCCATCATTACAAATCTCACACATACAAGTGAGTTGCCCCTGAGCTCTTCATAACCCCACGCACCTCCCGATATTGAACTTCATTTGCCACAGTTTTGCCCACTCAAGTAATCTGTCTATGTCTTTTAGTAACTTCCTGCTCCCAGCTACACTACTTCCTGTGCCTCTTAACTTAGTCTCATTGGCAAACTTAGACGCACACACGTTGTTGTTGTTGTTGTTGTTGTAGTTTGCTACCTATTGACGCTCTTCGCTCCGGGAAGTCCCAGCAACTCACGTCTTAAGTACCTGACAAAGGTTTTTTATTGTCAATTACGTAATTGTTTTATGTTTATGATTTTTTTTTTAGTACTAGGTCCTGAAGCTAAGAGAAAACAAGAGGGGCCAAAAGGATTTTCAAGATATATTTTGGGTGATTTCATTGTTCCTCTTCTCTTTCCTAGTTGTGTTATTGCTAACTGTTTGCTAACTACCTATTCTCGATTGGTAGTTAGCATACCTCCTTGGTAGTCTTTGTGCCTACTTGCTACTGTAGGTTTGCTACCTGTTCATTTGTAACTTGTTGCTGTTTTATTGGGATTTGTGGGCCAATCATGTCCAAGTTTGACATGCACCCTCAAGCGGTGCACTAGGTGAAAGATTTACACACCACAGGATGGAAACCTGCCCCCAAGGCCTCGAGCAATGCTGCTCTATAGGAAAAGTGCCTCCAGTGGCACTGTTGTAGAAGGGGCAAAGCATATTCAAAATCAAATGAGAAAACCAGGAAAAAAGAACAAGACTTAATGTTCCAAAAGATTGGAGTCAGGATTGAGCGGAATGTATGCCAATACACAAAGTATTCAAAACAAATTTGGACACTTAGAAGCATCAATAACTGTGGATGGATGGGACACATTAGCTATAACGGAGATATGGCTTAAGCTTGAACATGACTGGTAGCTTAATATTCCTGGTTATAACATTTATAGGAGAGATAAGGAGGAGAAAAGGGCTGTGGGAAGGCAGTGCCAGTAAAGGATTCTATCACAGCGCTAGAACATAAGGATGCCCTAGGGGTTACACCGAGAGAAGCCACATGGATACAATTCGGAAATAGGAAGGGAGATGGTATAGTTCTCGGTATGCACTGCAAACCTCCAAACAGTGGAGGCCGCACTTGGAATACTGTGTCCAGTTTTGGTCTCCTCACATGGTGGGTGATATTGAGGCTTTGGAGAGGGTATGGAGGAAGGCCACTGGACTAATTCCCAGTTTAAAGCATCTTAGTTATCAGGATAGGCTAAAAGAGTTTGGACTCTACACTTTAGAGAAGCATAGGGCTGGATTTTGTTTTGGGGTCGGGTTGGGTCGTGTCATCCGCATTTCGTGGTTCCCCCCCGACTCCAGATTAATGTGGATGAATGATGCAATTTTCACTTAATTGGGCAATTGAGTTCCAGCATGTGGGAACCCATGAACTAATTAGTGTTTTCAGTCTGAAAGTCGCCTCTGATGATGTCATCATTGCTGACTGCCTAGTCTCAGAGACTGTTGGTGAGAGAGGACCTGCGTGGCTTGCTTTTGATGTGAGTGGACCTGGATGCAAAAATGGGGGGGGGGAGAGAGAGAGAGAGAGAGAGAGAGAGAATTTTTTTGCATCCAAGTTCGCTCACAGCAAAGGCCAGGCAGTCTCTGAACACATTCAATGCAGCAGCATCAGAGGCGACTTTCAGACCTAATACTACTACTACCTTCATCACATCTCCGTTGTAATAGTGGACCTGCAGCTCATAGTCAGCTATCCACTTGTGCTCCCGCCAGGTTTCACTGGAGTGTTTCACACCAGGCGTACTTCACGTCAGAAAAGGGTTAAACTAGCTAAAACGTTTCAAAATGGCATTACAGAGCCAATTTAGGGCTTGTTAAGGGCTTTAATGGCCTCTCCCACCTCTTGAAGGCGGGACGGAGTTGGGAACCCCGCGACTGATTTTGTCAAAATTGCGTGGAGGCGGGATGGAGTCAGGATGGGGTCGGGACCCCCGACCCCGCAAATTTAACCCCCCACACGCCTCCAAACCCGACTCCATGGGTCATTCAAAATCCAGCCCATAGACTTAGAGGTGATCTGATTGAGGTTTCTAAGATGATGAAGGGAATAGATTGTGTTCCAGTTGACAGTTTGTTTCAATAGATTAGGGAGGACCAGGGGTCACAAATTTAAGTTGTGTAAGCCCAGATCTAGCTTAGATATCAGGAGGTGGCTCTTTTCCCAGAGAATAGTGGACCTCTGGAACAGGCTGCCGGCTCGTGCGTGGATAAAAGACTGCAGGATGACAGACAGGTTTGTGGAATGGCAGACAAGAGGGAGCTGCAGTTTAAGATGGCTAAGTGTGAGGCAACACATTTTGGGAAGAAAACACAGAATGAAAGTAGACACTGAATTAAAATACATCGAAGGGTGTGAATGAATAGGGGCATAGAGTACACGAGTAAATAAGTAATAATCAATTAGTACAAAACATTGGTTAGGCCACAGTAAGAGTACTGTGTGCATTTTGGGGGCCATATTATAGAAATGACATTACAGCCACAGACAACGTACAGGGTAGATTCATCAGGATGATGCTAGGGATGGGGAACTGTAGTTATGAGGAGAGACTGGAGATACTGGTACTATTTCCACTGGAGCAGAGAAGGCTAAGAGGAGATTTAATTGAGTTTTTTAAAATTGATAGAGTTTTGATAGTGAATTCCCCTGGTTGGGGAATCAGTGACAATTGAAACATAAAAGGCTTCTCAATAGAGCCATGTTGTCCTGAGTATGTTTGAACAGTCAGAGAATGGAATGTTTCCATTCTATTGAGCCTGGCAAGCACAATCTGTGTTGGTGCCAGCCGCAGTTTCAGAAATTCCCTAACTAACCTATGCAAATACCTGTGGCAAGCGCTCCTCCAATTCAACCAGGTAGATTTTTTTTTCTTTCCCATCCACCGCAGAGGTGGGTGAAATAATAGCATGTTTAACTTCAAGGCCAAGGTACCGTGTGCCAAATTAACCACCCGTTTCTGTTGAAAATACACAACTCTGTGTATTTTAAATCTCTTCAACCAGACGAAATCGAAGTTCTCGCCCTAGGGCTCAAGTTCTGCCCCACCACCAAAATGGACCCCATCGGTCTCGCGGCGGACACGGAGGAATTCATCAGGAGAATGAGGCTCCGGGAATACTTCCACAAATCCCAAGATGTCAGCAACAAACCCAATGAGACAATCAATGATCCAGAACAGCAGACAGAGGGACTCGCAGTGCAGCAACCGAAGAAAAAAGAGTCAAATTGGACCCCTCCGGAGGGTCGCTGCCCCAAGCTTGACATGTATGCTCAAGCTGTCAGGAGATGCATCAACACCAGATTCATCAGCCGCACTCACAAGACAGTCCAGAATGTCACCCGAGCACAACGCAACGCCATCCACGCTCTCAAGACCAACCGCAACATCGTCATCAAACCAGCGGACAAAGGAGGAGCCATCGTCATACAGAACAGAATGGACTATTGCAAAGAAGCATACCGACAACTGGACAACCTGGAACACTACAGACAGTTACCCGCAGATCCGACCAAAGAACACACCCGCCAACTCAATAGACTGATCAAGACCTTCGATCCAGACCTTCAAAGCATCCTATGCGCTCTCATCCCACGTACTCCCCGCGTGGGAGACTTCTACTGCCTCCCAAAGATACACAAAGCCAACACACCCGGACGTCCTATCGTATCAGGCAACGGAACCCTGTGTGAGAACCTCTCTGGATACGTCGAGGGCATCCTGAAACCCATCGTACAGGGAACCCCCAGCTTCTGCCGTGACACCACAGACTTCTTACAGAAACTCAGCACCCACGGACCAGTTGAACCAGGAACACTCCTCGCCACGATGGACGTATCGGCACTCTACACCAGTATCCCCCACGATGACGGCATCGCTGCGACAGCCTCAGTACTCAACACCAACAACAGCCAATCTCCAGACGCCATCCTACAACTCATCCGCTTCATCCTTGACCACAATGTCTTCACCTTCGACAACCATTTTTTTACCCAAACACACGGAACAGCCATGGGGACCAAATTCGCACCCCAATACGCCAACATCTTCATGCACAAGTTCGAGCAAGACTTCTTCGCTGCACAGGACCTCCAGCCAACGCTGTACACCAGATACATCGACGACATTTTCTTCCTTGGACCCATGGTGAAGGATCACTGAAAAGACTACACGATAACATAAACAAGTTCCATCCCACCATCAAACTCACCATGGACTACTCCTCAGAATCGGTTTCATTCCTGGACACACGAATCTCCATCAAAGACGGACACCTCAGCACTTCACTCTACCGCAAGCCCACGGACAACCTCACGATGCTCCACTTCTCCAGCTTCCACCCTAACCACGTTAAAAAAGCCATCCCCTATGGACAAGCCCTGCAAATACACAGGATCTGCTCAGACGAGGAGGAACGCGATGGACACCTACGGACGCTGAAAAACGCCCTCGTAAGAACGGGATATGACGCTCGACTCATCGATCGACAGTTCCGACGGGCCACAGCGAAAAATCGCATAGACCTCCTCAGAAGGCAAACACGGGACACAACCAACAGGGTACCCTACGTCGTCCAGTACTTCCCCGGAGCGGAGAAACTACGCCATGTTCTTCGCAGCCTCCAACATGTCATCGATGACGACGAACACCTCGCTAAGGCCATCCCCACGCCTCCACTACTTGCCTTCAAACAGCCGCCTAACCTCAGAAGTACCATCGTTCGCAGCAAATTACCCAGCTTTCAGGATAACAGCGACCACGACACCACACAACCCTGCCACGGCAACCTCTGCAAGACATGCCAGATCATCAACACAGATACCATCATCACACGTGAGGACACTACCCACCAGGTACATGGTACATACTCATGTGACTCGGCCAACGTTGTCTACCTCATACGTTGCAGGAAAGAATGCACCGCGGCATGGTACATCGGCGAGACCATGCAGACACTGAGACAACGTATGAACGGACACCGCGCAACAATCACCAGGCAGGAGTGTTCCCTCCCAGTCGGGGAACACTTCAGCAGTCAAGGACATTCAGCCTCGGATCTGCGGGTAAGCGTTCTCCAAGGCGGACTTAGAAACACACGACAACGCAAAATCATCGAGCAGAAACTGATAGCCAAGTTCCGCACTCATGAGGACGGCCTCAACCGGGATCTTGGGTTTATGTCACGATACATGACGTGATCCAGACTCGAGTCGTCGTTGACTTGTTAACAGATGTGATTCCCAGTAAAAAAGTAAAAATTTTAAAGTTTATCGTTTCCCATACTGCGGCTTTTGACACATTGGACCCCCTGTGGCTCCACCTCATTGTCTCAGTTGTATCTTGCTATGTCTTTGATGTGACCTGATTGCCTTTTGTCACACCTCGGCAGATAAACAGTCAGGGTGATTTAAATGTAGTCGTCTGCTTTTGTAAGTAACACATGCATTGTTCTCTATCTATATATGCTTTGGCGATTCTGTATCTCTTTACTTCACCTGAGGAAGGGGTGATCGATAGCTCCGAAAGCTTGTGATTTCAAATAAAACTGTTGGACTATAACCTGGTGTTGTGCGACTTCTTATTTTAAATCTGGCAGAGCCTTATTTTCCAGTTTAGAAACACATCTAAGCATTTGTGATGACTTGTGTAATCATTGCTTATTATGAGTTTACAATTTTTAATCAGGGCTGTATTTTGTTTCCCCCCCACCCCCAACCCCAGGCAAAAGTAAAAAAAATGTTTTAAGTTTAACTTGCTAGTATCATCTTACTTTACATGTTTAAGCATGTTCCTTTTAAAATTTACTTCTATTAATATTCTGGTTATCAAAAGAAAAGTTATTACCACACACCATTATTAAGGAGGTAGGTAGACAATCTGCTTCTCACCATGTACCACTCTGCTGTGATGTTAAAGCAATGCAGGAGGCTCACTCTTCCCATTGGATTTTATTTCCTGGGGGAAATATGTTGTTTCCATTTGCCTCTCTTTCCCCTAACCCCTTCTAAAGAGGCTGTGACTGGGAACTTATTAAGCTATAAAAACTTTCCTTTCCTTGGATGCTTAGTTATGTATTTACCACTATAATACAAGACATTTACTGTCTAAGTTCTGTCAGCCTGAACTGTTTTAGGCCGTTATCAACATTTTTTCCAATGTATTTCCCTCGTTCCTTGAAGACGCTCACTCCCTCCTGTCCCAAAACATTCATGCGGTTTCCTGGGAATCCTCTAGTAACTTGTCCAAGTCCCCTTCTTCATGTGCGAGGCTATTTGACATCCGAACCCGATCCTCTCCTCTCCTGACAGCCATGCGCATGCACACACACTCAACCCCCTCACACACCCACTCGCTCTTTTCAGCAAGGGTTAGCGGATAGTACTCAGGAGTGGGAAGCCTGGCTGAGGCCAACTGCAGTATCCCTACTGTTCCCCTCCACCCCACCCAGCTAACTCAGCACAGGCCGAGGACCAGGCCTAGGACCTCCTGGTCTACATGGCTCATGACATACCAGCAGGATCTTTAATCACTAGGCCATCATAGAGCTAAACATAGAAACATAGAAGATAGGAGCAGGAGTAAGCCATTCGGCCCCTCGAGCCTGCTCCGCCATTCGATGAGATCATGGCTGATCATCCAAATTCAGTACCCTGTCCCTGCCTTCTCTCCATATCCCTTGATCCCTTTAGTTTTAAGAAATATATCTAACTCCTTCTTGAATATATTTAATGAATTGGCCTCAACTGCCTTCTGTGGTAGAGAATTCCACAGGTTCACCACTCTCTGGGTGAAGAAATTCCTCCTCATCTCAGTCCTAAATGGCTTACCCCTTATCCTTAGACTGTGACCCTTGGTTCTGGATTCCCCCGCCATCGGGAACAGCCTTCCTGCATCTAGTCTGTCTAGTCCTGTTAGAATTTTATAAGTTTCAATAAGAGCCCCTCTCATTCTTCTAAACTCTCGTGAATATAAGCCTAATCGACCCAATCTCTCTTCATACGTCATTCCTGCCATCCCAGGTATCAGTCTGGTGAATCTTCGCTGCACTCACTCCATGGCAAGAACATCCTTCCTCAGATAAGGCGACCAAAACTGCACACAATACTCAAGGTGTGGTCTCACCAAGGCCCTGTACAACTGCAGCAAGACATCCTTGCTCCTGTACTCGAATCCTCTCGCTATGAAGGCCAACATACCATTTGCCTTCTTAACCGCCTGCTGCACCTGCATGCTTACCTTCAGCGACTGGTGCACAAGGACACCCAGGTGCACGAAAACTCAAAAGGTTAGTATGCAGGTATGCAGGTGCAGCAAGTGATTAAGAAGGCAAATGGAATGTTGGCTTTCATTGCTAGGGGGATAGAATATAAAAATAGGGAGGTATTGCTTCAGTTGTACAAGGTATTGGTGAGACCGCACCTGGAATACTGCATACAGTTTTGGTGTCCTTACTTAAGGAAAGACATCCTTGCTCTCGAGGCAGTGCAAAAAAGGTTCACTCGGTTAATCCCGGGGATGAGGGGGTGGTCATATGAGGAGAGGTTGGGTAGATTGGGACTCTACTCATTGGAGTTCAGAAGAATGAGAGGCGATCTTATCGAAACATATAAGATTGTGAAGGGGTTGGATCGGGTGGATGCGGGGAGGATGTTCCCGATGACGGGTGAGACGAGAACTAGGGGACATAGTCTTAGAATAAGGGGCTGCTCTTTCAAAACTGAGATGAGGAGGAACTACTTCACTCAGAGGGTGGTAGGTCCATGGAATATGCTGCCACAAAAAGCTGTAGAAGCTACAACATTAATTAAATTTAAAACAGAAATAGACAGTTTCCTAGAAGTAAAGGGCATTAAGGGTTACGGGGAGCGGGCAGGAATTTGGACATGAGTCTAGGTTCGGATCGGTCATGGCCCTGTGGGTAGTGGAGCGGGCCCAGGGACTGTGTAGCCTGATTCTGCTCCTATTTCGTGTGTGCAATTCTGTTAGATGCAGGAGATGGTTCTGTGATAGATAGTAGATTGGCGGTTAGGATCAGATCAGCCATGATCTTATTGAATGGCGGAGCAGGCTCGAGGGGCCGATTGGCCTACTCCTGCTCCTATTTCTTATGTTCTTATGTTCTTATGTTCATTGCACTTCCCCTTTTCCCAATCTATTGCCGTTCAGATAATAATCTGCCTTCTTGTTTTTGCCACCAAAGTGGATAACCTCGCATTTATCCACATTATACTGCATCTGCCATGCATCTGCCCAATCACCCAACCTGTCCAAATCATACTGGAGTTTCTCTGCATCCTCCTCACAGCACACACGCCCACCCAGCTTTGTGTCGTCTGCAAACTTGGAGATATTACATCTAGTTCCCGCGTCTAGATCATTAATATATATAGAGCTGGCCCTATGTTTTAAATGATAGGGTGAAGACATTCTCCCAACACAGTAGTTTAGAAACCAGTACCAGCTGGGTTTCTGCATTTCAGGAATGAGCAAAACAAAATTTCTTTCAGAAAATACCATTTTGGAATCCAGTATACGAGTAATTTAAGACCCAGCATGTGGTGAGTGTGGTGCTTGGGAGGAACAGGTGACTGTGGACCTCTGGTTTCCAAAGCTCTCCTCCACTGGGGGTTTTCCTCGCCTCGTGTCTGGGTCTGTTGTAGACGTACTGATAGAGATTGTATCATGTGACTACCCGGATGGGAGAAGGTGAACTAAATGGACCTGGGTCTTTTTAGTCTGGCAATGCCTATGTTTGTACTGTTGGCACTGGTCAAGTACCTGCTTAAAGATGAGCTCGCTACCTCATGGAGTAGTTGAGGCAAATAGCATAGATGCATTTAAGGGGAAGCTAGATAAACACATGAGGGAGAAAGGAATAGAAGGATGTGCTGATGGGGTGAGATGACGAAGGGTGGGAGGAGGCTCGTGTGGAGCATAAATACCAGCACGGACCAGTTGGGCCGAAAGGCCTGTTTCTGTGCTGTAAATTCTATGTAAATTTGTGTAACTATTTGAGAAACTTATGATGTAGTGTCGATTTACAATGAAAGCAGTGATCCTTTACATAGGATATACAGCACAGAAACAGGCCATTTAGCCCAACCAGTCCATGCTGGTGTTTATGCTCCACTCGAGCCTCCTCCCGTCTTTCCTCATCTAACTCTATCAGCATAACCCTCTACTCCCTTCTCCCTCATATGCTTGTCGAGCCTCCCCTTAAAAGCATCTATACTATTCGCTTCAACCACTCCCTGTGGTAGCGAGTTCCACATTCTCACCATTCTCTCTGGGTAAAGTAGTTTCTTCTGAATTCCCTATTTGATTTCTTGGTGACTATCTTATATTGATGGCCTCTAGTTTTGCTCTTCCCCACAAGTGGAAACATTCTCTCTGTATCCACTCTATCAAAACCTTTCATAATTTTAAAGACCTCTATTAGGTCATCCCTCAGCCTTTTTTCAAGCGAAAAGAGACCCAGCCTGTTCATCCTTTCCTGATAGGTATATCCTCACATTTCTGGTATCATCCTTGTAAATCTTCTCTACACCCTCTCCCGTGCCTCTATATCCTTTTTATAATATGGCGACCAGAGCAGTACGCAGTGCTCCCAAGTTCAATACAAGTTCAGCATAACTTCCCTACTTTTCAATTCTATCCCCTCTAGAAATAAACCCGTGTGCTTAGTTTGCTTTATTTATGGCCTTGCTAACCTGTGTCGCTACTTTGAGCGCTTTGTGTATTTGTACTCCGAGATCCCTTTGCTCCTCTACCCCACCCAGACTCACACCCTCCAAGTAATAATTCACCTCCCTATTCTTCTGACCAAAATGTAATACCTCACATTTATCTGTGTTGAAATTCATTTGCCAATTATATGCCCATTCTGCAAGTTTATTGATGTCCTCTTGTAATTTGTTGCAGTCCTCCTCAGTATTGACTATTCCCCCCCTCAATTTGGTGTCATCCGCAAATTTAGAAATTGTGTTTTTGATTCCAAAGTCTAAATCGTTAATATAAATTATGAACAACAGTAGTCCCAGCACTGATCCTTGTGGAACACCACTACCCACCTTCTGCCACTGTGAATAGCTACCCTTTACCCCTACGCTGCTTTCTGTCTTGAAGCCAGCGAGCTATCCAATCTGCTACTTGTCCCCTGACTCTGCATTCTCTGACCTTGTTCATTAGTCTGTATCCTCAGTCATTGGGTCATCAGTACTGTATTTCTATATCTTGTTTGGAATTTAAGCAGAAGATTTTAATTTTGTATTTTCTATACTTGGCTTTTAGTGTTATTGGGCCAGAAATTCGGCTCTCCGGCTTCCCGCGGGTGCAAGGATCGCGCGCGTACTTACCTACCACGCCTGCCGTTGTGCTTCGGGCCCGCGTGGACTTCGGCTCCTGGGCCTCCTGCAGCTGCCGGCGCGCAGTGCTTGAGTATCCCAGGGGCGCAGTTAGTTCGAAGCGTCCCCTGGGATCACGTGGGCCATGGAGAGCCAATCGGAGCAGGGAATCTCCATTTATAGACTTTGACAGGAAGACCTGTCAAATCTATGAATAGAGATCACTCACTAAAACTTCAAATAAATTTTTATAAAAAAATCACATTTTTAAAATAACTATAAATTACATAAATTAACTACTTTAAACAAAAATTTAAATTTTTGAAAAAATTAATTACACTTTTTAACAGTGCTAAAAATAAACTTACCTTTCTTTAAAGTATGTAAGAAAGATAAACCTGTTGAAAAAATGTTTAAATTGTATTTAATTCACCACTTACCTTGTTAAAAGCAGGCCTTGCGCCTCCTTTTTCCCCGTGCAGCTTCTCCATACTTATCCTCACGGAGAAACCTGAAAAAAAAAACGAAGTTCGCTGCGTACGCGCTGCCTCTCCGGCGCACGCAGTTGACCCTCGAACCCCTTCTTTCACGAGACCGGAAGTTCCGGTTTCCCGTGCATGTGCAGTGCATGCGCGAAACCGGCACTTCCGGTGGCCCTACGGGTGAGTACACAGCGCGTACTCACCTGTGGAGACCCGAATTTCTGCCCCATTATGTTTTGTTATTTGCATTTTACCTGGACGATGGGTCAAACCAGCTTGTGTTCAAGGTGTGAAAAGCATATTTTAAAAACAAAATGGAAATCACAGATGGAGCAGTAACTGCAGTTGCATAGTGATGGGAAACCTGAGCTATATAAATCTCACATTCCTATCACCTCCCCAAATTGTCAGTTAACAGTTGAAAACGACTGGAATCTCTGGCTACAGATTAACAGCAAATACACATTTAGGATTCTTTTGGTTGATTTTTGTGCTCATTAATGTAACGTATTATCACATGGTTTGTCACATGGTTTAGTATGAGCATGCTCAGTTCGCTCAAGCCTAATAAAGCAAGCACATGGACTAGCAACTCATCGTGTCTCTGTCCTTCATTTGCTCTACCCACATATATTACATTTTGGCGACGAGGATGGAATCCCAAAGCCATTTTTAGGGATCGTGGAAGGACACAGTGTTCAACCTTCGCATCGACAAGTTTAAGGTGAATTTGTGACACCTAAACTGAAATTTTGAGATGTTTTACTGTTAATGCTCATGCAGAATGTATACACAGCAACAGTGGCGTTGATTCTCACAGGTACACAGGTAGCATGCTGAGTCACTGTCCCGATCCCGGCGAACAATCATGGCCACCCCTACGACTTTATCGGAAGCCTCGGCCTGTGTGACCGAGCTCGCGAACCATTCAGTTCTTACATTGAGCGGATGGAGATGTGTTTTCAGGCCAATAACATTATTAAGACCGAAGGTGCAGATGAGAACGTTCAAGCTCAAAATAAAGTAATTAGTGAACGGAAAAAAGCAATTTTTCTAACGGAGATCGGGCCAAATTTCTACGAAACGTTGACAAACCTACTGGCGCCAGAGAAAGCGAAGGATGCGTCGTTTGAAGACAATGTCGAGAAACTCGAGGACCATTTCGACCCAAAGCCGTTAGAAATAGCAGAGAGCTATAAGTTTGGTACCAGAACCCAAAAACAAAGTGAAACCATCAGTGAGTACATTGTAGCTCTTAAGAACCTGTCGTTGCATTGTAACTTCGGCACATTTTTGGATCATGCGTTGCGAGATAAGTTTGTGGGTGGACTGGTGGATGAGCGCACACAGTCCAAGTTACTGAACACTCCGAACCTAACGTTTGACATAGCATGCAAAATTGCCCTATCTATGGAGATGGCGTCTAAGAATGCTAGGGAGCTCCATCCAACTCAAGTGACTGGTGCAGCTGAGGTCTACAGTCACAAAGCCACAGCCAAACCTAAAGTTGTGAGACCAAGTCAAAAGCATGTCGGTGAGAGCAGTTCAGTGAATTATTATCGCTGCAATGGAAATCACTCACCACAGAAATGTGAAGTGTTTTCACTGCCAGAAGCAAGACCATAGTTTTCTGGTATTTGAGAGGGGAATACATACAAGAGGAGTGTAATGCATTATCACATAATTTGTTACATGGTTTCGTATGAGCATGCTCAGTTTGCTCTGACTGAATAAAGCAAGCACATGGACTAGCAACTCATCCTGTCTCTGCCTTCATTTGTTCTACCCACATATATTACAATTAAGTTGACATGTCAGTTCTGCAGAATGGAACACCATTCTGTTTCTGGAAAACAGTGTCAGCATTCACAAGTCAGGTACAGCGCGGGTTAGATACAGAGTAAGGCTCCCTCTACACTGTCCCATCAAACACTCCCAGGGCAGGTACAGCACGGGTTAGATACAGAGTAAAGCTCCCTCTACACTGTCCCATCAAACACTCCCAGGGCAGGTACAGCACTGGTTAGATACAGCGTAAAGCTCCCTCTACACTGTCCCATTAAACACTCCTGGGGCAGGTACAGCACAGGTTAGATACAGAGTAAAGCTTCCTCTACACTTTCCCATCAAACACTCCCAGGGCAGGTACAGCACGGGTTAGATACAGAGTAAAGCTCCCTCTACACTGTCCCATCAAACACTCCCAAGGCAGGTACAGCACGGGTTAGATACAGAGTAAAGCTCCCTCTACACTGTCCCATCAAACACTCCCAGGGCAGGTACAGCACGGGTTAGATACAGAGTAAAGCTCCCTCTACACTGTCCCAACAATATGCCTCATGTCCAGCCTCAGAAAAGATGCCATAACTGGACCAGTGCGACACCAGTTATCCTCTGGGCAAGACTCAGTAGTCGGTACTTAGGGTCCACTTTTTTTTTGCTGAATTTTGGGCAGTTTTGTGGTCTGGCTAAGAACTCAAGTGAGACTGTCCATATCTATCATTTCATGAGGCAAGAGAAGTGGTTGCATTTCTAGGGTTGGTTTAGAATCCAGATCCCACAGGTGAAATTACACTGTACTACCCCACCGTGGCACTCAGTCTCCTCACCATGATACAAATGCAACATTTTAGAATGCATAGAGAGTCTCATACAGCAAACAGAGAACCTAAGAATCTCTTGTCTTGTGGAGAGATAAACCTTACATTACATCTTTTTTATTCGTTCCTGGGATGTGGGCGTCGCTGACAAGGCTAGCATTTATTGCCCATCCCTAATTGCCCTCGAGAAGGTGGTGGTGAGCTGCTGCAGTCCGTGTGCTGAAGGTACTCCCATAGTGCTGTTAGTGAGGGAGTTCCAAGGTTGTGACCCAGTGACGGCGATATATTTCCAAGTCAGGATGGTGTGTAACTTGGAGGGGAACTTGGAGGTGATGGTGTTCCCATGTGCCTGCTGCCCTTGTCCTTCTAGGTGGAAGAGGTCACGGGTTTGGAAGGTGCTGTCGAAGAAGCCTTGGCGAGTTGCTGCAGTGCATCTTGTAGATGGTACACACTGCAGCCACGGTATGCCGGTGTTGGAGGGAGTGAATGTTTAAGGTGGTGGATGGGGTGCCAATCAAGCAGGCTGCTTTATCCTGGATGGTGTTGAGCTTCTTGAGTGTTGTTGGAGCTGCACTCATCCAGGCAAGTGGAGAGTATTCCATCACACTCCTGACTTGTGCCTTGTAGATGGTGGAAAGGCTTTGGGGAGTCAGGAGGTGACATACTCGCCGCAGAATACCCAGCCTCTGACCTGCTCTTGTTGCCACAGTATTTATGTGGCTGGTCCAATTAAGTTTCTGGTCAATGGTGACCCCAACAACAACAACAACTTGTATTTATATAGCCCCTTTAACGTAGTAAAATGTCCCAACGCGCTTCACAGGATGTTGATGGTGGGGATTCGGCGATGGTAATACCAGTGAATGTCAAGGGCGGTGGTTAGACTCTCTCTTGTTGGAGATAGTCATTGCCTGGCACTTGTGTGGCACGAATGTTACTTGCCACTTATTAGCCCAAGCCTGAATGTCATCCAGGTCTTGCTGCGTTCGGGCATGGACTGCTTCATTATCTGAGGAGTTGCGAATGGAATTGAACACTCTGCAATCATCAGCGAACATCCCCACTTCTGACCTTATGATGGAGGGAAGGTCATTGATGAAGCAGCTGAAGATGGTTGGACCTAGGTCACTGCCCTGAGGAACTCCTGCAGCGATGTCCTGGGGCTGTGATGATTGACCTCCAACAACCACAACCATCTTCTTTTGTGCTAGGTATGACTCCAGCCAGTGGAGAATTTTTACCCTGATTCCCATTGACTTCAATTTTACTAGGGCTCCTTGATGCCACACTCAGTCAAATGCTGCCTTGATGTCAAGGGCAGTCACTCTCACCTCACCTCTGGAATTCAGTTCTTTTGTCCATCTTTGGACCAAGGCTGTAATGAGGTCTGGAACCGAGTGGTCCCAGTGGAACCCAAACTGAGCATTGGTAAGAACCGCATGATAGCACTGTCAACGACACCTTCCATCACTTTGCTAATGATTGAGAGTAGACTGATGGGGTGGTAATTGGCCGGATTGGACATCTCAAATCACGTAAAATTATACAGCACTGAAGGAGGCCATTCAACACAGTGTGCTTGTGCTGGCTCTTTAAAATTGTGCCATTTAGATTATATTGCCATTCCTCATCCTTCCAAAATGCATCACTTCACACTTTTCTGCATTAAATTTCATCTGCCATGTGTTTGCCCATTTCACCAGTCTGTCTGTGTCCTCCTGAAGTCTGTTACTATTCTCTGCACTGTTTACTACATTTCCGAGTTTTGTGTCATCTGCAAACTTTGAAATTATGCCACCTATACCCAAGTACCAGTCATTAATATATATCAAAAAGGGCAGTGGTCCTAATACAGACCCCTGGGGAACACACTGTACACTTTTCTCCAGTCTGAAAAACTACTGTTCAGCCCTACTCTCTGCCTCTTAGCCAATTTCATATCCATGCAGCCCATGGGCTTTAATTTTGCTAACAATACTATTATGCGGCACTTTATCAAACACCTTTTGAAAGTCCATATACACAACATCAACTGCACTACTCTCATCAACCCTCTCCGTAATTTCATTGAAGAACTCGATCAAGTTTGCTGCTGTCAACAAGGGGATTGCTCTGTTGATTGCTGCTTTGCAGTGACTGCTGTATCTTTCACCTCTTGGGTGTCTGCCGAGAGATCAGGTGTGCAAGTCACAGAATATCTTCCTGCAGGGGCCCTGGTTAGGGGAGCAGTGTGAGTGCACTAACAGCTCCCTCCTCGGTTGGTGCTGGAGCGTGGTTATCTGGATAGTGTAAAGCCAGTATCTGCAATGCCAACAGTAAGTGTATGCTATGGACAAACCCCAGCCTCTTCCTCCCCAGTTACTTATCCTTCCTGTGGAAAGGCATTCAACCCAGTGGCCTGACCCACGACAGGGATGTCACAAGCATTTTATTAATTTGAATGTTTGTTAACCCTAATAATCAAACCTTTTTAATCATAATGATTTCTTGCATATTACAGCATCTCTGAAATCAGAGTTGAACAATTGTCTCATCTCAGCTGATTGTATAAATTAACTGGACAGTGGATATAACTCAGTAATGTTTGTACGGGTAAATTCAGTCCAGCCTCACTCTTAAGCAAGGAAGCCACACTCGAAGGGAGCCGGAGTGAGATGGGGCAATAGCATTGCAGCTCTGGCTCTCTGACCTGTGATCCCTGCAAATGCAGCAATGCTGAATTTACCCCACAATGTCTTCCATTATTCTACTCTGGATGAGCAACATTTTCACATTTCTTACTTGCTGACTTGTGTTGCAGTTTGGCCAACCTTTTTATAGGAACAGGAGGAGGCCATTCAATGAGATCGTGGCTGATCTGCGACCTAACTCCATATACCCACCTTTGGCCCATATCCCTTAATACCTTTTGTCAACAAAAAAGGGGCTATCAATTTTTCTTGTTTGCCTTTGCAACTTAGTTCAGAGCTGACCACCAGCATTTACATCACGCACACTGGTTTCTGAGAAAGAACTGCCGTCTATCTCCATTTATGTACAGAAACCCACACAGACAGTAAAATTGGAGTGGCAGGCTGTTCTAGTCCATTACAGAATCATTAGGTATTTGTATAGCAGTTCTGTACATCAACTTTTTTTTTTGAAGTACAAGACCAGCGTCAATCCTTGGCCTGTGCTGAGTTCGCTGATCTTGGCTGTGATGGCAGCAGGAGCATCACAAATGGCCTCAGCACACCATCAGGTACAGTAATGTAGTGGTTGTGTTACTGGACGGGGCGTGGACTGAGAATCCATGGCAGTTTAAAAAAATCTGAACTAAATAGCTAGTATCAGTAATAATCACAATTTGAATTGTTGTAAAAACCCCATTGTTCACTAATGTCCTTTAGGGAAGGAAACCTGCCGTCCTTACCCGGTCTGGGCCTATATGTGACTCCAGGCCCACACCAATATGGTTGACTCTTAATTGCCCTCTGAAGCGGCCTAGCCTTCTTAGGCCAACTAGGGATGGGCAATAAATACCAGCCTTGCCAGCAACGCCCACATCCCAAGAATGAAAAATAAAGGGAAGGAGTGGAAAACCAGCTAGGTTTCTTACTCCTGATAGTTATGCAGTGAGCCCTGCTAAAGAGACGTGTGTGTAGACATCAGGTGCAGACTCACCGTGATGATACCCATGGTTCGATATCTTACCAAGGCTCACACAAGAAGAATACCACGTAGTGAGGTATCAGAGGGTGACCAGCGTCCATGGAGCTGTAGCCCAGTAAGGAGCCAGAGAAGGTATGAAATCAAGAAAAATTGGCAGAAAAGGGAATGAAAAAATGAAATGACACAGGAAGATTCCAATTTTAATGTTGACTCATTTTTTTTTATTTCAGCAGCATACAACTCTTCCAAGCAGGGAGCACTGATTAGACATTTAACCTAATGAAGGATCCTTTTAAAGAGATATTTCTCCTTAGAGCAGAGAAGGCCAAGAGGAGAGTAAAATCATGAAGATTTTTGATAGACTAAATAAAGAGAAACTGTTTCCAATGGCTGAAGGGTCGGTAACCAGAGGGCACAGATTTAAGGTGATTGGCAACAGTACCAGAGGCGACATGAGGAAAAACCTTTTTACACAACGAGTGGTTAGGATTTGGAATGCACTGCCTGATAGAGTGGTGGATACAAATTCACTAGTAGCCTTCAAAAGGGAATTGGATAAATACTTGAAGGAGAAAAAATTGCAGGGATATGGGGTAAGAGTGGGGGAGTGGGACTAACTGGATTGCGCTTCGAAAGAGCTGGCACAGACTTGATGGGCCGATTGGCCTCCTTCTGTGCTGTGCTATTCTATGATTTTATGTAATTTTACTTTGATTAAATTATAATGTAATAAAGGTGAAACAAAGCAACAGAAAAAGTTCAGAGGAAACAATTTCCTCTGTAGCTATTGAACTGCCTGCAGAATGAGCAGTGCGATGGCACAGTGTGTTGGTGGGTTGCTGCACGATGGCACTTGGCCTTCTCTACCCTTCTCACTCGAGATGTTTGGCCTCTGTATTTTAGGTCAGTGCCCACTCCCTATGCCTTTGTGGATGTCGTCACTCGGTGTAATATCCAGGTTAGCTTCTGGTATCACTGGGTGTAATATCTAGGTTAGCTTCTGGTATCACTGGGTGTAATATCTAGGTTAGCTTCTGGTATCACTGGGTGTAATATCTAGGTTAGCTTCTGGGATCACTGGGTGTAATATCTAGGTTAGCTTCTGGTATCACTGGGTGTAATATCTAGGTTAGCTTCTGGTATCACTGGGTGTAATATCCAGGTTAGCTTCTGGTATCACTCGGTGTAATATCCAGGTTAGCTTCTGGGATCACTGGGTGTAATATCTAGGTTAGCTTCTGGTATCACTGGGTGTAATATCCAGGTTAGCTTCTGGGATCACTGGGTGTAATATCCAGGTTAGCTTCTGGGATCACTGGGTGTAATATCCAGGTTAGCTTCTGGGATCACTGGGTGTAATATCCAGGTTAGCTTCTGGTATCACTGGGTGTAATATCTAGGTTAGCTTCTGGTATCACGCCCAGGATAACAAACACAACAACCTTTCTGTCTATTGCGTTAGCTCCTGGAAATTATCTTGTGTGTCTTTTCTCACCTTCAAAAGGTTTAAACCTTTAAACAAATGATGAACATGACAGCAATATAATACACATATTTTGTACAGTGGAAATTCTATTATCTAGCTCCTCAAAAGGGAAACAATGAAAGTTTGCAATCTATAAGCAAAGTTATTCTTTTATAAATTTTTAGATAACTTTTATATACACCATTTTTCCCCTTTAATCTCATCTAACTGTGGGAGCTAGCTAGTCTCTCTCATCTTTCTGTGACGATTCCAATTGGGTCAATACAACTCCACTCTCTGCTGCTAACTCAGTTCAATGAACACAAAGGAGAGTGAAAACTGGAATGGGAATCATCAGCAGGACACTGCCAGGCTGGTCTAAATATAGAAATAGACCCCTGGACCGAGTCATTCCCCCGCCTGAGCCCTCAGGCACAGCTATTGTGTGTCAGCTCACCATAAAGGAGGGAGATATTAACCTGAAAAATTGCAAGGATCTTTGGAAAGGTTAAAAAAAATTAAAGACATGTAACTTGACAAGAATATCCCAGTGCTCAACAAAGCTGCAATACATGAGAACGAGAAGCACCTTGAAAATTGGAAAGAAATGCCGTAAGCTTCAGTTTATTGTGGAATCTGTTAACATGAGAAGGGTGTGCAAACGATTGGATATGTCCCACTCCAGGGAGAGCTGCAATCTGCTGACACAGCAGCAGCTTCCATTACAGATGGAGATTAACGAACAAACTTCTTTTGAAAACAAGATGTTTTAGAAACATAGAACATAGAATCTAGGAGCAGGAGTAGGCCATTCGGCCCGTCGAGCCTGCTCCACCATTCAATACGATCATGGCTGATCATCCAAATCCAGTACCCTGTCCCTGCTTTAATCCCCACAGTACACATATCCCACCCTACCCCTGTAACCCCACGTTTTTAATTCCCCCTAACATATCCTATCCTATCCCCATAACCCCACATATTTAATCCCCCCCTAACACTAAGGGTCAATTTATCATAGCCAAATCAACCTAATCCGCACATTTTTGGACTGTGGGTAGAAACCGGAGCACCCGGAGGAAACCCACGCAGACACGGGGAGAATGTGCAAACTCCACACAGACAGTCACCCGAGGCCAGATTCGAACCCGGGTCCCTGGCGCTGTGAGGCACCAGTGCTAACCACTATGCCACCGTGTTGCCCTCCATTTTTTACAAATGGAAAAAAATTAACCTGACATGTTAAATAGGGTTTGAAATTGCCATTAACAACGTAACTAACAGCGCAGCTCCGGGTTTATTTATATACTGTGGAAACCGTGGTGAAACTCACCACGCCACATTGGTGAGATTTACAGAATTGTGGGGGGAATGTCCTCTTCCATGTTACCGCTACACTCAACTATTCCAACGCACTCCTGGCCAGCCTCCCACCTTGCACCCTTCATAAACTTGAGGTCATCCAAAACTCTGCTGCCCGTGTCCTAAATCGCACCCAGTCCCGTTCACCCATCACCCCCTGTGCATCGCTGACCTACATTGGCTCCCAGTCCCGCAACACCTCGATTTTAAAATTCTCATCCTTGTTTTCAAATCCCTCCATGCCTCGCCCCTCCCCATCTCTGTAACCTCCTGTAGCCGTACAACCCTCCGAGATCTCTGCACTCCTCCAATTCTGGTCTCTTGTGCATCCCCGATTTCCATCGCTTCACCATTGGCGGCCGTGCCTTCAGCTGCCTGGGCCCGAGGGTCTGGAATTCCCTCCCTAAACCTCTCCGCCTCTCTCTCCTCCTTTAAGACGCTCCTTAAAACCTACCTCTTTGACCAAGCTTTTGGTCGCCTGCCCTAATATCTCCTTATGTGGCTCAATGACAAACTTTGTTTGATAATCGCTCCTGTGAAGCACTTTGGGACATTTTACTATGTTAAAGGCACTATATAAATGCAAGTTGTTGTAGATTTTATATTTGTCATGTCTGCTTTCATATTTTAGCCTCTCCGCTCAGTCACATCCCTATCATCTTCTTAAGGCGGGGTTGGTCGTCAGTACTGTTCCTTGGTTAAAGCACAAGGAAAAGAGAGGCGGACCTGGGTGGAGCAACAGCGGCGAGGCGGCGGCGGTAAAAGGCGGCAGCGACCAGGTAGGCCCACAGTTATATAAAAAGAAAAAGGGTGGCTAAAGTAAATGTTGGTCCCTTAGAGGATGAGACCGGGAAATTAATGGTGGGAAATATGGAGATGGCAAAAACACTGAATGAATATTTTGTATCAGTCTTTACAGTAGAGGACACTAAGAATATCCCAACACTGGACAAACAGGGGGCTATAGGGGGAGAGGAGCTAAACACGATCAAAATCACTAAGGAAGTGGTACTCGGTAAAATAATGGGACTCAAGGCGGATAAATCACCTGGACCTGATGGCTTACATCCTAGAGTCTTGAAGGAAGTGGCGGTAGGGATTGTAGATGCATTGGTAATAATTTTTCAAAACTCCCTGGATTCCGCTAAGGTCCCGGCAGACTGGAAAACTGCTAATGTAACACCCTTATTTAAAAAGGGCAGTAGACAGAAGGCTGGTAACTATAGACCGGTTAGCCTAACATCTGTGGTAGGTAAAATTTTGGAGTCCATTATTAAGGAAACAGTAACAGGACATTTGGATAATCATAATTTAATAGGACAAAGTCAGCATGGTTTTACGAAGGGGAAGTCATGTTTGACAAATTTGCTGGAGTTCTTTGAGGAAGTAACATATAGAGTGGATAAAGGGGAATCAGTGGACGTAGTGTATTTAGACTTCCAAAAGGCATTTGACAAGGTGCCACATAAAAGATTATTGCTTAAGGTAAAAAATCACGGGATTGGGGGTAATATTCTGGCATGGATAGAGGATTGGCTATCTAACAGAAAGCAAAGAGTTGGGATAAATGGTTCATTCTCAGACTGGCAATCAGTAACTAGTGGTGTTCCACAGGGGTCAGTGCTGGGTCCCCAACTCTTTACAATCTATATTAACGATTTGGAGGAAGGGACCAAGTGTAACATATCAAAATTTGCAGATGATACAAAGATGGGAGGGAAAGTAGTGAGTGAGGAGGACATAAAAAACCTGCAAGGGGACATAGACAGGCTAAGTAAGTGGGCAGAGATTTGGCAGATGGAATACAACACTGGAAAGTGTGAGGTGATGCACTTTGGCAGGAAAAATCCTAGAGCAATTTATTATCTTAATGGCAAGAAACTGGAGAGTACTGAAGTGCAAAGGGATCTGGGGGTCCTGGTGCACGAAACTCAAAAGGTTAGTATGCAGGTGCAGCAAGTGATTAAGAAGGCAAATGGAATGTTGGCTTTCATTGCTAGGGGGATAGAATATAAAAATAGGGAGGTATTGCTTCAGTTGTACAAGGTATTGGTGAGACCGCACCTGGAATACTGCATACAGTTTTGGTGTCCTTACTTAAGGAAAGACATCCTTGCTCTCGAGGCAGTGCAAAAAAGGTTCACTCGGTTAATCCCGGGGATGAGGGGGTGGTCATATGAGGAGAGGTTGGGTAGATTGGGACTCTACTCATTGGAGTTCAGAAGAATGAGAGGCGATCTTATTGAAACATATAAGATTGTGAAGGGGTTGGATCGGGTGGATGCGGGGAGGATGTTCCCGATGACGGGTGAGACTAGAACTAGGGGACATAGTCTTAGAATAAGGGGCTGCTCTTTCAAAACTGAGATGAGGAGGAACTACTTCACTCAGAGGGTGGTAGGTCCATGGAATATGCTGCCACAAAAAGCTGTAGAAGCTACATCATTAAATAAATTTAAAACAGAAATAGACAGTTTCCTAGAAGTAAAGGGCATTAAGGGTTACGGGGAGCGGGCAGGAATTTGGACATGAGTCTAGGTTCGGATCGGTCATGGCCCTGTGGGTAGTGGAGTGGGCCCAGGGACCGTGTAGCCTGATTCTGCTCCTATTTCGTGTGTGCAATTCTGTTAGATGCAGGAGATGGTTCTGTGATAGTAGATTGGCGGTTAGGATCAGATCAGCCATGATCTTATTGAATGGCGGAGCAGGCTCGAGGGGCCGATTGGCCTACTCCTGCTCCTATTTCTTATGTTCTTATGTTAAAATGCACTCAAGTTGGGAATGATAGAGAGCCTTTCATTAGACATTTTTCCCTTCTGCCTCTTCCAGATGACCGAGCGATATGCAGTCTCTGCAGGAAGCCTGGGAGTGAATGCTGGTTCGTACTGCAACTTGATTGAAGTCTCAACCATTAAACACCGGTTTCTAAGCCAGTGAATTTTGCAGATTCTTCTCCCCTAACATCTCCTCTCGTGAAGTTGGCAACTAATACTGAGGTACAGTAACACAGCTGTCAATCAAACTCCAATGTGCAGCCCAAGTGACACATCGTTCAACTGTGATCTGTGCTATTCAGTCAGGAAGGCATCACAGCCAAACCCATTCAGTCTCCAACAAGCACATATACAAAGGTCTCTAAAACAGGAACTGCTGGTTCCATCTTCCTCCGGCTCCCGGGAGAGACGGAGGGCAATTGCTTTGGTGCTGTAGACTAGGATGGATTTTTCATTTCATTAAGATTGTGTGCAACTTAAAAAGACTGGAATGGAATGCCTACCTATGGTTAGCTAGGGAGCACAGTGAATGGCAGGAATAATGAAAGAAAGAAAAAAGAGAAATACTTAAGATTTCTACAGCGCCTTTCATGACCTCAGGACATCCCAAAGCGCATAACAGCCAATGAAGAACTTTTGAAGTGTAGTCACTGTTGTAATGTTGAAGGAAACGCGGCAGCTAAACTGCACACAGCAAGATCCCACAAACAGCAATGTGATAATCACCAGATCATCTGTTTTTAGTGATGTTGGTTGAGGGATAACCTATGGCCAGAAAACCAGGGAGAACTCCCCTGCTCTTCTTCGAATAGTGCCGTGGGAACTTTTACATCCTCCTGAGAGGGAAGATGGGACCTCGGTTTAACGTCTCATCTGAAAGACGACACCTCCGACAGTGCAGCACTCCCTCAGTACTGCACCTCCGACAGTGCAGCACTCCCTCAGTACTGCCCCTCCGACAGTGCAGCACTCCCTCAGTACTGCCCCTCCGACAGTGCGGCGCTCCCTCAGTACTGCCCCTCCGACAGTGCGGCGCTCCTTCAGTACTGCCCCTCCGACAGTGCGGCGCTCCCTCAGTACTGCCCCTCCGACAGTGCGGCGCTCCCTCAGTACTGCCCCTCCGACAGTGCGGCGCTCCCTCAGTACTGCCCCTCCGACAGTGCGGCGCTCCCTCAGTACTGCCCTTCCGACAGTGCGGCGCTCCTTCAGTACTGCCCCCCCGACAGTGCGGCGCTCCCTCAGTACTGCCCCTCCGACAGTGCAGCGCTCCCTCAGTACTGCCCCTCCGACAGTGCGGCGCTCCCTCAGTACTGCCCCTCCGACAGTGCGGCGCTCCCTCAGTACTGCCCCTCCAACAGTACTGCCCCTCCGACAGTGCGGCGCTCCCTCAGTACTGCCCTTCCGACAGTGCGGCGCTCCTTCAGTACTGCCCCCCCGACAGTGCGGCGCTCCCTCAGTACTGCCCCTCCGACAGTGCGGCGCTCCCTCAGCACTGCCCCTCCGACAGTGCGGCACTCCCTCAGTACTGCCCCATCCGACAGTGCGGCACTCCCTCAGTACTGCCCCTCCGACAGTGCGGCACTCCCTCAGTACTGCACTGGAGCGTCAGCCTGGATTATGTGCTCAAGTCTATGGAGTGGGACTTGAACCCACGGCCTTCTGACTCAGAGGCGAGAGTGCACTGAGTCACGGTTGATACTAACATGTGGAGCAAATAGTTGTGTGTCACAATTTGTTCTGCTTCTTACATCAGATTACTTGTTCTGCCTAATAGTTACCTCTCTGACATGACCGTCCGACTTAAAAAGAAAGTCAACAAATGCTGAATAAAAAGTAAAGTAAGAAACTGTGCAAAGTACAAATTAAGCACTTTTTCTGCTTTTAACCCTCCTTGTTGTAAAAACACAGATTCTTACAGGATACAGGAAAAGACCATAGAACCACTGAGCCCGTCTCTTTTTCAAACGTCAATCTCACTCAATCCTTTCTCTCTTCAGAAATGCGTCTATTTGTCTCTTGACCCATCTATACTCTCCACTTCCTTTGTCCTTCCCTGGGAATTTACTCCACCCTTTCAGTGAAAAGTTCCAGCTGACTTTTCGTCTTACTCCTAACTTCCATCCCCGGCTATTTAAACCCAACACCACAGTGAACGACAAACCCAGTTGAATTTGTCAATCCCCTTCGTAGAATTACACAGCAATTACAACACAGAAACTGGCTGTTCAGCCCAACCAGTCCATGAAAACTATAAGTAATTTAGGAGTCCAAAGTAAAATGGCAGACTATGATTAATCTGACAGTTAACTCACAGTGAGAGTGAATGGAAATATCTAGGCTATCACCAATTAGCAGAATGATTTACATTAAACTGCACCAGCTCAGTACCAGTGTTTTAGCGCTGCACACCACTTAGACATACTTATTTTAGCAACAAACTTGTCATTTTAGCTCCAAACTCGACAAATGGTGGTTACCGTAAAAAACGTTAAGGGCGTGGTGTAGGCTTACATCTCCTCACTGATTAAATCAGATAGCAAAACATAAAAGCAGCCAATATTTAAGAGTAAGCGATCCAAAGCTTTCACTCTTACTTCTTGTTTAATAATGCAAGTAGCAGAAGGCTCCAGAGATCAAATTTACCGTCTGACTAGTTGTGTAACCGTTGTTTTTTCTTTAACCAATTAGGCAGAGCCTAGAATTCCACTGTTCCCTAGAATGAAGTGAATCCTAGCATTAAGTGATGACTGCACTCAGGTAAACCAGGTCTACATGCGGCCTAATTGGCGGTCCTTAAAGAGAATGCGTCAGGCCTCAATCAACAAGGTATGTTTCTTTAAGAAAGACTTACCTGAATGTGGAGCAACAAGAGTGCTCCTTCCAACCCCACATTAAAAAAACCGGGCCGCTACCACCCCCCCTCCCTCCCCGACCCGCTCAGCCCTTTCTTCACTTACCCAAGGGCCACTGCTATAGCTGCAGCGACCCGATCTTCAATTAAGCTCAGACGGCAGCTTGCAGGCTCCATGGAAACGAGGCCCGAGGCCCAATAATGGGGGCACCTCAGGCCTCACCATTCAGGTGCAGGGATTAAGAACATAGAAATAGGAGCAGGAGTAGGCCATACAGCCCCTCGAGCCTGCTCCGCCATTCAATAAGATCATGGCTGATCTTTGACCTCAACTCCACTTTCTCGCCTTATTCCCATATCCCTTGATTCCCCATGAGTCCAAAAATCTATCAATCTCTGTCTTGAATATACTCAGCCCTCTGGGGCAGAGAATTCCAAAGATTCACAACCCTCTGAGTGAAGAAATTTCTCCTCATCTCAGTCCTAAATGGCCAACCCCTTATCCTGGGACTATGCCCCCTAGTTCTAGACTCTCCAGCCAGGGGAAACAACCTCTCAGCATCTACCCTGTCAATCCCCCTCAGAATCTTGTATGTTTCAATGAGATCACCTCTCCAGAGAATATAGGCCCATTCTACTCAAGCGGACCCTGCGCGTCCGAATTTCACAGATCTTATAATCGATCCCTTAGGTATAGGTAGCCAGTGAAGCCCAACTACAAACTCACTGAGAAATCGGGAATTCGGGAGAGCTTCAAGTTCATTTTTAACCCAAAATTCATCTGCTTTCAAACAATCTAGTATGAAGTGGCACAAAAGCACTCCCTGGTCCCAGAGCTCGGAGATGAAGTCCTGATGTGATCCTGTTCTTACCTACAAAGGGGATCAGTTTCTTCTGGAGATGGAGAAAAGTCATCTGTGCAGACAAAAGGAGATTTACGTGTGTTAACTCTGTGCCGTAAAATCTCATCAGCAAGTGTCACTGCTGTGGTTCAATGGCACTATGATCTGGCAATATGATTCATTGCGAGAGCACCTTCCACAGCTAGGAACTTAAATTGAAAGTTAACGACTTTCTCACCATTGTATTACTTTCAAGAAAACAATGAAAAACAAAACACAGGTTACACACCTGACATCACTCAATAGTGTATTTTCCATACAGAAACTCAGTTATATATAGTTTATTACAATAGATGTGATAATTCTGCATCAGGTTTTCAAAATAATTCCCTTATTATATCCGGCTCTAAATCATTCAACATTAGTGACTTTGCAACAGCCTCTCACAGGTTTAAATAAATGTAGATTCGACATAATCTTTACCTGTTATTTTTTACCACTTTTTTCCCTTCCCCTCCCCCCCATTATGAAGGTTCTTACTGTCATCAGCGAACATCCCCATTTCTGACCTTATGTAGGAGGGAAGGTCATTGATGAAGCAGCTGAAGATGGTTGGGCCTAGGACACTGCCCTGAGAAACTCCTGCAGCGATGTCCTGGGGCTGTGATGATTGACCTTCAATCACCACAACCATCTTCCTTTGCGCTAGGTATGACTCCAGCCAGTGGAGAGTTTTCCCCCCGATTCCCACTGACTTCAGTTTTACTAGGGCTCCTTGATGCCACACTCGGTCAAATGCTGCCTTGATGTCAAGGGCAGTCACTCTCACCTCACCTCTGGAATTCAGCTCCTTTGTCCCACAGGGTTCTGTCCTAGCATCATGTTATTCAACGTTTACACCAGTGACCTGCCCGTAATAGAGTCCCGCAAGTTCGTGTACACTGGCCACGCAAAACATGAATCTGTGCATCACCGAGGAGACCCTGACCAGTGAGTTACAAAGGATGGAGGCCTACTTCCGCCGATGGTGACTTCGGCCAAACCCACAAAAGACCATCACCTCGACATTCCATCAAGCAAACCAAGCTTTGAAAGTCTCCTTCTGCGGCGCAGAGGTAAACCATGTCAAAAAAACCTCCTACTTAGGAGTCACGCTTGATCGCACCCTGTCGTATAGACAGCATCTCCAGAACTTGAGAAGAAACTAAAGAGTAGGGTCAACTTGGTCCAGGAACTGGCCGGATCCACATGGGGAGCAGACGCTCAAACCCTCCGTAAGGCAGCACTCGCCCTGGTGTACTCTACAGCGGAGTACTGCTCTCCGGCATGGCTATCAATTCCACATGTCAAATCCGTTGATGTCCAGCTGAATTCTATGAGAATTATCACCGGTATGCTTTTATCGACACCAACACCTTGGCTGCCCATGCTTGAAAACATCGCACCACCACACCTATGCCACGAATATGCAGTCTCCAGTGAATACAGCCGCTACACCAGCAAACATGCCGATCCAGGCCGACTTGAACAACCTACCACCAACCCGTCTCTAATCTAGAAGACCATTTTGGATCATCACTGACGCCCTTCAGCGATCTCCCCTCAGCCTCGATGACCGATGGCGAAATGCTTGTAAGAACTGTGACATACGGAATGGATTCCTTATAGAGGACCCCACAGTACAACCTGGAGGATCAAACCTTCCTCGCATACAGTGGCCAACCATGAACCGCCTTATGGTGGATGCTGCCACCTTCTCCATAGATGGAAGATTAAAGCATCCCCATCATGCGACTGTGGAGCTCCTAATCAGACCCTGGAGCACATCATTGAGCACTGCCCTCAGAGGAAATTCGCAGGCAGCCTACAAGATATCCATGCTGTTACACCGGAAGCTTTGGCCTGGATATCTGACTTAAATATTGACATTTGATTTGTTAATTTGTTTTTTGCTAGTACCATACAAAAGAAGAAGCTGATTAGATCTGAACTCCTGGGGTAAATTGTAGCCTCATTACTATTACATTACGTAGCTTTGGTTGAAAAGACAGGAACGATGGGCCAATTGACCTCCTTCTGTGTTGTAAGTTCTATGATTGATAGCTCTCCGCCATTATATAACATACATGTAACAATATGGATAGTGAATGTGGTGTTAATAAATACCTTAGCCGATACTGGCTGCAAGCACCTGTGACAGGTAGCTGTCTGCTTCCTGTTTGCAAATCATCTTCAATCATATCCTGCAGAAGCAACAATTCTTCTGAAGCTGCATCTCTCTGAAAATCCGTAATAGTCGATATTATTCAGCGCCAAAAGACTTGCTTACTCATTCCTCAGTCCTGAGAAACTAAAACTCTCTTCATTATCTCAAAGCACAAACTGTGGGCAGACCAAGGGCTGCAGCAAATTCGCATCATAAGAGTTTGAAATATACGAAGTTTTCCCCAAAACAAGTGCATAAAAATATCAATCCATGAAAAGAATAAAATGTGGTTTTCAATTCCTGGAGTCCATTTCAGTGGCTACTGGTTAATTCATCAGACATCAAAGAAACAGATTTTTCTTATTTAAACATCAATCCAATTGGTTTATTTTGAGTTAACTTACACAAGAGGTGAAGTGCAGCCGGTCACACTCCACTGTGTGCAGTCAATATTAAATCACCGAAAAATCGAGTCACAAAAATAGCAGATGTGCAGCTGGAACAAGATGACAATATTTGTGACAGATTATTTTGAAATCACCCCAAGGGAATATGTAAAAATAAATATCTCATAAAAACAATTTAATATTTTTTCAACTATTCTTATTTTTTTCTAGCCTCAACTCAGGACAATCTCGCCTCTCTAAAGCGCTTAAAACAAATGTAATTTTCTGATAAATTCAAATTTAAAAGCATTTGTCATTAGTACAGGTGGGGGAAAAAAATCAGATTCCCCCCCCTCCCCACCCCAGTACTCTCTGTCCGTCTGTCTGTCCCTCACTCACTCTCTGTCTGTCTGTCCCTCACTCACTCTCTGTCTGTCCCTCACTCACTCAGTCTGTCCCTCACTCACTCACTGTCTGTCTGTCCCTCACTCACTCTCTGTCCCTCACTCACTCTCTGTCTGTCCCTCACTCACTCACTGTCTGTCCCTCACTCACTCACTCTCTGTCTGTCCCTCACTCACTCTCTGTCTGTCCCTCACTCACTCTCTGTCTGTCCCTCACTCACTCTCTGTCTGTCTGTCCCTCACTCACTCACTGTCTGTCCCTCACTCACTCTCTGTCTGTCCCTCACTCACTCTCTGTCTGTCCCTCACTCACTGTCTGTCTGTCTGTCCCTCACTCACTCTCTGTCTGTCCCTCACTCACTCAGTCTGTCCCTCACTCACTCACTGTCTGTCTGTCCCTCACTCACTCTCTGTCCCTCACTCACTCTCTGTCTGTCCCTCACTCACTCACTGTCTGTCCCTCACTCACTCACTCTCTGTCTGTCCCTCACTCACTCTCTGTCTGTCCCTCACTCACTCTCTGTCTGTCCCTCACTCACTCTCTGTCTGTCTGTCCCTCACTCACTCACTGTCTGTCCCTCACTCACTCTCTGTCTGTCCCTCACTCACTCTCTGTCTGTCCCTCACTCACTGTCTGTCTGGCTGTCCCTCACTCACTCACTGTCTGTCTGTCCCTCACTCACTGTCTGTCTGGCTGTCCCTCACTGTCTGTCTGTCCCTCACTCACTCTCTGTCTGTCTGTCCCTCACTCACTCACTGTCTGTCCCTCACTCACTCTCTGTCTGTCCCTCACTCACTCTCTGTCTGTCCCTCACTCACTCACTCACTGTCTGTCCCTCACTCACTCACTGTCTGTCCCTCACTCACTCACTCTCTGTCTGTCCCTCACTCACTGTCTGTCTGGCTGTCCCTCACTCACTCACTCTCTGTCTGTCCCTCACTCACTGTCTGTCTGGCTGTCCCTCACTCACTCACTGTCTGTCTGTCCCTCACTCACTCACTCTCTGTCTGTCCCTCACTCACTGTCTGTCTGGCTGTCCCTCACTCACTCACTGTCTGTCTGTCCCTCACTCACTGTCTGTCTGTCCCTCACTCACTCTCTGTCTGTCCCTCACTCACTCACTGTCTGTCCCTCACTCACTCACTGTCTGTCCCTCACTCACTCTCTGCCTGTCCCTCACTCACTCACTGTCTGTCCCTCACTCACTCTCTGTCTGTCCCTCACTCACTGTCTGTCTGGCTGTCCCTCACTCACTCACTGTCTGTCTGTCCCTCACTCACTGTCTGTCTGTCCCTCACTCACTCTCTGTCTGTCCCTCACTCACTCACTGTCTGTCCCTCACTCACTCACTGTCTGTCCTCACTCACTCACTGTCTGTCCCTCACTCACTCACTGTCTGTCTGTCCCTCACTCACTCACTGTCTGTCCCTCACTCACTCTCTGTCTGTCCCTCACTCACTCACTCTCTGTCTGTCCCTCACTCACTGTCTGTCTGGCTGTCCCTCACTCACTGTCTGTCTGGCTGTCCCTCACTCACTCACTGTCTGTCTGTCCCTCACTCACTGTCTGTCTGGCTGTCCCTCACTCACTCACTGTCTGTCTGTCCCTCACTCACTCTCTGTCTGTCTGTCCCTCACTCACTCACTGTCTGTCCCTCACTCACTCTCTGTCTGTCCCTCACTCACTCTCTGTCTGTCCCTCACTCACTCACTGTCTGTCCCTCACTCACTCACTGTCTGTCCCTCACTCACTCACTGTCTGTCCCTCACTCACTCTCTGTCTGTCTGTCCCTCACTCACTGTCTGTCTGTCCCTCACTCACTCACTCTCTGTCTGTCCCTCACTCACTGTCTGTCTGGCTGTCCCTCACTCACTCACTGTCTGTCTGTCCCTCACTCACTGTCTGTCTGTCCCTCACTCACTCTCTGTCTGTCCCTCACTCACTCACTGTCTGTCCCTCACTCACTCACTGTCTGTCCCTCACTCACTCACTGTCTGTCCCTCACTCACTCAGTCTGTCCCTCACTCACTCTCTGCCTGTCCCTCACTCACTCACTGTCTGTCCCTCACTCACTCACTGTCTGTCCCTCACTCACTCACTGTCTGTCCCTCACTCACTCACTGTCTGTCCCTCACTCACTCACTGTCTGTCCCTCACTCACTCACTGTCTGTCCCTCACTCACTCACTGTCTGTCCCTCACTCACTCAGTCTGTCTGTCCCTCACTCACTCACTGTCTGTCCCTCACTCACTCACTGTCTGTCCCTCACTCACTGTCTGTCCCTCACTCACTCACTGTCTGTCCCTCACTCTCTGTCTGTCCCTCACTCTCTGTCTGTCCCTCACTCACTCTCTGTCTGTCCCTCACTCACTCTCTGTCTGTCCCTCACTCACTCTCTGTCTGTCCCTCACTCACTCACTGTCTGTCCCTCACTCACTCTCTGTCTGTCCCTCACTCACTCACTGTCTGTCCCTCACTCACTGTCTGTCCCTCACTCACTCTGTTTGTCCCTCACTCACTCTGTCTGTCCCTCACTCACTCTCTGTCTGTCCCTCACTCACTCTCTGTCTGTCCCTCACTCACTCTCTGTCTGTCCCTCACTCACTCTCTGTCTGTCCCTCACTCACTCTGTCTGTCCCTCACTCACTGTCTGTCCCTCACTCACTCACTGTCTGTCCCTCACTCGCTCACTGTCTGTCCCTCACTCGCTCTCTGTTTGTCCCTCACTCACTCTCTGTCTGTCCCTCACTCACTCACTCTCTGTCTGTCACTCACTCACTCTGTCTGTCCCTCACTCACTCACTGTCTGTCCCTCACTCACTCTCTGTCTGTCCCTCACTCACTCTCTGTCTGTCCCTCACTCACTCTCTGTCTGTCCCTCACTCACTCTCTGTCTGTCCCTCACTCACTCTCTGTCTGTCCCTCACTCTCTGTCTGTCTGTCCCTCACTCACTCACTCTCTGTCTGTCACTCACTCACTGTCTGTCCCTCACTCACTCACTGTCTGTCCCTCACTCACTCACTCACTGTCTGTCCCTCACTCACTGGCTGTCCCTCACTCACTCACTGGCTGTCCCTCACTCACTCACTGGCTGTCCCTCACTCACTCACTGGCTGTCCCTCACTCACTCTCTGTCTGTCCCTCACTCACTCTCTGTCTGTCCCTCACTCACTCTCTGTCTGTCCCTCACTCTCTGTCTGTCTGTCCCTCACTCACTCACTCTCTGTCTGTCACTCACTCACTGTCTGTCCCTCACTCACTCACTGTCTGTCCCTCACTCACTCACTCACTGTCTGTCCCTCACTCACTGGCTGTCCCTCACTCACTCACTGGCTGTCCCTCACTCACTCACTGGCTGTCCCTCACTCACTCACTGGCTGTCCCTCACTCACTCTCTGTTTGTCCCTCACTCACTCACTGGCTGTCCCTCACTCACTCACTGGCTGTCCCTCACTCACTCACTGTCTGTCCCTCACTCACTCACTGTCTGTCCCTCACTCACTCTCTGTCTGTCCCTCCCTCACTCACTCTCTGTCTGTCCCTCACTCACTCACTCTCTGTCTGTCCCTCACTCACTCACTGTCTGTCCCTCACTCACTGGCTGTCCCTCACTCACTCACTGTCTGTCCCTCACTCACTCACTGTCTGTCCCTCACTCACTCTCTGTCTGTCCCTCACTCACTCTCTGTCTGTCCCTCACTCACTCACTCTCTGTCTGTCCCTCACTCACTCTCTGTCTGTCCCTCACTCACTCTCTGTCTGTCCCTCACTCACTGGCTGTCCCTCCCTCACTCGCTCTGTGTCCTTCACCCTCTCTCTCTGTATCCTTCACCCTCTCTCTCTCTCTCTCTGTGTCCTTCACCCTCTCTCTCTCTGTCCCTCACTCTCTCTCTGTCCCTCACCTTCTCTGTGTCCCTCACTCTCTTTGTCCTTCACCTTCTCTTGCTCTGTCCCTCACCCTCTCTGTGTCCCTCACCCTTTCTCTCTCTGTCCCTCACCTTCACTGTGTCCCTCACCCTCTCTCTGTCCCTCACCTTCACTGTGTCCCTCAACCCCTCTCTCTCTGTGTCCCTCACTCTCTCTCGCTCCGTGTTCCTCATACTCTCTATCTGTGTGTCCCTCACCCTCACTCTCTGTCCCTCACTCTTTCTCGCTCCGTGTCCCTCACCCTCTCTCGCTGTGTCCCGCACCCTCTCTCTGTGTCCCTCATTCTCTCTCGCTCCGTGACCCTCACCCTCTCTGTCCCTCACCCTCTGTGTCCCTCACCCTCTCTCTCTCTGTCCTTCACCCTCTCTCTCTCTCTGTCCCTCACCCTCTCTGTATCCCTCACTCCAGACCCACAGCAATGTGGTTGACTCATAACTGCCCTCTGAAATGGCCTCGCAAGCCACTCAGTTGTAACAAACTGCTACGAAAGACAATAATAAGAATGAAACCGGACGGACCACGCGGCATTGACCTCGGCTACGGACATGGCAACGGCACACCCAGCCCAGTCGACCCTGCAAAGTCCTCCTCACCAACATCTGGGGACTTGTGCCAAAATTGGGAGAGCTGTCCCACAGACTAGTCAAGCAACAGCCTGACATCGTCATACTCACAGAATCATATCTTTCAGCCAATGTCCCAAACTCCTCCATCACCATCCCATGGTATGTCCTGTCCCACCGGCAGGACAGACCCACCAGGGGTGGCGGCACAGTGGTATACAGTCGGGAAGGAGTGGCCCTGGGAGTCCTCAACATTGACTCCAGACCCCATGAAGTCTCATGGCTTCAGGTCAAGCATGGGCAAGGAAACCTCCTGCTGATTACCACCTACCGCCCTCCCTCAGCTGATGAATCAGTACTCCTCCATGTTGAACACCACTTGGTAGAAGCACTGAGAGTAGCAAGGGCACAGAATGTACTCTGGGTGGGGGACTTCAATGTCCATCACCAAGAGTGGCTCGCTAGCACCACTACTGACCAAGCTGGCTGAGTCCTGAAGGACATAACTGCCAGTCTGGGCCTGCAACAGGTGGTGAGAGAACCAACACGAGGGAAAAAACTACTTGACCTCTTCCTCACTAATCTACTGTCCATGACAGTATTGGTAGCAGTGACCACCGCACAGTCATTGTGGAGACAAAGTCCCGTTTTCACACTGAGGACACCCTCCATCGTGTTGTGTGGCACTACCACCATGCTAAATGGGATAAATTCAGAACAGATCTAGCAGCTCAAAACTGGGCATCCATGAGGCGTTGTGGGCCATCAGCAGCAGCAAAATTGTATTCCACCACAATCTGTAACCTCATGGCCCGGCATATCCTTCACTCTACCATTACCATCAAGCCAGGGGACCAGCCCTGGTTCAATAAGGAGTGTAGAAGAGCATGCCAGGAGCAGCACCAGGCGTACGTATGAGGTGCCAACCTGGGGAAGCTGCAACACAGGACTACATGCATGCTAAAAAGCGGAAGCAGCATGCTATAGACAGGGCTAAGCGATCCCACAATCAACGGATTAGATCAAAGCTCTGAAGTCCTGCCACATCCAGTCGTGAATGGTGGTGGACCATTAAACAACTAACGGGAGGAGGAGGCTCCATGAATATCTCCATCCTCAATGATGGTGGAGCCCAGCATGTGAGTGCAAAAGATAAGGCTGAAGCGTTTGCAACCATCTTCAGCCAGAAGTGCCGAGTGGATGATCCATATCGGCCTACTCCCGAGGTCCCCACCATCACAGAAGCCAGTCTTCAGCCAATTCGATTCACACCACGTGATATCAAGAAACGGCTGAGCGCATTGGATACAGCAAAGGCTATGGGCCCCAACAACATCCCAGCTATCGTGCTGAAGACTTGTGCTCCAGAACTAGCTGCGCCTCTAGCCAAGCTGTTCCAGTACAGCTACAATACTGGCATCTATCCGACAATGTGGAAAACTGCCCAGGTATGTCCTGTCCACAAAAAGCAGGACAACTCCAACCTGGCCAATTACCGCCCCATCAGTCTACTCTCAATCATCAGCAAAGTGATGGAAGGTGTCATAGACAGTGCTATCAAGCGGCACTTACTCACCAATAACCTGCTCACTGATGCCCAGTTTGGGTTCCGCCAGGACCACTCGGCTTCCGATCTCATTACAGCCTTGGTCCAAACATGGACAAAGGAGCTGAATTGGTGAGGTGAGAGTGCCTGCCCTTGACATCAAGGTAGCATTTGACCGAGTGTGGCATCAAGGAGCCCTAGTAAAACTGAAGTCAATGGGAATCGGGGGGAAAACGCTCCACTGGCTGGAGTCATACCTAGCACAAAGGAAGATGGTTGTGGTGATTGAAGGTCAATTATCACAGCCCAGGACATTGCTGCAGGAGTTCCTCAGGGCAGTGTCCTAGGCCCAACCATCTTCAGCTGCTTCATCAATGACCTTCCCTCCAACATAAGGTCAAAAATGGGGATGTTCGCTGATGACTGCACAGTGTTCAGCGCCATTCACAACTCCACAGATAATGAAGCAGTCCATGCCCGCATGCAACAAGACCTGGCGACGTTCAGGCTTGGGCTGATAAGTGGCAGGTAACATTCGCGCCACAGAAGTGCCAGGCAATGACTATCTCCAACAAGTGAGAGTCTAACCACCACCCCTTGATATTCAACAGTATTACCATTGCCGAATCCTCCACCATCAACATCCTGGGGGTCACCATTGACCAGAAACTTAACTGGACCAGCCACATAAATACTGTGGCAACAGGAGCAGGTCAGAGGCTGGGTATTCTGCGGTGAGTGTCTCACCTCCTGACTCCCCAAAGCCTTTCCACCATCCACAAGGTACAAGTCAGGAGTGTGATGGAATACTCTCCCCTTGCCTGGATGAGTGCAGCTCCAACAACACTCAAGAAGCTCGACACCATCCAGGACAAAGCAACCCGCTTGATTGGCACCCCATCCACCACCTTAAACATTCACTCCCTCCACCACCGGCGTACCTTGGCTGCAGTGTGTACCATCTACAAGATGCACTGCAGCACCTCCCAAACCCACGACCTCTTCCACCTAGGACAAGGGCAGCAGGCGCATGGGAACACTATCACCTCCAAGTCACACACTGTGGGAGTACCTTCACCACATGGACTGCAGCTGTTCAAGAAGGCAGCTCACCACCACCTTCTCAAGGGGAATTAGGGATGGGTAATAAATGCTGGCCTTGCCAATGACGCCCACATCCCATAAACGAATAAAAAAAACCCTCTTTCTCTTGATTCCTCTCTATCCCTCTCTCTCTCTGTCTATCCCTCTCTCTGTGTCCCTCACCCTCTCGCACTCCGTGTCCCTCACCCTCTCTGTGTCCCTCACCCACCCTCTCTCTCTGTGTCCCTCACGCTCTCTCGATTCCTCTTATCCCTCTCTGACTATCCCGCTGTGTGTCCCTCACCCTCCCTCTCTCTGTACTTCACCCTCTCTCTCTCTGTCCCTCACGCTCTCTCTCGATTCCTCTCTGTCTATCCCTCTGTGTGTTCCTCGCCCCCCTCTGTCCCTCACCCTCCCTCTCTCTGTACTTCACCCTCTCTCTCTGACCCTCATCCCCTCTCTCTGACCCTCACCCTCTCTGTCCCTCACCCTCTCTCCGTCCCTCATCCTCTCTCCGTCCCTCACCCTCTCTCCGTCCCTCACCCTCTCTCTCAGTCCCTCACCCTCTCTCTCAGTCCCTCACCCTCTCTCTCAGTCCCCGTGTCTCTCTATCCATCTCTCTCGATATCTCCTCCTTCTTTCTCTATACCTCTCCCTCTGTCCCTCTCTATCGTTATCCCTCTCTCTCATTCCCCCTCCCTCTTTCTCTATACCTCTCCCTATCTATATCCCTCCCTCTCTCCTCTCTCCTCTTTCTCTATCCCCCTCCCTTTCTCTATACCTCTTCCTCTGTCCCTCTCTCTAGCCCCCTCCCTCTTTCTCTATATCTCTCCCTCTCTATCTATCCCTCCCTCCCTCCCCCTCCCTCTTTATCCCTCCCTCCTTATCCCTCTCTCTCTTTATTCCCCGCCCTCTTTATCCCTCACTCTTTCTCTGTACCTCTCTCTCTTTGTCCCTCCCTCCCTCCTGCTCTCTCTCTATCCCCCACCCTCTTTCTGTATCTCTCTCTATCCCCCCGTCCGTCTCTCTATCTCTCCCCCCTCCCTCTATCTCTTCCCCCCCTCCCTCAATCTCTTCCTCCCCTCCCTCAATCTCTTCCTCCCTCTATCTCTCCCCCCATCCCTCCCTCTATCTCGCCCCCCCATCCCTCCCTCTATCTCGCCCCCCCATCCCTCCCTCTATCTCGCCCCCCCATCCCTCCCTCTATCTCGCCCCCCCATCCCTCCCTCTATCTCGCCCCCCCATCCCTCCCTCTATCTCGCCCCCCCATCCCTCCCTCTATCTCGCCCCCCCATCCCTCCCTCTATCTCGCCCCCCCATCCCTCCCTCTATCTCGCCCCCCCATCCCTCCCTCTATCTCGCCCCCCCCATCCCTCCCTCTATCTCGCCCCCCCATCCCTCCCTCTATCTCGCCCCCCCATCCCTCCCTCTATCTCGCCCCCCCATCCCTCCCTCTATCTCGCCCCCCCATCCCTCCCTCTATCTCGCCCCCCCATCCCTCCCTCTATCTCGCCCCCCCATCCCTCCCTCTATCTCGCCCCCCCATCCCTCCCTCTATCTCGCCCCCCCATCCCTCCCTCTATCTCGCCCCCCCATCCCTCCCTCTATCTCGCCCCCCCATCCCTCCCTCTATCTCGCCCCCCCATCCCTCCCTCTATCTCGCCCCCCCATCCCTCCCTCTATCTCGCCCCCCCATCCCTCCCTCTATCTCGCCCCCCCATCCCTCCCTCTATCTCGCCCCCCCATCCCTCCCTCTATCTCGCCCCCCCATCCCTCCCTCTATCTCGCCCCCCCATCCCTCCCTCTATCTCGCCCCCCCATCCCTCCCTCTATCTCGCCCCCCCATCCCTCCCTCTATCTCGCCCCCCCATCCCTCCCTCTATCTCGCCCCCCCATCCCTCCCTCTATCTCGCCCCCCCATCCCTCCCTCTATCTCGCCCCCCCATCCCTCCCTCTATCTCGCCCCCCCATCCCTCCCTCTATCTCGCCCCCCCATCCCTCCCTCTATCTCGCCCCCCCATCCCTCCCTCTATCTCGCCCCCCCATCCCTCCCTCTATCTCGCCCCCCCATCCCTCCCTCTATCTCGCCCCCCCATCCCTCCCTCTATCTCGCCCCCCCATCCCTCCCTCTATCTCGCCCCCCCATCCCTCCCTCTATCTCGCCCCCCATCCCTCCCTCTATCTCGCCCCCCCATCCCTCCCTCTATCTCGCCCCCCCATCCCTCCCTCTATCTCGCCCCCCCCATCCCTCCCTCTATCTCGCCCCCCCATCCCTCCCTCTATCTCGCCCCCCCATCCCTCCCTCTATCTCGCCCCCCCATCCCTCCCTCTATCTCGCCCCCCATCCCTCCCTCTATCTCGCCCCCCATCCCTCCCTCTATCTCTCCCCCCATTCCTCCCTCTATCTATCTCTCCCCCCATTCCTCCCTCTATCTATCTCTCCCCCCATTCCTCCCTCTATCTCTCCCTCCCTCTCTCTTCCTCCGTCCCTCCATCTCTATTCCTCCCTCTCACCTATCTCCATCCCTCCCTCTCCCCCTCCCCTATCTCCATCCCTCCCTCCCTCTCCCTTATCTCCATCCCTCCCTCCCCCTATCTCTATCCCTCCTTCCCTCGCCCCTATCTCCATCCCGCCCTCCCTCTCCGCTATCTCCATCCCTCTCCGCTATCTCCATCCCTCCCTCCCTCTCCGCTATCTCCATCCCTCCCTCTCCCCATCCCTCTCCCTTATCTCCATCCCTCCCCCATCTCCATCCCTCCCTCGCCCCTCTCCATCCCTCCCTCGCCCCGTCTCTCCCTCCCTCGCCCCTATCTCCATCCCTCCCCCTATCTCCATCCCTCCCTCCCCCCATCTCCATCCCTCCCCCCATCTCCATCCCTCCCTCTCCCCTATCTCCATCCCTCCCTCGCCCCATCTCTCTCCCTTATCTCCATCCCTCCCTCCCCCCATCTCCCTCCCTCTCCGCTATCTCCATCCCTCCATCTCCATATCCCTCCCTCCCCCCATCTCTCCCTCTCCCCATCCCTCCCCCCATCTCTCCCTCTCCCCATCTCTCCCTCCCTCCCCCCATCTCCATCCCTCCCTCTCCCCTATCTCCATCCCTCCCTCTCCCCTATCTACATCCCTCCCTCTCCCCTATCTCCATCCCTCCCCCCTCCCCTATCTCCATCCCTCCCCCCCTCCCTCCATCCCTCCCTCTCCCCTATCTCCATCCCTCCCTCTCCCCTATCTCCATCCCTCCCTCTCCCCTATCTCCATCCCTCCCTCTCCCCTATCTCCATCCCTCCCTCTCCCCTATCTCCATCCCTCCCTCTCCCCTATCTCCATCCCTCCCTCTCCCCTATCTCCATCCCTCCCTCTCCCCTATCTCCATCCCTCCCTCTCCCCTATCTCCATCCCTCCCCATCCCCTATCTCCATCCCTCCCTCTCCCCTATCTCCATCCCTCCCTCTCCCCTATCTCCATCCCTCCCTCTCCCCTATCTCCATCCCTCCCTCTCCCCTATCTCCATCCCTCCCTCTCCCCTATCTCCATCCCTCCCTCTCCCCTATCTCCATCCCTCCCTCTCCCCTATCTCCATCCCTCCCTCTCCCCTATCTCCATCCATAAGAAATAGGAGCAGGAGTAGGCCAATTGGCCCCTCGAGCCTGCTCCGCCATTCAATAAGATCATGGCTGATCTGATCCTAACTGCCAATCTACTATCACAGAACCATCTCCTGAACCTAACAGAATTGGACACACAAAATAGGAGCAGGATCAGGCTACACAGCCCCTGGGCCCACTACGCTACCCACAGGGCCATGACCGATCCGAACCTAGACTCATGTCCAAATTCCTGCCCGCTCCCCGTAACCCTTAATTCCCTTTACTTCTAGGAAACTGTCTATTTCTGTTTTAAATTTATGTAATGATGTAGCTTCTACAGCTTTTTGGGGCAGCATATTCCATGGACCTACCACCCTCTGAGTGAAGTAGTTTCTTCTCATCTCAGTTTTGAAAGAGCAGCCCCTTATTCTAAGACTATGCCCCCTAGTTCTAGTCTCACCCATCATCGGGAACATCCTCCCCGCATCCACCCGATCCAACCCCTTCACAATCTTATATGTTTCAATAAGATCGCCTCTCATTCTTCTGAACTCCAATGAGTAGAGTCCCAATCTACCCAACCTCTCCTCATATGTCCATCCCCTCATCCCCGGGATTAACCAAGTGAACCTTCTTTGTACTGACTCAAGAGCAAGTATGTCTTTTCTTAAGTATGGACACCAAAACTGTATGCAGTATTCCAGGTGCGGTCTCACCAATACCTTATATAACTGAAGCAATACCTCCCTATTTTTATATTCTATCCCCCTAGCAATGAAAGCCAACATTCCATTGGCCTTCTTAATCACTTGCTGCACCTGCATACCAACCTTTTGAGTTTCATGCACCAGGACCCCCAGATCCCTTTGTACTTCAGTACTTTCTAGTTTCTTGCCATTAAGATAATAACTTGCTCTACTATTTTTCCTGCCAAAGTGCATAACCTCACACTTTCCAGTATTGTATTCCATCTGCCAAATCTCTGCCCACTTACTTAGCCTGTCTATGTCCCCTTGCAGATTTTTTATGTCCTCCTCACTCACTACTTTCCCTCCCATCTTAGTATCATCTGCAAACTTTGATATGTTACACTTGGTCCCTTCCTCCAAATCGTTAATATAGATTGTAAAGAGTTGGGGACCCAGCACTGACCCCTGCGGAACACCACTAGTTACTGATTGCCAGTCTGAGAATGAACCATTTATCCCAACTCTCTGCCTTCTGTTAGATAGCCAATCCTCTATCCATGCCAGAATATTACCCCCAATCCCATGATTTTTTATCTTAAGCAATAATCTTTTGTGTGGCACCTTGTCAAATGCCTTTTGGAAGTCTAAATACACCACATCCACTGTATTTGCTCTCTAGGAACCTCCCCCCTATCTCCATCCCTCTCCGCTATCTCCATCTCTCCCTCCCTCTCCCCTATCTCCATCCCTCCCTCTCCCCTATCTCCATCCCTCCCTCTCCCCTATCTCCATCCCTCCCTCTCCCCTACCCTCCCTCTCCCCTACCCTCCCTCTCCCCTACCCTCCCTCTCCCCTACCCTCCCTCTCCCCTACCCTCCCTCTCCCCTACCCTCCCTCTCCCTTACCCTCCCTCTCCCTATCTCCATCCCTCCCTCCCTCTCCCCTACCTTCCCTCTCCCTATCTCCATCCCTCTCCCCTATCTCCATCCCTCTCCCCTATCTCCATCCCTCTCCCCTATCTCCATCCCTCTCCCCTATCTCCATCCCTCCCATCTCCATCCCTCCCTCCCTCCTATCTCCATCCCTCCCTCCCTCCTATCTCCATCCCTCCTATCTCCATCCCTCCCTCTCCCCTATCTCCATCCCTCCCTCTCCCCTATCTCCATCCCTCCCTCTCCCCTATCTCCATCCCTCCCTCTCCCCTATCTCCATCCCTCCCTCTCCCCTATCTCCATCCCTCCCTCTCCCCATCTCCATCCCTCCCTCTCCCCATCTCCATCCCTCCCTCTCCCCTATCTCTATCCCTCTCCCCTATCTCTATCCCTCTCCCCTATCTCCATCCCTCCCTCTCCCCTATCTCCATCCCTCCCTCTCCCCTATCTCCATCCCTCCCTCTCCCCTATCTCCATCCCTCCCTCTCCCCTATCTCCATCCCTCTCCCCTATCTCCATCCCTCTCCCCTATCTCCATCCCTCTCCCCTATCTCCATCCCTCCCTCTCCCCTATCTCCATCCCTCCCTCTCCCCTATCTCCATCCCTCCCTCTCCCCTATCTCCATCCCTCCCCTTCTCCCACCCCCTCATCACCACTCACCACTCACCACCCACCCCCTCATCACCACTCACCACTCACCACTCACCACCCACCCCCTCATCTTTCCCCCTCATCTCCCACCCTCCCTCTGTCTGAGATTTGAATCTGGCGCCAGGGCCCGCGCCTGCGCAGTAGACGCGTCTAACGGCAAAAACCAACGGTCGCCGCGCGCAAAATAAACCGCCGTTCTGGTTTTTTGGAAAAGGAGAAAAAAAAGTTCATTTTATGTTTTATGTTTTAGAAGTTGGCAGGGTTGGTGAAATCTATTTCAATTTGTTAAACTGTTTAAAAAAAAAGAAACCAATCCCCGGGAGGGAGGGTGGCTAGGCCGCGGCCTGCCGGGAGCTGTAGTTTTTTCCCCGCGCGCCAGCATTCGCAAACCGGAAGCCGAGCCTCCGGAAGAACTACAGCTCCCACAATGCATCGCGCGGCATCCGCCACCTCCTTCCTGCCTCTTAAAATGGCCAAGCAAGCTCAGAAGATTCGCCTTGGACTCAGCCTGCAGGGAGAGTGCCCCTTGGGACAAAGAACCAGGTGCATATGCAGACGCAAGATGCATTAAATTCCTATCTCTGTAACAAGAAATAGGAGCAGGAGTTGGCCATTTGGCCCTGCTCCGCCATTCAATAAGATCATGGCTGATCATCTACCTCATCTCCACTTTCCTGAACTATCCCCATATCCCTTGATTCCCTTAATAGCCAAAAATCTATCGATCTCTGTCTTGAATATACTCAACGACTGAGCCTCCACAGCCCTCTAGGGCAGAGAATTCCAAAGATTCACCACCCTCTGAGTGAAGACATTTCTCATCTCAGTCCTAAATGGCCGACCCCTTATTCTGAGACTCTGACCCCTGGTTCTAGACTCCCCAGCCAGGGGAAACATCCTCCCTGCATCTACCCTGTCAAGCCCTGTAAGAATTTTGTATGTTTCAATGAGATCACCTCTAATTCTTCTAAACTCCAGAGAATATAGGCCCAGTCTACTCAATCTCTCTTCATAGGACAATCCCCCCATCCCAGGAACCAGTCTGGTGAACCTTCGTTGCACTCCCTCTATGGCAAGTATATCCTTCTTTAGATAAGGAGACCAAAACTGTACATAATACTCCAGGTGGTCTCACCAGGGCCCTATATAATTGCTCCAAGGACGCCCTCAAAGCATCCTTGAAAAAGTGCAACATCCCCACCGACACCTGGGAATCCCTGGCCCAAGACCGTACAAAGTGGAAGAGAAGCATCCGGGAAGGCGCCGAATACCTCGAGTCTCTTCGCCGGGAGCAAGCGGAAGCCAAGCGCAAACAGCGGAAGGAGAGCACCCCACCCACCCATCCCTTCAACCACCGTCTGCCCCACCTGTGACAGAGACTGTAGGTCCTGCATTGGACTCATCATTCACCTGAGAACTCATTTTTTAATGTGGAAGCAAGTCATCCTCGGTTCCGAGGGACTGCCTAAGAAGAGAAGAAGGATATAATTGCAGTAAGATGTCTTTATTCTTATACTCAAATCCTCTTCGAATAAAGGCCAACATACCATTTACTTTCTTAATTGCTTGCTGTATCTGCATGTTAATTTCAGTGATTCGTGTACAAGGACACTCAGGTCCCTCTGAACACCAACATTTCCCAATCTCTCACCATTTAAAAAAATACTCTGCTTTTTGATTTTTCCTACCAAAGTGGATAACTTCACATTTCTCCACATTATATTCCATTTCCCATGTTCTTGCCCACTCACTTATCCTGTCTATATCTCCTTGAAGCCTCTTTGAATCCTCCTCACAGCTTACATTCCCACCCAGCTTTGTATCATCAGCAAACTTGGATATATTACATTTGGTCCCCTCACCAAATCATTGATGTAGATTGTGAATAGCTGAGGTCCAAGCACTGATCCTTGCGGTGCTCCACTTGTTACAGCCTGCCAACCTGAAAATGACTCGTTTATTCCTACTCTCTGTTTTCTGTCCGTTAACCAATTCTCAATCCATGCTAGTATATTACCCCCAATCCTATGAGCCCTAATTTTGTTTAATAACCTCTTGTGTGGCACCTTATCGAATGCCTTCTGAAAATCCAAATACACCACGTTCACTGGTTCCTCCCCTTATCTATTCTGCTAGTTACAACCTCAAAAGACTCTTAACAGATTCGTCAAACACGATTTCCCTTTCATAAATCCGTGTTGACTCTGCCCAATCCTATTATTATTTTCTAAGTGCCCTGTTTCCACGTCCTTAATAGATTCTAGCATTTTCCCTACTACTGATGTCAGGCTAACTGGTCTGTAGTTCCCCATTTTCTCTTTCCCTCCTTTCTTAAATAGTGGGGTTACATTTGCTACCTTCCAATCCGCAGGAACCGTTCTAGAATCTATGGCGTTTTGGAAGATGACAACCAATGCATCCACTATCTGTATAACCACCCCTTTCAAAACCCTAAGATGTAGGCCATCAGGTCCAGGGGATTTCTTGGCTTTCAGTCCTGCAGGCAGGCCTACGCAACGTTGGCTTGGTACAATGTGGAGTATTGCTGCCGTCCGTATTTTAGATGGACCATTGCGGATGTCACCAGTCATTCTTGAAAATACGATTGAACCTCTCTGCATCTCCCTCCAGAATGGCCGTTCGCTTGAGAACAAGGGCCTTGCCATCCAAGAAAGATAGAAACTCTTGAGTGTTTGGAATGTCTTTATTTGGAATAAAAGAAAAAAGGTAGATAGACTTGCATTTCTATAGCGCCTTTCACGACCTCAGGACGCCTCAAAACGCTTTACAGCCAATGAAGCACTTTTGAAGAGCAGTCACTGCTGTAATGTAGGTGACGCGGATCATATTGGAAAGTATTGTCACACTTGCCAGTTGCACCAATCCCGTGATGAAAAATAACACGTGGTTTTTTCCCGTTCCCAGGGTGTCAGCCTTGACTCAGTGGGCAGCACGCTTGCCTCTGAATCAGAAGGTTCTGGGTTTGCAGTCACACTCCAGAGACTTGAGCCCATAATCTAGGCTGACACTCCAATGCAGTACTGAGGGAGCGCTGCACTGTCGGAGGGGCAGTACTGAGGGAGTGCCGCTCTGTCAGAGGGGCAGTACTGAGGGAGCGCCGCACTGTCGGAGGGGCAGTACTGAGGGAGCGCCGCACCGTTGGAGGGGCAGTACTGAGGGAGTGCCGCTCTGTCAGAGGGGCAGTACTGAGGGAGCGCCGCTCTGTCAGAGGGGCAGTACTGAGGGAGTGCCGCTCTGTCAGAGGGGCAGTACTGAGGGAGCGCCGCTCTGTCAGAGGGGCAGTGCTGAGGGAGCGCTGCACTGTCGGAGGGGCAGTACTGAGGGAGAGCCGCACTGTCGGAGGGGCAGTACCGAGGGAGCGCTGCACTGTCGGAGGGGCTGTACTGAGGGAGTGCCGCACTGTCGGAGGGGCAGTACTGAGGAAGTGACGCACTGTCGGAGGGGCAGTACTGAGGGAGCGCCGCACTGTCGGAGGGGCAGTACTGAGGGAGTGCTGCACTGTCGGAGGGGCAGTACTGAGGGAGCGCTGCACTGTCGGAGGGGCTGTACTGAGGGAGTGCCGCACTGTCGGAGGGGCAGTACTGAGGGAGCGCTGCACTGTCGGAGGGGCAGTACTGAGGGAGCGCTGCACTGTCAGAGGGGCAGTACTGAGGGAGCGCTGCACTGTCGGAGAGACAGTACCGAGGGAGCGCTGCACTGTCAGAGATGCCGTCTTTTGGATGAGACGTTAAACCGTGGCCCCTTCTGCCCTCTCAGGGATATAAAAGATTCCACGGCACCTTCCAGTGTGATTCATATCACCGCATGAGTGTTTGCAGACAAGTGGAAAAAATGGTTTCTAATGAACTTCCTCATGAAAACTGGGGGAGAAATTGGTCTTCACCAGAGTGCGAAACGGACCCATAGCGAATTGGCGGCCATTTCGTAAAACGGGCAAAGTGTAAAACGCGCATGGCAGTGTAACTCATGCGTGGCGTTGTAAATCGGACGCGGTGTAAAGCGGGCGGCAGATTCAATAGGAGCCCGTTTTGGACACTTGGGTAGACCAATTTCACAAATACTGTCCTCTTAACAGCAACCTGACGTAAAGCATGAGATCCAGCAGAGGGTGCAATTCATGGGTTCCAGAGCAGGCGTCCCAGTCGCTATCTGGAGCTCACTGTTCTAACTGATTCCATTCTTGGTTTTAACTCATTATCAGGACCAGTAACATTTCACACCAAGTGAAAAAAATAGCACAAGCAAATTATCAATGAAAGGTTTCTATTTTTACCCAGAGAGTGGTGAGAATGTGAAACTCGCTACCACATCGAGTGGTTGAGGCGAATAGCACAGATACATTTAAGGGGAAGCTCGATAAACACATGAGGGAGAAAGGAATAGAAGGATGTGCTGATAGGGTGAGATGAAGAGGGGTGGGAGGAGGCTCGTGTGGAGCATAAACACCGGCACGGACCAGTTGGGCTGAATGGCCTGATTCTGTGCTGTAAAATGTAATTCTATGTAATTTGTGCACATTTGGCAGTCCCATCACAAATTAAAACTTGTATAAACATTGAATTCCATGCATAGTGTACATGAGAGTGTAAAGTAAGGTTATTCCCCACCGCCCCCCTCCCCCCCCTAGTTTTCTCTCCCTCCTCTCCTGCATGTTCTGGCTCCTGGTGTGGGGCAGTTGCAGCAATCTCCAGTGTGTCCAGAGCGTCTCCAGTGTGTCCAGAGCGTCTCCAGTGTGTTCAGTGCGTCTCCAGTGTGTTCAGAGCGTCTCCAGTGTGTTCAGTGCGTCTCCAGTGTGTTCAGTGCGTCTCCAGTGTGTTCAGAGCGTCTCCAGTGTGTCCAGTGCGTGTCCAGTGTGTCCAGAGCGTCTCCAGTGTGTTCAGAGCGTCTCCAGTGTGTCCAGTGCGTGTCCAGTATGTTCAGTGCGTCTCCAGTGTGTTCAGAGCGTCTCCAGTGTGTTCAGAGCGTCTCCAGTGTGTTCAGTGCGTGTCCAGTGTGTCCAGAGCGTGTCCAGTGTGTCCAGAGCGTCTCCAGTGTGTTCAGTGCGTGTCCAGTGTGTCCAGAGCGTCTCCAGTGTGTTCAGAGCGTGTCCAGTGTGTTCAGTGCGTCTCCAGTGTGTTCAGTGCGTGTCCAGTGTGTTCAGTGCGTCTCCAGTGTGTTCAGTGCGTGTCCAGTGTGTTCAGTGCGTGTCCAGTGTGTTCAGAGCGTCTCCAGTGTGTTCAGTGCGTGTCCAGTGTGTTCAGTGCGTGTCCAGTGTGTTCAGTGCGTCTCCAGTGTGTCCAGTGCGTCTCCAGTGTGTTCAGTGCGTCTCCAGTGTGTTCAGTGCGTCTCCAGTGTGTTCAGAGCGTGTCCAGTGTGTCCAGAGCGTGTCCAGTGTGTCCAGTGCGTCTCCAGTGTGTTCAGAGCGTGTCCAGAGCGTGTCCAGTGTGTCCAGTGTGTCTCCAGTGTGTTCAGAGCGTGTTCAGTGCGTCTCCAGTATGTTCAGAGCGTGTCCAGAGCGTCTCCAGTGTGTTCAGAGCGTGTCCAGTGTGTTCAGAGCGTCTCCAGTGTGTTCAGTGCGTGTCCAGTGTGTTCAGAGCGTCTCCAGTGTGTTCAGAGCGTCTCCAGTGTGTTCAGTGTCTCCAGTGTGTTCAGTGCGTGTCCAGTGTGTTCAGAGCATGTCCAGTGTGTTCAGTGCGTCTCCAGTGTGTTCAGTGCGTGTCCAGTGCGTCTCCAGTGTGTTCAGTGCGTGTCCAGTGTGTTCAGTGCGTGTCCAGTGTGTTCATTGCATCTCCAGTGTGTTCAGAGCGTGTCCAGTGTGTCCAGTGCGTCTCCAGTGTGTTCAGTGCGTGTCCAGTGTGTTCAGAGCGTCTCCAGTGTGTTCAGAGCGTGTCCAGTGTGTCCAGAGCGTCTCCAGTGTGTCCAGAGCGTCTCCAGTGTGTCCAGTGTGTTCAGAGCGTCTCCAGTGTGTTCAGAGCGTCTCCAGTGTGTTCAGTGCGTGTCCAGTGTGTTCAGAGCGTCTCCAGTGTGTTCAGTGCGTGTCCAGTGTGTTCAGAGCGTCTCCAGTGTGTTCAGAGCGTCTCCAGTGTGTTCAGTGCGTGTCCAGTGTGTTCAGTGCGTCTCCAGTGTGTTCAGAGCGTCTCCAGTGTGTTCAGAGCGTCTCCAGTGTGTTCAGAGCGTCTCCAGTGTGTTCAGTGCGTGTCCAGTGTGTTCAGTGCGTCTCCAGTGTGTCCAGAGCGTGTCCAGTGTGTTCAGTGCGTCTCCAGTGTGTCCAGAGCGTCTCCAGTGTGTTCAGTGCGTGTCCAGTGTGTTCAGTGCGTCTCCAGTGTGTCCAGAGCGTCTCCAGTGTGTTCAGTGCGTCTCCAGTGTGTTCAGTGCGTCTCCAGTGTGTTCAGAGCGTCTCCAGTGTGTTCAGAGCGTGTCCAGTGTGTTCAGTGTCTCCAGTGTGTTCAGTGCGTGTCCAGTGTGTTCAGAGCATGTCCAGTGTGTTCAGTGCGTCTCCAGTGTGTTCAGTGCGTCTCCAGTGTGTTCAGTGCGTGTCCAGTGTGTTCAGTGCGTGTCCAGTGTGTTCATTGCATCTCCAGTGTGTTCAGAGCGTGTCCAGTGTGTCCAGTGCGTCTCCAGTGTGTTCAGTGCGTGTCCAGTGTGTTCAGAGCGTCTCCAGTGTGTTCAGAGTGTGTCCAGAGCGTCTCCAGTGTGTCCAGAGCGTCTCCAGTGTGTCCAGAGCGTGTCCAGTGTGTTCAGTGCGTGTCCAGTGTGTTCAGAGCGTGTCCAGTGTGTTCAGAGCGTCTCCAGTGTGTCCAGAGCGTGTCCAGTGTGTTTAGTGCGTGTCCAGTGTGTTCAGAGCGTGTCCAGTGTGTTCAGTGCGTCTCCAGTGTGTTCAGAGCGTCTCCAGTGTGTTCAGTGCGTCTCCAGTGTGTTCAGTGCGTCTCCAGTGTGTTCAGTGCGTCTCCAGAGCGTCTCCAGTGTGTTCAGAGCGTCTCCAGTGTGTCCAGTGTGTCCAGAGCGTCTCCAGTGTGTTCAGAGCGTCTCCAGTGTGTTCAGTGCGTGTCCAGTGTGTCCAGAGCGTCTCCAGTGTGTTCAGTGCGTGTCCAGTGTGTTCAGTGCGTCTCCAGTGTGTCCAGAGCGTCTCCAGTGTGTTCAGTGCGTCTCCAGTGTGTTCAGTGCGTCTCCAGTGTGTTCAGAGCGTCTCCAGTGTGTTCAGAGCGTGTCCAGTGTGTTCAGTGTCTCCAGTGTGTTCAGTGCGTGTCCAGTGTGTTCAGAGCATGTCCAGTGTGTTCAGTGCGTCTCCAGTGTGTTCAGTGCGTCTCCAGTGTGTTCAGTGCGTGTCCAGTGTGTTCAGTGCGTGTCCAGTGTGTTCATTGCATCTCCAGTGTGTTCAGAGCGTGTCCAGTGTGTCCAGTGCGTCTCCAGTGTGTTCAGTGCGTGTCCAGTGTGTTCAGAGCGTCTCCAGTGTGTTCAGAGCGTGTCCAGTGTGTCCAGAGCGTCTCCAGTGTGTCCAGAGCGTCTCCAGTGTGTCCAGAGCGTGTCCAGTGTGTTCAGTGCGTGTCCAGTGTGTTCAGAGCGTGTCCAGTGTGTTCAGAGCGTCTCCAGTGTGTCCAGAGCGTGTCCAGTGTGTTTAGTGCGTGTCCAGTGTGTTCAGAGCGTGTCCAGTGTGTTCAGTGCGTCTCCAGTGTGTTCAGAGCGTCTCCAGTGTGTTCAGTGCGTCTCCAGTGTGTTCAGTGCGTCTCCAGTGTGTTCAGTGCGTCTCCAGAGCGTCTCCAGTGTGTTCAGAGCGTCTCCAGTGTGTCCAGTGTGTCCAGAGCGTCTCCAGTGTGTTCAGAGCGTCTCCAGTGTGTTCAGTGCGTGTCCAGTGTGTCCAGAGCGTGTCCAGTGTGTTCAGTGCGTCTCCAGTGTGTTCAGTGCGTGTCCAGAGCGTGTCCAGTGTGTTCAGTGCGTGTCCAGTGTGTTCAGTGCGTGTCCAGTGTGTTCAGTGCGTCTCCAGTGTGTCCAGTGCGTCTCCAGTGTGTTCAGTGCGTCTCCAGTGTGTTCAGTGCGTCTCCAGTGTGTTCAGAGCGTGTCCAGTGTGTCCAGAGCGTGTCCAGTGTGTCCAGTGCGTCTCCAGTGTGTTCAGAGCGTCTCCAGTATGTTCAGAGCGTCTCCAGTATGTTCAGAGCGTGTCCAGTGCGTCTCCAGTGTGTTCAGAGCATCTCCAGTGTGTTCAGTGCGTGTCCAGTGTGTTCAGTGCGTGTCCAGTGTGTCCAGTGCGTGTCCAGTGTGTTCAGAGCGTCTCCAGTGTGTTCAGAGCGTCTCCAGTGTGTTCAGTGTCTCCAGTGTGTTCAGTGCGTGTCCAGTGTGTTCAGAGCATGTCCAGTGTGTTCAGTGCGTCTCCAGTGTGTCCAGTGCGTCTCCAGTGTGTTCAGTGCGTGTCCAGTGTGTTCAGTGCGTGTCCAGTGGTGTTCAGTACGTGTCCAGTGTGTTCAGTGCATCTCCAGTGTGTTCCGTGCGTGTCCAGTGTGTTCAGAGCGTGTCCAGTGTGTTCATTGCGTCTCCAGTGTGTTCAGAGCGTGTCCAGTGCGTCTCCAGTGTGTTCAGTGCGTGTCCAGTGTGTTCAGAGCGTCTCCAGTGTGTTCAGAGCGTGTCCAGTGTGTCCAGAGCGTCTCCAGTGTGTCCAGAGCGTCTCCAGTGTGTCCAGAGCGTGTTCAGTGCGTGTCCAGTGTGTTCAGTGCGTGTCCAGTGTGTTCAGAGCGTCTCCAGTGTGTTCAGAGCGTGTCCAGTGTGTTCAGTGCGTGTCCAGTGTGTTCAGAGCGTGTCCAGTGTGTTCAGTGCGTGTCCAGTGTGTTCAGTGCGTGTCCAGTGTGTTCAGTGCGTGTCCAGTGTGTTCAGAGCGTGTCCAGTGTGTTCAGTGCGTCTCCAGTGTGTTCAGTGCGTCTCCAGTGTGTCCAGAGCGTCTCCAGTGTGTTCAGTGCATCTCCAGTGTGTCCAGAGCGTCTCCAGTGTGTTCAGTGCATCTCCAGTGTGTCCAGAGCGTCTCCAGTGTGTCCAGAGCGTGTCCAATGTGTCCAGAGCGTCTCCAGTGTGTCCAGAGCGTCTCCAGTGTGTTCAGAGCGTCTCCAGTGTGTTCAGAGCGTCTCCAGTGTGTTCAGTGCGTGTCCAGTGTGTTCAGAGCGTCTCCAGTGTGTTCAGTGCGTGTCCAGTGTGTTCAGAGCGTCTCCAGTGTGTTCAGAGCGTCTCCAGTGTGTTCAGTGCGTGTCCAGTGTGTTCAGTGCGTCTCCAGTGTGTTCAGAGCGTCTCCAGTGTGTTCAGAGCGTCTCCAGTGTGTTCAGAGCGTCTCCAGTGTGTTCAGTGCGTGTCCAGTGTGTTCAGTGCGTCTCCAGTGTGTCCAGAGCGTGTCCAGTGTGTCCAGAGCGTGTCCAGTGTGTTCAGTGCGTCTCCAGTGTGTCCAGAGCGTCTCCAGTGTGTTCAGTGCGTGTCCAGTGTGTTCAGTGCGTCTCCAGTGTGTCCAGAGCGTCTCCAGTGTGTTCAGTGCGTCTCCAGTGTGTTCAGTGCGTCTCCAGTGTGTTCAGAGCGTCTCCAGTGTGTTCAGAGCGTGTCCAGTGTGTTCAGTGCGTCTCCAGCGTGTTCAGTGCGTGTCCAGTGTGTCCAGAGCGTCTCCAGTGTGTTCAGAGCGTGTCCAGTGTGTTCAGAGCGTCTCCAGTGTGTTCAGAGCGTCTCCAGTGTGTTCAGTGCGTCTCCAGTGTGTTCAGAGCGTCTCCAGTGTGTTCAGTGCGTGTCCAGTGTGTTCAGTGCGTCTCCAGTGTGTTCAGAGCGTCTCCAGTGTGTTCAGAGCATCTCCAGTGTGTCCAGAGCGTGTCCAGTGTGTTCAGTGCGTCTCCAGTGTCTCCAGTGTGTCTCCAGTGTGTTCAGTGCGTCTCCAGTGTGTTCAGTGCGTCTCCAGTGTGTTCAGTGCGTCTCCAGTGTGTCCAGAGCGTGTCCAGTGCGTCTCCAGTGTGTCTCCAGTGTGTTCAGTGCGTCTCCAGTGTGTTCAGTGCGTCTCCAGTGTGTCCAGTGCGTCTCCAGTGTGTTCAGTGCGTCTCCAGTGTGTCCAGAGCGTGTCCAGTGTGTTCAGAGCGTGTCCAGTGTGTTCAGTGCGTCTCCAGTGTGTTCAGTGCGTCTCCAGTGTGTCCAGAGCGTGTCCAGTGTGTTCAGTGCGTCTCCAGTGTGTTCAGTGCGTCTCCAGTATGTCCAGAGCGTGTCCAGTGTGTTCAGTGCGTGTCCAGTATGTTCAGAGCGTGTCCAGTGTGTTCAGTGCGTCTCCAGTGTGTTCAGAGCGTGTCCAGTGTGTTCAGTGCGTCTCCAGTGTGTTCAGAGCGTGTCCAGTGTGTTCAGAGCGTGTCCAGTATGTTCAGTGCGAGCCTAGGCAGTTGACTTTAACACGCTTGAGCGCAGGGGAGTGGAGCCAATTGTAGCTTTCCTCTTGCTATGTGTCAGCCGTGGCTGAGTGGGTAGCCCTCAGTCTCACCTCTCAGCCAGAAGGTCGTGGGTTCAAGCCCCACTCCATCGACTCGAGCCCATAATCCAGGCTGACACTCCCAGTGCAGTGCTGAGGGAGTGCCGCACTGTCGGAGGGGTAGTACTGAGGGAGCGCCGCACTGTCGGAGGGGTAGTACTGAGGGAGCGCCGCACTGTCGGAGGGGCAGTACTGAGGGAGCGCCGCACTGTCGGAGGGGTAGTACTGAGGGAGCGCTGCACTGTCGGAGGGGCGGTACTGAGGGAGCGCCGCACTGTCGGAGGGGCAGTACTGAGGGAGCGCCGCACTGTCGGAGGGGCAGTACTGAGGGAGCGCTGCACTGTAGGAGGGGTAGTACTGAGGGAGCGCCGCACTGTCGGAGGGGTAGTACTGAGGGAGCGCCGCACTGTCGGAGGGGCAGTACTGAGGGAGCGTCGCACTGTCGGAGGGACAGTACTGAGGGAGCGTCGCACTGTCGGAGGGGTAGTACTGAGGGAGCGCCGCACTGTCGGAGGGGTAGTACTGAGGGAGCGCCGCACTGTCGGAGGGGCAGTACTGAGGGAGCGCCGCACTGTCGGAGGGGCAGTACTGAGGGAGCGCCGCACTGTCGGAGGGGCAGTACTGAGGGAGTGCCGCACTGTCAGAGGGGCAGTACTGAGGGAGTGCCGCACTGTCGGAGGGGCAGTACTGAGGGAGCGCCGCACTGTCGGAGGGGCAGTACTGAGGGAGCCAGCAGTACTGAGGGAGCGCCGCACTGTCGGAGGGGCAGTACTGAGGGAGCGCCGCACTGTCGGAGGGGCAGTACTGAGGGAGCGCCGCACTGTCGGAGGGGCAGTACTGAGGGAGCGCCGCACTGTCGGAGGGGCAGTACTGAGGGAGCGCCGCACTGTCGGAGGGGCAGTACTGAGGGAGCGCCGCACTGTCGGAGGGGCAGTACTGAGGGAGTGCCGCACTGTTGGCGACGCGTGCTTCGGATGAGACGTTACTGCGAGGCCCTGTTTCCCTTCCCTTGTGGATGTAAAAGATCCCATGCCACTATTTCGAAGAAGAGCGGGGCAGTTCTCCCCGGTGTCCAGGGGTCAATATTTATCCCTCAATCAACATTACTAAAACAAATTATCTGGTTATTATCACATTGCTGTTTGTGGGACCTTGATGTGCACAAGTTGGCTGTTGCAATTCCTACATTAAAACAGCGACATCATTGGCGGTAAAGCGCTTTGGGACGCCCTGAGGTTGTGAAGGGGGTTTATAAATGCAAGTTACTTTTTTGCACCATGGAAGACATTAATCTTTGTCCTACGGCTAATTTCACCTCACTCCATTCTCTACTCACACCATTCTCTCCCTCACACCATTCTCTCTCTCACTCCATTCGCTCTCACTCCATTCTCTCCCTCACTCCATTCTCTCCCTCACTCCATTCTCTCCCTCACACCATTCTCTCCCTCACTCCATTCTCTCCCTCACTCCATTCTCTCCCTCACACCATTCTCTCCCTCACTCCATTCTCTACTCACACCATTCTCTCCCTCACACCATTCTCTCTCTCACTCCATTCGCTCTCACTCCATTCTCTCCCTCACTCCATTCTCTCCCTCACTCCATTCTCTCCCTCACACCATTCTCTCCCTCACTCCATTCTCTCCCTCACTCCATTCTCTCCCTCACTCCATTCTCTCCCTCACACCATTCTCTCCCTCACTCCATTCTCTACTCACACCATTCTCTCCCTCACACCATTCTCTCTCTCACTCCATTCGCTCTCACTCCATTCTCTCCCTCACTCCATTCTCTCCCTCACTCCATTCTCTCACTCACTCCATTCTCTCACTCCATTCTCTCCCTAACTCAATTCTCTCCCTCACTCCATTCTCTCCTCACACCATTCTCTCCCTCACTCCATTCTCTCCCTCATTCCATTCTCTCCCTCACACATCTCTCCCTCACTCCATTCTCTCCCTCACTCCATTCTCTCTTTCACTCCATTCTCTCCCTCACACATCTCTCGCTCACTCCATTCTCTCCCTCACTCCATTCTCGCTTTCACTCCATTCTCTCCCTCACACATCTCTCCCTCACTCCATTCTCTCCCTCATTCCATTCTCTCTTTCACTCCATTCTCTCCCTCACACATCTCTCCCTCACTCCATTCTCTCCCTCACTCCATTCTCTCCCTCACTCCATTCTCTCTCTCACTCCATTCGCTCTCATTTCATTCTCTCCCTCACTCCATTCGCTCTCACTCCATTCTCTCTCTCACTCCATTCTCTCCTCACACCATTCTCTCCCTCACTCCATTCTCTCACTCCATTCTCTCCCTCACTCCATTCTCTCCCTCACACCATTCTCTCCCTCACTCCATTCTCTCCCTCACTCCATTCTCTCCCTCACACCATTCTCTACTCACACCATTCTCTCCCTCACTCTATTCTCTCACTCACTCCATTCTCTCACTCCATTCTCTCCCTAACTCAATTCTCTCCCTCACTCCATTCTCTCCTCACACCATTCTCTCCCTCACTCCATTCTCTCCCTCATTCCATTCTCTTCCTCACACCATTCTCCCCCTCACTCCATTCTCTCTCTCACTCCATTCTCTCTCTCACTCCATTCTCTCCCTCACTCCATTCTCTCCCTCACTTCATTTTCTCCCTCACTCCATTCTCCCTCACACCATTATCTCCTCACTCAATTCTTTCAACCACATTTGCTATTCTCAGTGGCTGTCGCTCAGTATTGATCAGGAGTGGGATCTGTGGCTGAAATTTCTCCCAGCCAGCCCAGAGGTGCCACAGCCAATCGAAGCGCCCAATTCCCATCTGGCCAAGGGCAGCTGAGTCAGCAGGGCCCGGGAACCCTCCTGACCCATGCTTATCCCGGGCCCCGCACTAACCAACCCAACCCTGGGGAGCCCGTGCCACCTTCTTCTCTTGAATGTTTGATGGTCACCTCAATGATCTATCTGACCGTAAGACAAAGATTAATCAGGTCAGATTCAGGGAGCTATGGTCTATCTTCACCCGATCTTCAGTACTGTACTGTGTCACAGATCAGAGCTGTAATGAAATTACTGCAGCCTGAACAAATTATTCTTTAGCTCCTGTCATGAGACATTGATGAAATGGTATGAGGTTGAACACGGGACACAAGCTCCACGATCACAGCCACAAAGAGGGGGCATTCCCCATAGTAACACCATTATAGCTCTGGGTGAGGGCTGCCTTTCACGCTGGGTTACAGTGCAGTTGTGACTCTATGACATTAGCAATGCTACAATTGGCTATTTGCAATGATAATGCTCCTATTTATCACTTATTGAAAATCCTGCTCACTACACTCCCAATTCTAAACCCAGGGCCTGCGATCAATCCTGCCAAACAGATGTGGATTAAAGGCTTCTTTCTGATGAAGGACTGGGTGGTGAAATTTGTTAGTGGACTGGGCAATATTTAGCAAAAGACACTGTACAACCTGATTCTGAGTTTCTCTTTAACAAGGGTATGCCTTGCGGATGGGGGAAGGGAGGGCGAGGAGGGGATGGGGGGTGCGAGGAGAGGGGCGTGCAGGGTCTGGGGGTGTGAGGGTTGGCGGATGGGGGAAGGGAGGGCGAGGAGGGGGTGGAGGGGCGGATGGGGGGTGCGAGGAGAGGGGCGTGCGGGAGCCGGGGGTGTGAGGGTTGGCGGATGGGGGAAGGGAGGGGGTGGAAGGGCGGCTGGGATCTTCGGGGGGCTGGAGGGGGCAGGCGGGTGGGGGAGGTGCAGGGTGGATGGGGTGCGAGGGGGTGGGGTGGGGTTTGTGCCACTTATCCGCCACCCCAACATTTTAATTTGCCTAAATTCAGGCAGGGAATCTCCCCCCTGCCCCAGAGCAGCGAGAGTTCAATTTTAATGGAGAATAAAATCAGGCGTGGTGTTAAACGAGCTGCCAAACCCCCACATCTCTAATCTCACAATAGTTATTCCAGTCTCAAGGACCAAACTGTGTTGTGGTTTTCTGATTCGTGCATCTGAACACTATCTGAATGTCTCTCGTTCTGTAAACAGCCCAGTCACCAATGTTACACTGTTTCATTTCGGGAATAAGTGCAGTGAATTGCTGCGGAAAGTATCTGATACAGTCTGCGGAAACTCCTCACACACTGTTACCAATAGGAGCTCCAGATAAAGGGACAATTTTACAAATCCATGCTACTGCTGGCCACACAGATCGGGAAATTCCTGGAACACTGCCAATGATCCAACAACAACAACTTGTATTTATATAGCACTTGTTAACGTAGTAAAATTCTGTTCAGTTTGCCATATTGGGGAGGACAAGGGGACACGGGTTTAAGAGTAGGAATAGACTGGGTGTTGGGTGGTCTTTTCCCAGAGAACAATGAGCCTCTAGAAGATGGTGCGGTGGGTGCTGACTCTCTGCCTGCGAGAGGGAGCTGGACCGGTTCCTGACTGGGGCCGAGATCGCATCGTAGAGAAGGTCAGTGTCTTTATAGAGAACGCTGGGTCCGTGTGATCTCCTGGACTGGTTTCCATCGCCTGACGGGCTCGGAGAGGAATTTTCCAGATTATTTTTTCCCTTATTGGCCCTGGGGTTTTCCCTGTTTTTTTGCTTCTCTCACTGGATTACGTCTCTGCAGGCAGGGCTGGGGTGGGGGAGGGGGGGAAGTGTTCAATCACGATGCTCCGGCCATCGTGGTCTGGGGCAGACCTGATGGATCAACTGGTCTCTTCCTGTCTGTCATTTTCACAGGTTCTTACATAAAACTTGCTTCACAGGATCTTTTCTAAAGCCTATCTTTCCACCATGCTTTTGGTCATCTGTTCCACTTCTGCTTGGCCTTGGCATCTCCTCCGTGAAGCAGTTTGGGACATTTTCATTATTAAAGTCACAATATAAAGCGTTGTTACAGTGCACTTTGGTGTGGCACTGAACCTGGGGTGTACCATCTTTGCATACACAGCGATCTCTTGACATTGGCACTCCTATCACAGGGAGGTACTGAGCAGTGGAACTTCCTCATCGGGAAGAGGCCGATTTACAGAGAATTACATCATGTCTACAGCACAGAAACTGGCCATTCGGCCCAACTGGTCTATGCCGGTGTTTATGCTCCACACGAAAGAAAGACTTGCATTTATATAGCGCCTTTCACGACCACCGGACATCTCAAAGCGCTTTACCGTCAATGAAGTACTTTTGAAGTGACGTCACTGTTGTAATGTGTTAAACTGTTAAACAGCCCCAGCCTGTTTAATCTTTCCCGATAGGTATAACCTCTCAGTTCTGGTATCATCCTTGCAAATCTTTTTTGCACCTTCTCCAGTGCCTCAATATCTTTTTTGTAATATGGAGACCAGACTGTTCACAGTGTGGCCTAAACAAGGTTCGATACAAGTTTAACATAACTTCCCTGCTTTTGAATTCTGTCCCTCTAGAAATGAACCCAGTGCTTGGTTTGCTTTTTTATGGCCTTGTTAACCTGCGTCGCTACTTTTAGTGACAGTGAATGGCACGGCGAATCAGCCTACTGCAGCTGACTCCCCGCTCGAGGTCTAGGAACAAGCCGACTGTCTATCCCTGGCTGAGAGGAGGAGGGGAGGAGATGCCTCAGGAAGGGAGGTCTTAAAATAGGATCAAAATAGTTTATAGTAGGGTGTCAGCGAGGGTTGGTCATCAGATCCTCGGAGGGCGTGAGCAAGCGGTGACAGATGTGGACTGGCAAGGACTCCTTGTGGTTTGCCAAGGCTCAAAGGCAGCCCAAGCTATTTGGAGGTACCAGACCCTGGGCCTAAAATTAATCTGCCAATATTCTACCAACACTCTCTTGTCTCCTGCATTCAGCTGCTGAAAAGTGTCCTGGAATAACCCACACATCCGTGGAATGGGATCAACTTACTCACACCACAACACGCCAGTTATTGTCCTTGATGGTGCACAGGGTATTTACTTTCACAAAATAGAGGGAAGCAAGTGAAAGAAGTTTCACCGTTGCTTCTATCGTGCAGAGTTACAGCTGCTCCAAATGAATTTGCATAAGTCTATAAAATGCTGAATGTTTACAGAGGTTAAATGAAATGTACGTCTCTCTTCTCTTCTCTCAGACAAGTGGGTGAGCGGACACGGCTTCCAGTCTCGCTGCTGCTGCTCTTTCTGCTAACTGCCTGTTAGGAAATGTGCAGCAGTGGTTCATGGGAGCCAGTCTGTCCCGAACGAGTCGCTCCTTTGATTATCTGGCACTTCTGGTGGAACCTGCCCACTGTTTCCTTGGTGCCTCTCGTGGCAAAGTGCGCCAGAGGCTGGCAAATTGCACTCTTGGGGTATTATCAGCACAAACCCATCTCACATTTGCTTAAAAGCCGTTCATCTCTGACAGCTTCCAGTTCTGATGAAAGGTCATCGCCCTGAAACGTTAACTCTATTTCTCTCTCCACAGATGCTGCCTGACCTGCTGAGTGTTTCCAGCAATTTCTGTTTTTACTTGATCTGCTAGTGTACCTTGGTTAAACCCAAGGCACTGTCTCACAACTGTTAGTTACAACAGAGGAGATTAAAGGGGTGAACAAAAAGCGAAATACTGCGGATGCTGGAAATCTGAAACACAAACAGAAAACGCTGCAGACACTCAACAGGTCTTTCAGGCAGCGTCTGGGGAGAGAACAGGCGAGGAACCTTCCTCAGACTGACAGGTGAACAGAGCAGGAGGAAGGAGCAGGCTTTGTGCTTGGGGCGATGTGGGGTGGGTCTGCTAGTAATTCCAGGGATGGGGGAAGGAGTGAAGCTAGTGGTGGGGGGGGGGGGGGAACACTGTGCTGGCAAGTTGCTCTGCGTCCTCTCTCTCGTCATGCTTTTTCTCCTACCTGATGCAGCCTGTCCCCCACCCCCTTTAACTATTGACACACTCTCTGTGTCGCTTCCATTTCTTTGATTTCTCTCATTATGCCTCCTGATCTCATGCAGTGTCACTTCTGCCATTCTGTTCTCCTCTTAAACACTTTACAGGTCTTTCGATTCTCTTCCTGCATGTGTGCAGTGTTGCCTTCTTCCCTTCCCGCTGTTCTGTTCCTTTTTTAAACGCTGTTCACTGTAATATCTCCCAGTTCTGAGGGAGGGTTTATACCCGAAATTAACTCCTCCGCTCTCTCCACAGACAGTGCCCGACCTGCTGCTGTCGCCAGTGTTTCCTGAGATTTAGGGGTGATGTGATAGAGGTATTGAAAAAGATGAGGGGATGCGATATCACAGATAGAAATAGATTGTTTCCAGTGATTGAAGGTTCTAGAACAAGGGGGTGTCGATATAAGATTAAATGTAAGAGATTTGGGACAGAGAGCGGGAGGGCTGTGAGGCCGGCCTGAGTTACTGATTGAAGTCAGTGTTTGAGAACAGGTTAGCGAGGTCGTTGAAGGAAAGGGGGATGAAGGGATGTGGGAACATGGCGGGCACATGGGTTTACGACTAGCTCATATGGAGGATAAACACCAACACAGACTGATTGTGTCAAAAGGACTGTTTCTGTGTTGTAATCTCTATGTATTTATAGGCAACCTTTCCCCATGAGAAGTATTGAATCGAATTAAAAACGGTTTAAATAGGTTTTCCCAATCACCTAGTGGATAGATACACCATCTGGTATAATATAAAGCCATGCAGACCAAGATAGTCTCAGGTTGAATTCCAATTCTGAGTTAGTGCCTTTCACCACCTCAGGACGTCCCAAAGCGCTTCACAGCCAATGAAGTATTTTTGAAGTGTAGTCACTGTTGTAATGCAGGTGTGAGACAAGAGAAGGAGCTTCATTCCCCTGAGCAGCCAGGCCTCCTCCTCCTCATCGTGATCCAGTGACCTCTGTTAGGAAGTATTTGCCTGTCAGTTGGGTGAGGACAGGATCAGGAATTCGACTGGAAGCCTTCATGTTCAAACGTCCCATCCATACGCACTGTCTCGGCTCACACATGAACATTAGTCACGGGTGAGGTACCAGGGCCACAGCTAGGGCCTGTGGGATTCTATCCTGGTGAGCACTCGGTGTCTTCAGGGGAGATGGGGCAATAACTGGGGAGGCGGGGGGGAAGGACGTTCAGTTCTTTTTGTTTCATTCCTGTGTAAGTATGCTGCCTGTTCATCAGATTTCCAGTCATAAGCCCAATAAGTCTCTGTTCTGTATGAGAATGTCAGGAATTCTATGATATTCTTGGAGGGGGAGCAACGCAGATTCACCAGAATGATTCCGGGGCTTAAAGGGTTAAATTACGAGGACAGGTTGCACAGACAAGGCTTGTATTCCCTGGAATTTAGAAGATTAAGGGGTGATCTGATCGAGGTGTTTAGGATGATTGAAGGAGTTGATCGGGTCGATAGAGAGAAACTATTTCCTCTGGTGGGGGGAGTCCAGAACAAGGGGGCAGAACCTTAAAATTAGAGCCAGGGCCGTTCAGGGGTGATGTCAGGAAGCACTTCTTCACACAAAGGGCAGTGGAAATCTGGAACTCTCTCCCCCAAAAGGCTGTGGATGCTGGGGGTCAATTGGAGCTTTCAAGACTGAGATCGATAGATTTTTGTTGGGTAAGGGTAGCAAGGGATATGGAGTAAAAAGGCGGGTAAATGGGGTTGAGGTGCAAATCAGCCATGATCTGATTGAATGGTGGAACAGGCTCGAGGGGCTGAAATGGCCTCCTCCTGTTCCTGTGTTCTGTGGGGCGTGCCCGGGTATCTTCCGTCTCCTTCACAGAAAGACTCGTACAGGAAACCAACAGATAAAACTGCTGCACTGCTGGCAGTGACTTGCAGAAGTAAAATGACGAACTTAGATCTATGTAGATTAATAATCTAGTGTGGACTGTGACAGTTTCTGAGCAGCGTAACATACACATGACACTGCGAGTTACTGCACCTTCATCGTGAAGACGGTACTGTTCATTCCCTAAACAGGAAGTCACTTGCCTAACACAACCATGGCCGCAGAAGAACAAGGGTGTCCCAGATATTGTCCATTGTCTAACTTGTGATGTTTCCTCCTACCCAGTGCCAGCGAACAGTGAAGAACCCATCCTGCCTCGCTGTGTCACTGAGTAAGGCAGACGGGAATTCTGCTGTCAATAGATAAGCAACAATATTTATTCCTAAACTCTGAAACTATGGTCACACGCTTCCTTCCCTTCACATGCTGGTTGGGCTCTTGACAGATATGAAGTGTCTGTCCACTTAAATATAAACAGACATGTAAAAATAAGCAGCAAATCCTACTATAATTAGAAAATATTGTCTCACGGTGCACAGTCAGTGTTGTGATGTACAATCACTTCTGAAAATAACTTCCATTCATTTAGTTTAAACGAGCCTTTGATGTCCAAATGCTGAGATGTGTGCATTATTGGGTGCGTATTTTTTCATGAATGAAATAATAGAAGGAAGAAAGACTTGTATTTATATAGCACCTTTCACGACCTCAGGACTTCCCAAAGCGCTTTACAACCAGTGAAGTACTTTTGAAGTGTAGTCACTGTTGTAATGTAGGTAATAATGAGCTGCTGTTTACCCTTCCCCACTAAGTACTGCCAGGTTGGGGATAGTTCAAGTTCGATGCAAAGTATCTGCTTTGACCAATCTCTTGGCAAAGTACGTTGGGCCTGAATTTGCGGTCGGAAGCTTCCCGCGGGCGAATGCCTCCGAATCGCAAGAAAAGTACGAAGCTACCTGATGGTCCCGGAGGTTCGCAGACACTCACTCCTGGGCCTGCAGGCGTCGCCTGTGTAAAGGCCCACGGACCCCAGGAGTGCGCGCGGTTCGCAGGCGTCACTGGGATCACGTGGGCCAGGCCAACCAATCAGAAAGGGGGATTCCCATTATTGCTATGAGGATTCCATTTACGGACAGAAACCCCATAAACATGAATAGGAATCCCCGAAAAACACAATTACACACCAGTTAAATAAAAATGAATCATTACATGTTCAAAATTAATTAAAATACAATTAAATTACCATTTAAAACAAAAATTTAATTTTTTGAAAAGTAAATTTAAACAGGCTAAAAATAACCTATAACAGAAGTCCCTATGCCTGCTTTTACCAGGCGTAAGAGTTTTGTGGGCATTCGCTGGGCAGTAGTTGGGCCAATAGCCCGACTCTCCGCCAGCGAATGTCCGTTTCCCAGGGATGCGGTGGATCTGTTGAGCTGAAACTTGACAGATCGCAAGTTCCGGGTTTTCGCGATTGCGCAGCGCATACGGAAACCCGGAACTTGGGGCGCTTACAACTGCGTACACTGTGCGTACGCCGTCATAGGGCCCGGAGAATCCGGGCCTACGTTGTGTTATTTTCCCCTTTTCTCCCCAAGGTGAGGATTCCTGCTAGTGTTTGGTTCTATGGGACTGAGGGGCCTCAGGTCAACTGGCCCAAGTGGCTAATCTTCATGTGGCAAGTTAGAGAGTCTCAGCTGGATCTTTAATCATGGGAGCCTCGCAGCTGTGCCACACCTAGTGCCCAGTGCCCACGTGGCACATACTGGCAGGGGGTCACTAACAGTAATCAGGAGCGTGAACCCTGATATTCCCCCCCTTCCCCCACACTGCCTCTCCTGATATCAGCTAACCCAGCTCAGGCTGCTGACTGAACTTGGAACTCTACTGGTGTATGTGGCTTGGTACCACACCGCACCCCACGCACCCCGCACTGTGGCCCGCACCCCGCAACCCGCACACCACACCACGCAACCCACCCACACCCTGTACAACCCACACCGCACCCCGCACACCGACACTACGCCGCGCAGTCCACACCCTGTACAACCCACACCGCACCCCGCGCACCCACACTGCGCCGCCCAGTCCACACCCCGTATAACCCACCCCGCGCACCCACACTGTGCCACGCAGTCCACACCCCGTACAACCCACACCGCGCACCCACACTGTGCCACGCAGTCCACACCCCGTACAACCCACACCGCACCCTGCGCACCCACACTGTGCCACGCAGTCCACACCCCGTACAACCCACACCGCACCCTGCGCACCCACACTGTGCCACGCAGTCCACACCCCGTACAACCCACACCGCGCACCCACACTGTGCCACGCAGTCCACACCCCGTACAACCCACACCGCGCACCCACACTGTGCCGCGCAGTCCACACCCCGTATAACCCACCCCGCGCACCCACACTGCGCCGCCCAGTCCACACCCCGTATAACCCACCCCGCGCACCCACACTGCGCCGCCCAGTCCACACCCCGTATAACCCACCCCGCGCACCCACACTGTGCCACGCAGTCCACACCCTGTACAACCCACACCGCACACCACACACCCACACTGTGCCACGCAGTCCACACCCTGTACAACCTACACCGCACCCCGCACCCCGCACACCCACACTACGCCGCGCAGTCCACACACCGCACCCTGCACACCCACACTACGCCGCGCAGTCCACACTCTGTACAACCCACACCGCACCCCGCGCACCCACACTGTGCCACGCAGTCCACACCCTGTACAACCCACACCACACACCACATTTAGAGCCATGTAGAGATATGGTTTTCTATTCTGTTGCACCCAGCGTTCCTCTCGGTGATAGCCTGTGTGTCCCCGTTGGAAATGTTGTTCTTCATTGGCTGTGAAGCACATTGGGACGTCCTGAGGTTGTGAAAGGTGCTATAGAAATGCAAGTCTTTTTCTTTCTTTGGTAAATCCATCATTTCTCAAAGGTGCCTGGTTGGTCCTGAGCTGCATATGGTGCCCAGGATTGAGCAGGATGTTGATCTCATGTAGCTCAGGGGCTGGTGGCCAGAGATGGGCCCATTGGATCTGTTGCATAAATGAGTCGTTTCCATTTAGGAGGCCTAATCTGCCAGGCTTCCACAGGGCTGCTTTGGCACAGAGATGTTCCCCCTGCCATTTCCCCCTCAGTATTATGGGCCAGAGTTCGGAGAACTATACCATTTATTCTGCCCCCAATGCCCCACCAAGTCAGTCACCTACACAGTACTCTTCTCACGCCAACAGCTCCTAGACCCTTCCATGCATCTACCTTCAGACCCACAACAACCGCCCCCCCCCCCAGCCGACAGTGAGCCCCTCACAATGTGTAAGGATCTCTCAATAACAACAACAACAACTTGCATTTATATAGCACCTTTAACGCAGGAAAAATGTCCCGCGGCGCTTCACAGGAGTGATTATCAGACAAAATTTGACACCGAATCACATAAGGAGATATTAGGGCAGGTCAAAGAGGTAAGTTTTAAGGAGCATCTTAAAGGAGAAGAGAGAGGAGGAGAGGTTTAGGGAGGGAATTCCAGAGCTTAGGGTCCAGGCAGCTGAAGGCACAGCTGCCAATGGTGGGGCGATGGAAATGGGGAATGCTCAAGAGGCCAGAATTGGAGTAATGTAGAGTTTTGGAGGGTTGTAGGGCTGGAGTGGGATACAGACATTAGGACAACTGCCTCAGTAATTAGATCCCCTGTGTGTGTATGAAATGCAGACAGTCAGACTTCCGTCTGCTCCGCCTTGTCTTTGGTTTTCCAGCTTACAAAAGCAAAATACTGCGGATGCTGGAAACACTCAGCAGGTCCGGCAGCATCTGTGGAGAGAGAAACAGAGATAACGTTTCAGGTCGATGATCTTTCAGTTCTGACGAAGGGTCATTGACCTGAAACGTTAACTCTGTTTCTCTCTCCACAGATGCTGCCGGACCTGCTGAGTGTTTCCAGCATTCTCTGATTTTATTTTGGTTTTCCAGCTTTCGCTCCTCTCCTGAAGGTGCCAATTCCTTCTGGGGTAGTCCTTCATGGAGATGTATGGAAAATATGAAATGGTCTCGATTATAAATTAAACTCAGACTATTACTTCAGATTAACTCAGGTCAGCAGAATCATGGAACATCAATTTAAAATCCTGGAAAGTAAGTTTTAAATAAAAAAATTTTGAAAGTATTTTATTCACTTAAATAATGTTAAATGCTTGGAATAATTTACCAGGGACAGAAATTGAGTCAAGAACAATAGGACAGATCAAAACACAATTGGATGCTGGGGTTGGAGAGTTGGGGTATTATCCGTGCCTTTGGTACCTCCAGACTCGATTATTCCAACGCTCTCCTGGCCGGCCTCCTATCTTCCACCCTCCATAAGCTTGAGCTCATCCAAAACTCTGCTGCCCGTGTCCTAACTCGCACCAAGTCCCGTTCACCCATCACCCCCTGTGCTCGCTGACCTACATTGGCTCCCAGTCCAGCAACACCTCAATTTAAAAATTCTCATCCTTGTTTTCAAATCCCTCCATGGCCTCGCCCCTCCCTATCTCTGTAACCTTCTCCAGCCCCACAACCCCCCGAGATATCTGCGCTCCTCTAATTCTGGCCTCTTGAGCATCCCCCGATTTCTATCGCTCCACCATTGGCGGCCGTGCCTTCAGCTGCCTGGGTCCTGAGCTCTGGAATTCCCTCCCTAAACCTCTCCACCTCTCTCTCCTCCTTTAAGACGCTCCTTAAAACCGACCTCTTTGACCAAGCTTTTGGTCACCTGTCCTAATATCTCCTTATGTGGCTTGGTGTCAAATTTTGTTTGATAATCGCTGCTGTGAAGCGCCTTGGGACGTTTTACTACGTTAAAGGCACTATATAAAGGCAAGTTGTTGTTGTATTAGAGGGTCTAGCTGGCTCCTTGTCCTTGGCTGATCTCCTGTGATCATAAATGGTAGAATTTTCACTGGGGTTCTGTCGACTGTTTACACCGTTTTTTGGGGGGTTTCTGCCGATCTTCCCCCAAAGTTACAGCAGGAGAATCCCTGCGGAAATTCTACTGGCAAGTCAACAGGCTCTTTAAACATTTGTGGCTTTTTTTTGGGGTCACTGTGTAGCCAGAAACCCATCATCAGGCTTAAAGCAGCGTCAGCCGGGGCTCAGCGGGCAGCCCTCTCTCTCCCGCCTCCGAGTCAGAAGGTCATAGGTTCAAGTCCCACTCCAGAGACTTGAGCACAAAATCTAGGCTGACCCTCCCAGTGAAGTACTGAGGGAGCGCCGCACTGTCGGAGGGGCAGTACTGGGGGAGCGCCTGCACTGTCGGAGGGGCAGTACTGAGGGAGCGCCGCACTGTCGGAGGGGCAGTACTGAGGGAGCGCTGCACTGTCGGAGGGGCAGTACTGAGGGAGTGCTGCACTGTCGGAGGGGCAGTACTGAGGGAGCGCCGCACTGTCGAGGGGCAGTACTGAGGGAGCGCCGCACTGTCGGAGGGGCAGTACTGGGGGAGCGCCGCACTGTCGGAGGGGCAGTACTGAGGGAGTGCCGCACTGTCGGAGGGGCAGTACTGAGGGAGCGCCGCACTGTCGGAGGGGCAGTACTGGGGGAGCGCTGCACTGTCGGAGGGGCAGCACTGAGGGAGCGCCGCACTGTCGGAGGGGCAGTACTGAGGGAGCGCTGCACTGTCGGAGGGGCAGTACTGAGGGAGCGCCGCACTGTCGGAGGGGCAGTACTGAGGGAGCGCTGCACTGTCGGAGGGGCAGTACTGAGGGAGCGCTGCACTGTCGGAGGGGCAGTACTGAGGGAGCGCTGCATTGTCGGAGGGGCAGTACTGAGGGAGCGCCGCACTGTCGGAGGGGCAGTACTGAGGGAGCGCCGCACTGTCGGAGGGGCAGTACTGAGGGAGCGCCGCACTGTCGGAGGGGGCAGTACTGAGGGAGCGCTGCACTGTCGGAGGGGCAGTACTGAGGGAGCGCTGCACTGTCGGAGGGGGCAGTACTGAGGGAGCGCTGCATTGTCGGAGGGGCAGTACTGAGGGAGTGCTACACTGTCGGAGGGGCAGTACTGAGGGAGTGCTGCACTGTCGGAGGGGCAGTACTGAGGGAGCGCTGCACTGTCGGAGGGGGCAGTTCTGAGGGAGCGCTGCACTGTCGGAGGGGGCAGTACTGAGGGAGTGCTGCACTGTCGGAGGGGCAGTACTGAGGGAGCGCTGCACTGTCGGAGAGGCGGGACTGAGGGAGTGCTGCACTGTCGGAGAGGCGGGACTGAGGGAGCACTGCACTGTCGGAGAGGCGGGACTGAGGGAGCACTGCACTGTCGGAGAGGCGGGACTGAGGGAGCACTGCACTGTCGGAGAGGCGGGACTGAGGGAGCGCTGCACTGTCGGAGAGGCGGGACTGAGGGAGCGCTGCACTGTCGGAGAGGCGGGACTGAGGGAGCGCTGCACTGTCGGAGAGGCGGGACTGAGGGAGTGCGGCACTGTCGGAGAGGCAGTCTTTCGGATGAGTCGTTAAACCGAGCCCCCGTCTGCTCTCAGGTGGATGTAAAAGATCCCATGGGACTATTTTGAAGAAGAGCAGGGGAGTTCTCCCCAGTGTCCTGGTCAATATTTATCCCTCCACCAACATCATTAAAACAGATTATCTGCTCATTATCACATTGCTGTTTATGGGAGCTTGCTGTGTTTCCTACATTACAACAGTGACTACACTTCAAAAAATACTTCATTGGTTGTAAAGCGCTTTTTGACGTCCTGAGGTTGTGAAAGGCGCTCCAGAACTGCAAGTCTTTTCTCTCAACCAATCTGCCTGGGAAATTCACAGCAGCCCTTCTCATTGAGCGAACTCTTCCCACGTCACCTGGACAATAGAGTGGGAGTTCAAACACCGGGAGAGCTTGGATTTGTACTTGCTGCACTATCAGTGGGAAGAGGCAGAGAGGAGAATGAGTTACAAGAAAGGCGCCTGTTTCCGGGGTTAGTCATTGCACCCGGTGCTCACTGACCTTTCGATATCGCTTTGGAAACTTTATTGCAAATAATTTCTCTCATATTCACGTGTTGGGAAATAACTTTTAAAAAGTCCCAGTAATTCTGATGCCTGCAACTGAGCGGGACCCAGTTTTGAGCAGGGCTTTTATGACATTAAATTGGGTCTAACCACGTTATTTTGTTGCCCATTCGAGGGGATTTCTCGGACAGTGGGCAATGTAAAATATTAAACAATACAAGGAATCTTCAGTCGGCTGTGCCTTCATTAAGTAGAACATTGCCTTTAAAGTGGAGGAGCCGGGCAATGCTGGGCATCGGATTGAAGACACAGCCCCGGTTCTCCTGCCACACTGGGCTTGAGAGAGAATTACACATTGCCACATCCCTTTCATCAGCCCCAAACCCCCCAAGACGGGCCAGGTTTCTGCCTGTAATTTAAGGATCTGAGAACCACACCAGCCGCAGTCAGTGAGCGGCCGGACCTCAGCCTCTTTAAATAGCTTCCCTTTTTGGGTCGGGCCTCGCCCCGGGGGATCCCGAGGGGTTTCAGTCCCGGCAGCGGATTCCTCGCCCCGGGGGAAGGGGAGGCAACAAAAAGCAGCATTTTTATAGAAAGCTCTAAGAGTGTCCTGTGCTGCCCAGCGCTGCGGCCGGACTCGGAGCCCCGGTCACTTTCCCCCCCAGATTCTGATACAAAGCAGCCAGGGAAATTCCCTGGGGTTCCCCCTGACGTCACCGTACCATGACCTCACCGGCGCGCAGGCTGTGATTGGCGGAGAGCTCTTCCTGTTGCAAGGTCATTGTGTTTGGAAGGTGTGTCCTGGGCTCGGACATTGTCCTGGATGGTGAAGGGATCCCAGTTCAGCCTGTGTCCAGCCTGAGCCCCGCCTGGCATTTCACAGAGCAACCTGCCCCGGACACCGCCCCCAGCCTGCCAGCCCAGCCCGGTAAGTGTGCATTGTGTGTGAGAGTGAGTGAGTGTGTGAGAGTGAGTGTGGTGATTTCTCAACGTGTTCCAGCCTCTCTCACACTGCCTGCCTCACAGTGCACAGAGAGGGTTGCACTGAGGTTTGAGGAGGGAGGGAGGGAGGATCCGAGCAGATCCTGCACATGGGGACACTCCCTGTGGGGTGATGCACCCGGACCCAGAGCAAATGCCTCGGCTTGGCGACGGTCAGAAACACACAGATTGTGGGTCACAGATTAGCCTCTCGGTGCTCTGCAGGGAGGGATGGATGTTGGAGGCTCTTTTGGCCCTGTGTATGCAGCATTTTACATGGCAGCTACTAACTGGGATGGGCTGTGGGGTGGGGAGTGCCTCCTGTGTATCAGTATGGAGTCTCTGTGTTAAAGGTGTCTGTGTGCGATTGATTTTTCACTCTGTGGTCCTTGGCTGAAGGCATTCCTCCTTACTACTCCATGACCTTGTCACATTCTCTGGGGAACCCCGACCACATAGAGCCTGCAGCGAGCTGTCGATTCCCTGTCGGCTCTGTGCAGAGGCAGCTAAGTATTTTCCAGGCCAAGCTCTTTTAGAAGTGTCTCTGAGTAATTACAGGCCATTGGTTAGAGGGAGTGCAGGGCAAATGGTTCTGCAGCTGAGGAGAAACTTTTGTGTGTTTAAAAAGGAGGGAGATGTTGAAGGAGGTGGCATCACCCTAAATCTGTACCACAGTAACAGGATATCCAGCACTGCTACCTAATGTCCATACACGCTCTTCACAAGAGTAGTTAGTCATTGAGCAGTGATCAGGGCAGGAGGCATGGCTGCTTCCCCTCCCTATAACCCAGGGGCCACTAAGGTTAGTCATAGCCACCTCCACCCCCACCTCCGGCCTATCTGCCCCCAAATACTTTAAACTCTGTGCTGAGTGAGCTGATCTTGGCTGGAGAGGGAGCAAGGTGGGTTCAGTTGACTTCAGTGCCCCTCGGTTAATCATAGAAATTTACAGCACAGAAGGAGGTCATTCGGCCCATCGTGTCCACGCCGGTCAAAAAAGAGCTACCCAGCCCAATCCCACTTTCCAGCACTTGGTCCATAGCCCTGGGAGTTACGGTACTTCAAGTGCATATCCAAGTACTTTTAAATGTGATGAGGGTTTCTGCCTCTACCACCCTTTCAGGCAGTGGGTTCCAGACCCCCACTACCCTCTGGGTGAAAAAAGTTCTGAACTCCCCTCTAATCCTTCTACCAATTACTTTAAACCTATGCACCCTGGTTATCGACCTCTCTGCTAGGGGAAATAGGTCCTTCCTATCCAATGTATCTAGGCCCCTCATATATTTTATACACCTCAATCAAGTCTCCCCTCAGCCTCTTCTGTTCCAAAGAAAACAACCTCGGCATATTCAATCTTTCCTCATAGCTAAAATTCTCCAGTCCTGGCAACAGTGGGGTAGGGGGGGAGGGGAGGAAGAGTAAATCAGCCAGGGTTCCCGCTCCTGATTGCTATTCAACAACTAGTGTTATTAAATGGATGCGTGTTGTGATGAGGGGAGGGTGAAGACAAGATCAGTCTTGAATTGTCAAATGAACGAGTGTGGACTTGGGTGGGGGCTGAGGACAGTATCGGACTCGGTTACAGACCCTCTGTGGTGGGATTTTCTGCCGATGCTCAGAGTGGAACCGTAGCCCAGTGAGGAGTGAACTCCTTCGAGAGAGAGAGAGAATCGGGCAAGAGAGGTAAAACACATCTGTGCCATAGTAAATGGGTATCTTGCCTTAGCGTGTATCGCAAAGACTCCATGCTTCCTCCTGACCCGACTTTACTCCCTCCACTTTGACCTTGTTAATGTGGTTTTGAAATTTGATTGTGAAGAATTTCCCTGAATATTTCCCACATTGCAAAAATAACTAAAAATATATGTTACAGCACTTCAGAAAGTGGCATCTGGACAGGAACTGAGAAATCAGTGGTTCTTAGCTGGGCTTTATGCTGGCTGTGCCATTGTACTGAGCAATTGCTTTGGTCGAGTTCAATTCTCTATCGTTTACAAGCGGATTCTCTGAGACACTCTGAGGTTCGATTAATGTTTAATAACTTCAAAAGTGCCTAAACTTTAATAATGCTTTGATCTTGGGTAAATAATTTTTGACCTGCCACATAATGAGCATTTAAAAATCAAGCAATCAAATAAAACGCTGGAAATACACAGCAGGGGCGGTCAGCATCTAAAAGGGTTAATGTTTCGGGTCGTGACCCTTCAGCAGGACCCCCTGATGTATTGCCTTATCTTGTTCTCTCAGGTGCTAGCTTCCTGCGGTGAATTTCCAGAATTTTCAGTTTTAATTTCAGATTTTGAATCAATATATTTTCTGTGTATGAAGCATGTTTTAGTCAGAATGAGATGTGCCTGAACTTCAGGACAGAACTGGCAGCATGCAATGTTCTGGGATTTTAATATCATCAGTGTGAGGGACGTTCTGTAGCTGAATATGTTGGACATGTTCGAATGTATTTTGTTTTCATAGAATCATAGAAATTACAATACAGAAGGAGGCCATTCGGCCCATTTGCTTGTGCTACCTCTTTAACTGCATCCATTTACTGTAATGCCATTTCTCTGCCTGTTCTCCATATCTTTATATATTCTTCCTTTTCAAACACTTCTCCAATTTCCTTTTGAATGACATTAACCTCTACCTCAATAACTACTCAAGGCAACGTATTCCCTGTTCTAATAATGCTCGGTGTGAAAACATTTCTTCTAACTTCTCGCTTCTGCCAGTTAGAATCCTCCGTCTGTGCCCCCAATGATACCCATTCACCAACCAGCAAATAATCTCTCACCATTTACCTTCGCAAAACATTTCTGGTCAATCTTGGTTCAGTGCTAGCTCTCTCATCTCTGAGTCTCGATCATGGTATCAAGCACGTAATCCAATCTGACATTCCAGTGCAGTACTGAGGGAGGGGCAGTACTGAGGGAGTACTGCACTGTCGGAGGGGCAGTACCGAGGGAGCGCTGCACTGTCGAAGGGGCAGTACTGAGGGAGTGCCGCACTGTCGAAGGGGCAGTACTGACGGAGTGCTGCACTGTCGAAGGGGCAGTACTGAGGGAGTGCTGCACTACTGAGGGAGTGCTGCACTGTCGGAGGGGCAGTACCGAGGGAGTACTGCACTGTCGGAGGGGCAGTATTGAGGGAGCGCTGCACTGTCGGAGGAGCAGTACTGAGGGAGCGCTGCACTGTGGGAGGGGCAGTACTGAGGGAGTGCTGCACTGTCGGAGGAGCAGTACTGAGGGAGTGCTGCACTGTCGGAGGGGCAGTACCGAGGGAGTACTGCACTGTCGGAGGGGCAGTATTGAGGGAGCGCTGCACTGTCGGAGGGGCAGTACTGAGGGAGCGCTGCACTGTCGGAGGGGCAGTACTGAGGGAGTGCTGCACTGTCGGAGGAGCAGTACTGAGGGAGCGCTGCACTGTCGGAGGAGCAGTATTGAGGGAGTGTCGGAGTGGCCATCTATCAGATGAGACATTAAACCGAGGCTCCGTCTGCCCTCTCAGATTGTCGTCAAATATCTCGCGGCACGCTTCGAAGGAGAGCGGGGAATTAATAGCTGTTTGTGGGATCTTGCTGCGCGCAAATTGGCTGCCGTGTTTCCTACATTACAACAGTGATTACACTTCAAAAAGTACCTCATTGGCTGTAAAGCGCTTTGGGACGTCCTGAGTTTGTGAAACGTTCTATAGAAATGCAAGATCTATTTTTCTTAATTTTGGAAAACCTTTTTATTAGCTTGCTCCTTAACCACCTCATTTCTAGTGGAAAAAAATACTTCATTATTCGAGCCATTCTTCATAACCATAAACCTCACATTCCTGATATCATTTTCGTTCTGTGTTGGCTGTTGTACGCTATCATTTCCAGGGCGTGGTGGAACTTTGTGTGTGATTCTGCCCCCAGGGGGTGGAGTGAGTGAGTCAGTGAGCTCTGGGAAATGTAGTTCATGTTGAGAACCGCGTGCTGTGAGCTAACCCAGCGATAGCATTGTTCTCGGAGTGGGCGTGGTGATATATAAAATATAATGTGTGTGTATACTGAGCTAATGGCAGGGGCAGGGGTGAGACAGTGCAAGTACTTTAGTTGTGAACTGCTTGCACACTTATCTTTAAGCACATTCTACCTTCTAGAATAATCAGTGTTTGGTGTTGTCACAGGATTTCAGTAAAGTCTAACAGTTTGGTATCACCAATCGATGTGGTGTTGGACACGGGCTGTCGAGACCAACTGTCAGTTTCACACCGAGAGGGGTTGGGGGTGGGTGGGGGGAATAGCTGGACCCCAGTGGGGGGGGGAGTGGAGAGAGTCTGTATACTTAGGATAGGGTAGAGGGAAGGAGGAGAGATGGAGGAAGGGAATGGGACAGGCTGGAGAAGAGGGTGGAGGATGGGGAGAGTGGGATATGGATGGGTGGAGTAAATGCAGTACTGAGGGAGCGCTGCACTGTCGGAGGGGCAGTACTGAGGGGGTTAAACCGAGGCCCTGTACACACACACTCAGGTGGAAGTAAAAGACCATATGGCACTACTCGAAGAGGAGTAGGGGAGATCTCCTGGTGTCCTGGGCTAAAATTTAATCCCTCAACCAACATCACTAAAAACATTAATTGGTCAGTTATCTCATTGCTGTTTGTAGGAGCTTGCTGCTGCTTCTTCTTCGGCAGTCCCTCGGAACTGAAGATGACTTGCTTCCACACTAAAAATGTGTTCTCGGGTGACTGATGAGTCCAATACGGGACCTACAGTCTCTGTCACAGGTGGGGCAGATGGTGGTTGAAGGGGCGCATGGGTGGGGTGCTTGGGTTGACGTGTGCTCCTTCCGCTGTTTGTGCTTGGCTTCCGCTTGCTCCCGGCGAAGAGACTCGAGGTGTTTGAAGCGTTTCCTCTGCCCACCTGGGGCTTTCTTGCCGTGTCGGAGCTCCGAGTAGAGCGCTTGTTTTGGGAGTCTCGTATCGGGCATGCGAACGATGTGACCCGTCCATCAGAGCTGATTGAGCGTGGTCAAAGCTTGGATGTTGGCCTGAGCGAGAACACCGACGGTGCGCCTATCCTGCCAATGGATTTGCAGGACCTTGCGAAGGCAGCGTTGGTGGTACCTCCAGTGCTTTGAGGTGCCTGCTGTACATGGTCCATGGAGCTTGCTGTGCACAATTTGGCTGCCGCATTTCCTACATTACAGCAGTGACTACACTTCAAAAAGTATTTCATTGGTTATGAAGCGCTTTGTGACATCCTGAGGTTGTGAAAGATGCTGTAGAAATGCAAGTTCTTTCTCTTTTTAAGCAGCAATCGTGTGGTAACCAGATTTCAGCAATGTGTCGATCCCACACTGACCAACTTCACGCGGTGCAGTGGGTTATCTTCTCCGCTGTTCCAATACAGCACTGTTGTGAACTGTTTCTCGAGTTGTGTGTGTGATGGTCAGCCCTATGTGTGGTTGATTCACAGAAGGTTCCTGGCCGAACGTTTCTGCTCCGAAAGCTATGCCGCACTCGTACTGTGAGCGTGCTTACCATTTTACTCTGTGAAAAGTGCACCCTGCCCACAGACTGCGGACACTCGCAGTTTCAGAAATCCTTCAGAACATATTGCACAATCCCTCTTGCATAGTCTTGGAGCAGAGCAACGAAAGTGGCTGAACCGGTTTACCGCGGATAGACAATGTCACAGTGTCTCGGTGTTGTCGCTGGGAGTTCAGTGAAGTGTGATAATGGGTGTGTGAAAATTTCAAAAGTTGCTGCATCTGATCTACCAGAGACAAACGGCAGACATTCCAAACCTGGGTTGTGTCTGGAGGGAGCATTTTGATCTGTATTACACACACTCGCTCTTAATGGGAGTGATTTGAGGGGCTGAATTAAGTGCTTCCGACAAGAAGCATATCGCAGAATATTGTGATTGGTTCAGTGGGATTTTTTCCTCAGGCATGCTGGTGGCCAGTGAGGATAGCGAGCTGGACATATCAGCTGCTACTCCCATCTGCAATAGTCAGACACCTTAATGTGGGTTAGAGGAAACACTCGATCTGCTCCACAGTTCTGAGGTGTGACTCTGAGGGAAGTAGTTTAAGTAAGACTAAGTACTTGCATTTCTGTAGCGTCTTTCACGATCTCGGGACATCCCACAGCCAGTGAAGCACTTTTTGAAGTGTAGTCACTGTTGTAATGTAGGAAAGCCAATTTGCACACAGCAAGATCCCACAAACAGCAATGAGTTAAATTACCGATTAAATTTGTTGATCTGAGGGATAATTGTTAGCCAAGACTTTTCTGCTCCTCTTCGAAGTAGTGCCATGAGATCGTTTATGTCCACCTAAAGGGCAGATGGGGCCTCAGTTTAATGTCTCATCCGAAAGACATCACGTGTGCTGGGTGTGTCAGCCTGGATTTTGTGCTCAGGTCTCTGGAGTGGGACTTGAACTCACAACTTTCTGACTCCGAGGCGAAAGTGCGACCCACTGAGCCACGGCTGGCACCTTATTATAGCCAAAGCAGCTTGAAGCTGGGCGTATTGGGATTGGCCAAACCTTGGCTCTTGCCAACCTACTGCCTCAGCTCTGGGCTTGGGTAAGTGGGTTGTGTCCCTACAGGGAGAGAGTGGGTAGTCCATCATGGGGAAACAGACTCTCTACCTGTGCGGACTTCAATTTGGAGACTGGGAAGGATAGCGATGGGTTTCCACAGCTTCCCCCGCCTCCCCGCCCAAAATAAAGGATTGTAAAAGGATTAATAGGCTTGCTGCTGTTTTTTACAACTTTATGTACAGTGAATCCAAGTGTCGTTTCCTGCTACAGATATCTGGAACCTGAACTTCCCCCTCGCATTGTTTAGCTCGGGCTCTGTAAATGAACCACACCCTACACTGACAAAGAACGAGATTCAGCCTCTTCACTCAGGTCGATCAGAAATACTCTGGGGCTTGTATCCGGGAGAGAAGCCGTAATTACCAAGAGCTGCCCCGCGCTTTACTTTAATATGGAGCAGTGATTGGGGAACATCTCGCACTGCGCCAGATTTGATCAAGTTTAAGTTGTATGTGCCCTGAGAGAGGAGCTGGTTTGCTTTTGGAGCATTTCTGGAATCGAGGCATTGTCGATAATTTATCCGCCTTGAGAACGGGATGTGTTTCCTACTGGATATTTATGGAGAGCATTTAACGCAGTAAAACATCCCAAGGCGCTTCACAGGCGTGTAATCGGACAAAAATTGACACCATGCCAAAGAAAGAGATAAGGAGGGCTGACTAAAAGCTTGGAACCTGCCCAATCCAATCCTGGTTCAATGAGAAGTGTAAAAGAGCATGCTGGGAGCAGCACCAGGCATACCTGAAAATGAGGAGAAGCTGCAACACAGGACTACATGCATGCTAAACAGCGGATGCAGCATGCTATAGACCGAGCTAAGTGAGCCCACAATCAACGGATCAGATCAAAGCTCTGCAGTCCTGCCACATCCAGTCGTGAATGGTGGTGGACCATTAAATAATGGTGGTGGACCATTAAATAACTAACGGGAGGAGGAGGCTCCAAGAATATCCCCATCCTCAGTCATGGTGGAGCCCAGCGCGTGAGTGCAAAAGACAAGGCTGAACCGTTTGCAACCATCTTCAGCCAGAAGTGCCGAGTGGATGATCCATATCGGCCTCCTCCTGACGTCCCCACCATCATAGAAGCCCTAACCCTAAATACAGCCAATTCGATTCACTCCACGTATATCAAGAAACGGCTGAGTGCACTGGACACAGCAAAGGCTATGGGGCCCAACAACATCCCGGCTGTAGTGCTGAAGACTTGTGCTCCAGAACTAGCCGTGTCTTTAACCAAGCTGTTCCAATACAGCTACAACACTGGCATCTACCTGACAATGTGGAAAATTGCGCAGTTATGTCCTGTCTACAAAAAACAGGAGAAATCCAATCTGGCCAATTAACGTCCCATCAGCCTACTTTCAATCATCAGCAAAGTGATGGACGGTGTCGTCGACAGTGCTATCAAGCAGCACTTACTCACCAATAACCTGCTCACCGATGGTCAGTTTGGGTTCTGCCAGAACCACTCGGCTCCAGACCTCATTACAGCCTTGGTCCAAACACGGACAAAAGAGCTGAATTCCAGAGGTGAGGTGAGAGTGACTGCCCTTGACATCAAGGCAGCATTTGACCAAGTGTGGCATCAGGGAGCCCTAGTAAAACTGAAGTCAATGGGAATAAGGGGGGAAAACTCTCCACTGGCTGGAGTCATACCTAGTACAAAGGAAGATGATTGTGGTTGTTGGATGCCAATCAACTCAGCCCCAGGAGTTCCTCAGGGCAGTGTCCTAGGCCCAACCATCTTCAGCTGCTTCATCAATGACCTTCCCTCCATCATAAGGTCAGAAGTGGGGATGTTTGCTGATGATTGCACAGTGTTCAGTGCCATTCGCAACTCCTCAGATAATGAAGCAGTCCATGCCCGCATGCGACAAGACCTGAACGACATTCAGACTTGGGCTGATAAGTGGCAGGTAACATTCGCGCCACACAAGTGCCAGGCAATGACTATCTCCAACAAGCGAGAGTCTAACCACCGCCCTTTGACATTCAACAGCATTATCATCGCCAAATCCCCCACCATCAACATCTTGGGGGTCACCATTGACCAGAAACTTAACTGGACCAGCCACATAAATACTGTGGCAGCAAGAGCAGGTCAGAGGCTAGGTATTCTGCGGCGAGTGTCTCCTCTCCTGACTCCCCAAAGCCTTTCCACCATCTGCAAGGCACAAGCAAGGAATACTCTCCACTTGCCTGGATGAGTGCAGCTCCAACACTCAAGAAGCTCGACATCATCCAGGACAAAGCAGCTTGCTTGATTGGCACCCCATCGACCACCTTCAACATTCACTCCCTCCACCACCGGTGTACCGTGGCTGCAGTGTGTACCATCTACAAGATGCACTGCAGCAACTCGCCAAGGCTTCTTCGGCAGCACTTCCCAAACCCGTGACCTCTACCACCTAGAAGGACAAGGGCAGCAGGCGCATGGGAACACCACCACCTCCAAGTTCCCCTCCAAGTCACACACCATCCTGACTTAGAAGTATATCGGCCGATCCTTCATCGTCGCTGGGTCAAAATCCTGGAACTCCCTCCCTAACAGCACTTTGGGAATACCTTCACCACACGGACTGCAGCGGTTCAAGGTGGCTCACCACCACCTTCTCAAGGGCAATTAGGGATGGGCGACGGCCACATCCCATGAACGAATAAGAAAAAAAAATTACAGGAACAGATAGGGTAGATAGAGAGAAACTATTTCCGCTGGTTGGGGATTCTAGGACTAGGGGACATCGTCTAAAAATTAGAGCCAGACCTTTCAGGAGTGAAATTAGGAAACACTTCCAAACCTCTACCACCCATTGTGTGTAGAACTCTCTTCCGCAAACGGCAATTGATGATGCTAGATGAATTGTTAATTTTAAATCGGAGATTGATAGCTTTTTGTTAACCAAAGGTATCAAGGGATATGGGCCAAAGCCAGTTATATGGAGTTAGGTCGCAGATCAGCCATGATCTCATTGAATGGCGGAACAGGCTCCAGGGGATAAATGGCCTCCTCCTGTTCCTGTGCCCCTTTCCCTCCCCTCCAGGCTCCTCCCCCTCCCCCTCCCCAAGCCCCTCCCAGCAGTGTCCCTGAGTAATGTGTAGCTCTCTGCCCAGCTAATAGTTTCTGGTTTTTTATGAATTATTCTCATTTTATCAAGATCAACAATTTCAATTCTACCAAGTGCCGTATATGAAGAATTCCTGACGTTCCTTTAAACACCTTTCATTTCTTTCTACTTTATTAACATTTGACATCCTTTAATTTGGATTGAATCCTGATTGCACCCCATGAGGAATCAAAATCTTTATTCTCCTCTTCTCGGCTGGGCCTGACTCTGGGTCCCCGAGGGGCTGGGTCTGACTCTGGGTGTCCGAGGGGCTGGGCCTGACTCTGGGTGTCCGAGGGGCTGGGTCTGACTCTGGGTGTCCGAGGGGCTGGGTCTGACTCTGGGTCTGACTCTGGGTGTCTGAGGGGCTGGGTCTGACTCTGGGTGTTCGAGGGGCTGGGCCTCATTCTGGGTGTCCGAGGGGCTGGGTCTGACTCTGGGTGTCCGAGGGGCTGGGTCTGACTCTGGGTCCCCGAGGGGCTGGGCCTGACTCTGGGTGTCCGAGGGGCTGGGTCTGACTCTGGGTCCCCGAGGGGCTGGGCCTGACTCTGGGTGTCCGAGGGGCTGGGTCTGACTCTGGGTGTTCGAGGGGCTGGGTCTGACTCTGGGTGTCCGAGGGGCTGGGTCTGACTCTGGGTGTCCGAGGGGCTGGGTCTGACTCTGGGTGTCGAGGGGCTGGGTCTGACTCTGGGTGTCCGAGGGGCTGGGTCTGACTCTGGGTCCCCGAGGGGCTGGGCCTGACTCTGGGTGTCCGAGGGGCTGGGTCTGACTCTGGGTGTCCGAGGGGCTGGGTCTGACTCTGGGTCCCCGAGGGGCTGGGCCTGACTCTGGGTGTCCGAGGGGCTGGGTCTGACTCTGGGTGTTCGAGGGGCTGGGTCTGACTCTGGGTGTCCGAGGGGCTGGGCCTGACTCTGGGTCTGACTCTGGGTGTTCGAGGGGCTGGGCCTGACTCTGGGTGTTCGAGGGGCTGGGTCTGACTCTGGGTGTCCGAGGGGCTGGGCCTGACTCTGGGTCTGACTCTGGGTGTTCGAGGGGCTGGGCCTCACTCTGGGTGTCCGAGGGGCTGGGTCTGACTCTGGGTGTTCGAGGGGCTGGGCCTGACTCTGGGTGTCCGAGGGGCTGGGTCTGACTCTGGGTGTCCGAGGGGCTGGGCCTGACTCTGGGTCTGACTCTGGGTGTTCGAGGGGCTGGGCCTCACTCTGGGTGTCCGAGGGGCTGGGTCTGACTCTGGGTGTTCGAGGGGCTGGGCCTGACTCTGGGTGTTCGAGGGGCTGGGCCTGACTCTGGGTGTCCGAGGGGCTGGGTCTGACTCTGGGTGTCCGAGGGGCTGGGGCTGGGTCTGACTCTGGGTGTTCTAGGGGCTGGGTCTGACTCTGGGTGTCCGAGGGGCTGGGTCTGACTCTGGGTGTCGAGGGGCTGGGTCTGACTCTGGGTGTCCTGAGGGGCTGGGTCTGACTCTGGGTGTCCGAGGGGCTGGGTCTGACTCTGGGTGTCCGAGGGGCTGGGTCTGACTCTGGGTGTCCGAGGGGCTGGGCCTGACTCTGGGTGTCCGAGGGGCTGGGTCTGGGTCTGACTCTGGGTGTCCGAGGGGCTGGGTCTGACTCTGGGTCTGACTCTGGATGTCCGAGGGGCTGGGCCTGACTCTGGGTCTGACTCTGGGTGTCCGAGGGGCTGGGTCTGACTCTGGGTCTGACTCTGGGTGTCCGAGGGGCTGGGTCTGACTCTGGGTGTCCGAGGTGCTGGGTCTGACTCTGGGTGTCCGAGGTGCTGGGTCTGACTCTGGGTCCCCGAGGGGCTGGGCCTGACTCTGGGTGTTCGAGCGGCTGGGTCTGACTCTGGGTGTTCTACGGGGCTGGGCCTGACTCTGGGTGTTCGAGGGGCTGGGTCTGACTCTGGGTGTCCGAGGGGCTGGGTCTGACTCTGGGTGTCCGAGGTGCTGGGTCTGACTCTGGGTGTCCGAGGGGCTGGGTCTGACTCTGGGTGTCCGAGCGGCTGGGTCTGACTCTGGGTGTCCGAGGGGCTGGGTCTGACTCTGCGTGTTCGAGGGGCTGGGTCTGACTCTGGGGGTCCGAGGGGCTGGGTCTGACTCTGGGTGTCCGAGGGGCTGGGTCTGACTCTGGGTGTCCGAGGGGCTGGGTCTGACTCTGGGTGTCCGAGGGGCTGGGTCTGACTCTGGGTGTCCGAGGGGCTGGGTGTGACTCTGGGTGTCCGAGGGGCTGGGTCTGACTCTGGGTGTCTGAGGGGCTGGGTCTCCGAGGGGCTGAGATGGATCTGCCTACTCTTGGATTGAACCTCGAATGGTGGGGGTGCGGTTTCACTTCATTCTTTTCCCTCTTTAGTTAAGCTGCTAATTCCATTGCTGAGAGTGGTTGCAGATGTCAGAATTGGTGATGCTTGGCCCACAATACAAGAGTTCAGCTCATTCCTTTCTATTTTTATGACAATAAACTGCAGGATAGCTTCACGCTTCCTTTTTAACCCTTTGAGGACTGGTGCAGTATTTTCATTGCCTCTGTTTTCTCGCCTCCACTCCTGAACATTGACTCCTTCCTGCCTTACAATCCCAGGGGTGCTGGGAGCTCCCTCACACAAGTGGCCATTGTTCACAAGTGACCCCCAATCGAGTGAGTGTTGGCAGGGCTGTTCGACCATGTGACGAACAGCCCCAGCCCCATGGTGATCCTCCCTTGGCGTTCACTTTCCATCTGATGTTTTCTCGCCCTAGCACTAGTTTAACGACCTTAATTCCACTCTGGCTGGGATCAGTTTACACAGCACATTGTTCCTGGTACCTTCTGGCCTGTTTACGGCTCAGCTTTTACTGAGTGAGCAGTCGGGATAGGATATTCCATTATCGCATAAACACCACAGCAGTCTTCAGGCCCTTTAATGCCTCTTATTTATTCAGCTAGCATTAATCATATATCATTACTGGGTGTCTTGGGAGCTAATATTTACTTCAGTGTTGCCGCTGGAGAGAACTGAATGAGGCATGCGTGTGGAATCGGCGAGTGCATCTCCTCCCTCGCTCCCAGTCCATTGTAAGCACACTGTGACCACAGCACTTGTCCACATACACGTTGCTGGTCCTCAGAGCTGTTCCCTCAATGGCACGCTGAAGCACTAACGCTGCAGCAACTGGCAACTTCTGAAGTTTAGTTCCTGGGCTCTGCTCATTTGGAGCAAATAGTGTCGGCCGTGGCTCAGCGAGTATCACTCTCGCCTCTGAGTCAGAAGGTTGTGGGTTCAAGTCCCACTCCAGAGACTTGAGCACAAAATCCAGGCCGACACTCCCAGTGCAGTACTGAGGGAGCGCCGCACTGTCGGAGGGGCAGTACTGAGGGAGCGCCGCACTGTCGGAGGGGCAGTACTGAGGGAGCGCCGCACTGTCGGAGGGGCAGTACTGAGGGAGCGCCGTCTTTTGGATGAGACGTTACTGAGGGCCCATCTGCCCCCTCAGGTGGATGTAGAAGATCTCTCAAACACTATTTCGAAGCAGAGCAGTGGAGTTCTCCCTCGTGTCCTGGCCAATATTTATCCCTCAACCAACATCACTGAAACAGATCATCTGGTCATTATCACATTGCTGTTTGTGGGAGTTTGCTGCCGCAAATGAGCATTCTTACATTGCAACAGTGACTACACTTTAAAAAGTACTTCATTGGCTGTAAAGTGCTTTGGGACGTCCTGAGCTGGTGAAAGGCGCTGGGGAAATACAAGTCCTTTCTGTCTCCGCCTCGGTACCCATGGGCTTGGAAGGGAATGAGGTAGCTGTATCTTTCTCCTGATTGTCTTCTAGTGACTGTTGCTGGGTGCAGACGGGACTGAGCTCAGCTGTGACGCACCCCATGGTTCATTAACCTGCTGACACGCAATGTCAAGACTCACACTTGGCCTGGGTACCAGCGCCCCAGTGAAGGTCCATGGGAGAGGAGGGCCCACAGCAGCGAAGGGACCAGCAATCTCAGTCCACAAAGGGTTCAGTGCGTTATGCACAGGAACCGTGCAAACCTCTCCGAATGAATGCTTAAGTCTGATCTGTACTGGAATGAGAGTGAAAGGGAGTGTTGTTTCATCCTGGAATCTGCTCAGAGATTTGGGCCTTATAAAACACCAGAACATTCACTCTAAACACCCATCGGAGCGAGCGGGCTGTGGGCCGTTTATTGAACCTCCGCAGTCCTGTGTCAGGCACACTCCGCTCATTCCGGCACTGCGAGAATCTGCCCCCTACCCGTAGCCCAGCACTCACCTCATTGTTACATTACAACAATGACTACACTTTATTTATCCCTCAACCAACATCACGAATAAAACAGATAATCTGGTCATTTAACTCTCTGCTGTTTCTGGGATCTTGCTGTGTGCAAATTGGCTGCCACGTTTTCCTACATTACAACAGTGACTATACGTCAAAAAGCACTTCATTGGCTGGGAGGCACTGTCGACATGCAAGTTCGTTCTTTCTGTTAATGATCTATCTGGTAGAAACACCTTCCCGTTAACTTCTGCTGGGAGACGTGCCCTCTGTGTCTGCTTGTTCTCTGCCCGGTCACGTGTTGTGATTACCTGTTGGTGGGGCAATGCTTTGGGAATGGAGCCAGATCTCAGCCAGGCACTGAGCACAGTCTGTCTGCGTTCAAGGACGCTTTACTCTCCCTGTTTGCTCAGTTGGCCAGTTAACCAACTGACTTTTTAAAAAAAAATATAGTGTGTGTTCCGGTTTGTACTTGGGACGTAGAAACTAGTGACGTGTAAGAAACTGTTGTGAACAGAATCGGATAGCTCACTGAGGAAGATTTGAAGAGAAGGATCTGAGTTGGAGCAGCTATGAAGATTCCGGTAGGTTTGTATTGGTGTTTACGACTGAGAGGGGAACACTGCGTGTTAACGCTCACAGGGAGGGTGTAAAAAAACTGGGCCAGAATCGTGTTGAGCAGTGAGGCCTGAGCTCCAAATCCTGCCCGGAATCATGGGGTGATAGTCTGGAATCTCTGCCAGCTATAAGGAGCTGAGTCTGTAACACAGAAATAAAAGCAATTCAGCTCTCAATAGAAATGCCTCATTAGTGCAGCAGAGGGTGCTAAGCCCCATTGTTGGGAGAGAATAGAGGGAGATTTACTCTGTATCTAACCCGTGCTGTACCTGCCTTGGGAGTGTTTGATGGGACAGTGTAGAGGGAGCTTTACTCTGTATCTAACCCGTGCTGGGGCATTTAATCCACCTCAGGAAATGGTAGCAATTATGAAATTTTTCGACCTGTGTGTGTGTTCCTCAACCGTGGAAGTCAGATCTATTTTCCTCGAATGTACAGAACTGCAGTGATGTCACCAAAGATTGCAACCTCGAGGAAGCCACGGAAGCAGTGTGGCTGATCATATTTAAACACCAGTACTCATGTTCGGAAAAAGAACTGTTGCCATTTCTGATGCTGATTTGCAGTTTGATTTTCACATTCACGACCCAACATGTTCAGGAATGTGCTGAGCCCAGGTGAGGGAGAGACGGAGAGCAGGAACTGGCTCAGTGTGTTTGGAGTTGAACTAGATGTGTCCTGACTCCGATTTCACTGAGGGAGAGGCAAACCCAATGACAGCAACACCGAGCGATGCCCAGATATCGAGGCTGATACAGGCACCTAGCGTCACTAATCCCAATAAAGGTGCAGGATTGCTCCTCCTAAAGCAGAGCCCAGTCCTATTCCGATCTCTGTGGAGCAGCAGCTTGAGAGCAATTAACGGGAATGTGGATTGAAGCTTTACTGGTGGCCCTTACACTCCAGGGTCCGCATTGTAGAGGCCCCACAAAGAGCGAGATTATAGAAGATCAGCTGTGGTGCTGCCCCAAAAGACTCTGGAATCCGGGGGTTAATTGCAACTTTCAGAATCTCACAGCACAGGAGGAGGCCATTCAGCCCATTGTGCCTGTGCCGGCTCTTTGAAAGAGCTCTCCAATTAGTCCCACTCCCCCTGCTCTTTCCCCACAGCCTTGAAAATTTCCCCTTTTCAAGTATTTATCTAATTCCCTTTTGAAAGTTATTATTGAATCTGCTTCCACCGCCCTTTCAGGCAGCGCATTCCAGATCACAACAACTCGCTGCGTAAAAACATTCTCATCATCTCCCTTCTGGTTCTTTTGCCAATCACCTTCAATCTGTGTCCTCTGGTTACCGACCCTCCTGTCAGTGGAAACAGTTTCTTCTCATTTACTCTATCAAAACCACTCATCATTTTGAACAGCTCTAAAAAATCTCCCCTTAACCTTCTCTACCTTACAACAGTGACTACACTTCAAACGTACTTCATTGGCTGTAAAGCACTTTGGGACGTCCTGAGGTGGTGAAAGGCGCTATAGAAATGCAAGTCTTTCTTTCTGCTCTAAGGAGAACAATCCCAGTGTCTCCAGTCTCTCCACATAAAATGAAGTCCCTCATCCCTGGTACCATTCTGGTCAATCTCTGCAACCTCCCCAAGGCTGTTAAAGGCAGTGAAATAGATTTTTTGAGGGTAAGGGTATCACTGGATATGGAGTAAAGGCGGGGGTGGATGGAGTTGAGGTGCAGATCAGCCACGATCTGATTGAATGGTGGAACAGGCTCGAGGGGCTGAATGGCCTCCTGCTGTTCCTATGATAGCGCAGTTGCTTTTCATACTGGTTTTAGTGTGGGTCTCGGGAGATGAGTGTGTGCAGCACACAGCTAAATCCACCTGCTGTATCCGCAGTGGGGGGGGACAGCGGGAGGGGGGCTGACCTTTATATCCAGTCCTGTGGAAGGTCTGGACACCGTGCTCTGGGGGAGCATCACGCTGTAATCCGGAGGGAGGCGTGTGATAGACGGGCTGATCTCTACAGGTTTCCAATTAGCGGTCGAGACTGAGCCCTGTTTTAGAGCTGTGGCTGTGTTATTTTGGAGCGAGCTGCAGAGAAGGGTGTGATTTATGAAACGTATAATATTGCAAACTTACGTTTTTGCAACTCTGCAGGTTTCCCTCCTTTTAATGAGGTGGCTCTGTTCCACATCCTCAACATCTTGCCGGCAGACTTTTATTTCCACCAACTTTCATTATCCTCTTTTAAAATGGAACAAATTTTTCCTTTTCATCGCGCTGAGTGTAATCCCTGCAGTCAGGCGAGCCCAGGAACATGCCACCTACGGCTGAGTAACATTGACGTCCTGGCCAATATTTATCCCTCAAACAATATCACTTAAATGACCAGATAATCCTTTTTTTAAATCTCATTGCTGTTCGTGGGATCTTGCTGTGCACAAATAGGCTGCTGCCTTTCCTACATTACTACAACAGCAACTTGTATTTATACAGCGCCTTTAACGTAGTAAAACATCCCAAGGCGCTTCACAGGAGCGATTATCAGACAATATTTGACACCGAGTCACATAAGGAGATATTAGGACAGGTGACCAAAAGGTAGGTTTTAAGGAGCGTCTTAAAGGAGGAGAGAGAGGCGGAGAGGTTTAGGGAGGGAATTCCAGAGCTCGGGGCCCAGGCAGCTGAAGGCACGGCCGACAATGGTGGGGCGATGAAAATCGGGGATGCTCAAGAGGCCAGATTTGGAGGAGCGCAGAGATCTCGGGAGGTTGTGGGGCTGGAGGAGATTACAGAGATAGGGCGGGGCGAGGCCCTGGAGGGATTTGAAAACAAGGATGAGAATTTTAAAATTGAGGCGTTGCCGGACTCATTACGGCAGTGACTATACATCAAAAGTACTTCATTGACTGTAAAACGCTTTGAGGTTGTAAAAGTTGCTGTGTAAAGGCAAGTCTTTCTGATCCCTTTAAAATCAACAGTAACCTTTGGAACTAATTTCCAGTTGCCCAACCCAAACCCACTTCCTGTGTAACCGATGGGTGTATCATTGTAAAGTACACACTGTTCCACCGTGACTTTACTTCCCAACTCTCTGCTGCCCTCTCCGGAGAGACCTGGCTCTTCCTGGCGTACAGTTTGATGGGCACTGATCGCTCAGTGGATGGCCGTACCTCACGTGGACCCAGACAGTGAGTGTCAGTGGTCCGCTGGATGTGTGGGGAGCCCTCAACCTTCTCTCCTTCCTGGCTCTCTCCCGGTATTGCCTGCCTCCCAGAAGTGGGCAGACAGCCTACTCCAAGGATCCGCTGATGCCAGTCAGAAGCCGCCTGGTAGGCAGTGTTCACGCATAGCTTGAATAGCACTCTCGCTCTGAGATTTTGCCCTACTGGTTCCTGTGAGGAGGTCTCTGCTAGTTCCTTCACATTGAGGTCGAGATTGGGGGTGGGGGAAGAGAAAAAAGACTTTCATTTCTATAGTGCCTTTCACAACCTCAGGGCGTCCCAAAGCGCTTTAGAGTGAATGAACTGTAGTCACTGTTGCAATGTAGGAAACACAACAGCCAATTTGTGCACAGCAAGATCCCACCAACAGCAATGAGATAATGACCAGATAATCTTTAGGTGTTGGCTGAAGGATAAATATTGGCCAGGACACCGGGGAAAACTCCCCTGCCCTTTCTCGAAATCGTGCTGTGGGATCTTTTACATCCACCTGAGACGGGGCCTCGGTTTAACGTCTCATCCGAAAGGCGGCCCCTCCGACAGTGCGGCGCTCCCTCAGTACTGCCCCTCCGACAGTGCGGCGCTCCCTCAGTACTGCCCCTCCGACAGTGCGGCGCTCCCTCAGTACTGCCCCTCCGACAGTGCGGCGCTCCCTCAGTACTGCCCCTCCGACAGTGCGGCGCTCCCTCAGTACTGGAGTGCCAATCTAGATTTCTGTGCTCAAGTCTCTGGAGTGGGACTCGAACCCACAACCTTCTGACTCAGAGGTGAGAGTGCTACCCAGTGACCCACGGCTAAGAGGACGAGAATCCGCTTACTGACCCACAGCTCATCACTTTGTGGAGCTGTACGTTGGTTTCTTTGACTCTTCTCTCTGCATTTCCCCACTTGCCCCCCCCGCAGTCCTGACGTATTGCAATGTGATGGTGGAGGTCAGTTGATCAGTAGAAGTTCTTGCATCATTCTGGAATGAGGAATGTGTCTCTTCCCCGAGGATGTGGTTGAGTGGCTGCATATTTCCAGCACTGAGCACAGCTGAACGTATGTGAGGAATTCCAGGAATGCGGAGAGCGTGGCTTCGTGTTACAGATCCCGGAATTTAGTTTGGTGCAATGTATTTATTTTTATTTCTTTGTTGGATGAGCTGCCCCAGTGTTCCGCTCCGCTCAACACTCTGTCATTTTGATTAAATCCTCCCGTGACCGGCGTCCAATCACGAGAGAGACTACGTTCCACCATTTATTGTGGAAGGCAGTGACCGTAACTCCGGAGTCAGGAGGGCCGAGTAAAATAGTCGCTTTTTTAATTAGCTGTCGAAGAAGCCTTGGCGAGTTGCTGCAGTGCATCTTGTAGATGGTGCACACTGCAGCCACGGTGCGCCGGTGGTGGAGGGAGTGAATGTTTAAGGTGGGGGGGGCGGGGATGGGGTGCAGATCAAGCGGGTTGCTTTGTCCTGGATGGTGTCGAGCTTCTTGAGTGTTGTTGGAGCTGCACTCATCCAGGCAAGTGGAGAGTATTCCATCACACTCCTTACTTGTGCCTTGTGGATGGTGGAAAGGCTTTGGGGAGTCAGGAGGTGAGATACTCACCACAGAATACCCAGCCTCTGACCTGCTCTTGTTGCCACAGTACTTATGTGGCTGGTCCAGTTAAGTTTCTGGTCAATGGTGACCCCCCAGGATGTTGATGGTGGGGGATTTGGCGATGGTAATGTCGTTGAATGTCATGGGGAGGTGGTTAGACTCTCTTATTGGAGATGGTCATTGCCTGGCACTTGTGTGGTGTGAATGTTACCTACCACTTATCAGCCCGAGACTGGATGTTGTCCAGGTCTTGTTGCATGCGGGCATGGACTGCTTCATTATCTGAGGAATTGCGAATGGAACTGAATACCGTGCAATCATCAGCGAACATCACCACTTCTGACCTTATGTTGGAGGGAAGGTCATTGATGAAGCAGCTGAAGATGGTTGGGCCTAGGACACTGCCCTGAGGAACTCCTGCAGCAATGTCCTGGATAGTGATGAGCTTCTTGAGGGTTCTTGCAGCTGCACCATCCAGGTGAGTAGTGGGTTTTCCATCACACTCCTGACTTGAGCCTTAGACGATGGAGAGACTTTGAGGGAGTCAGAAGATGAGCCACTCATCGCAGAATACCCAGCCTCTGCCCTGTTCTTGAAGCCACAGTTTTGATGTGGCTGCTCCAACATATGCATCTGGTCACTGGTGACCCTCAGGATGTTGATGGTGGGTTACTTGGCGATGGTGGCGGTATTGAAGATCAGGAGAAGGTGGTTGGGATTCTTCTTGTTGGAGATGGTCACTGCCTGGCACTTGTGATGCAGGAATGCCACCCATCACCAACTTGGATTGTGTCTCCCCCAGCACTTCTCTCCTCACCGCTCATGGTTTGTGCTGAAGTAGTTTCCACAGGTGCTGGCCTGGCATCCTTGGTGCCTTTGTCAAGTGGTCACTCTTCATGTGTGGGTGTTGGCCGGCCATTTGATTATCAGGGGCACCACAACTGAGCTTGACCCTGTCCTCACCAAACAGGCACAACCCACTCACACCTTGGAAGGAGTCAGTGGATAGCGATCAGGAGCAGGGACGTTGGCTGCTTTTCCCCTCTCTAATCCAGGAGTGTGGAGACTAACCGTAGCTCGACCGTTTGCGGTGGCAGAAATAGTGAACTGGGATCTTCTGATGTGTACGACACTGAACACCGCATTAAACAGTTGAGCTGATGTGGTTTTCATTAACGGACTATCGCCTACATGAAGATTGAGGCCAGCTGGCGAGAGTGTTGCACAAGGCTTCCCCCCTCCCCCCGTTTCTTGGTGTTTTACTGCTTCCAGGTCCAAACGTTGGGAGAACGGGTCTTCATTAAGCTTCATGTCAGTGCGGATCACATGAGGGGGTGAGAGCAACATCTCCCACGAGGGGATGCTCCACTCGCTGAGGGTGGCCAACTCTGGTTGGATGTATTCCTGGAGGTTTCATCACGTGACACCTCCCTGCCCCGCCCCTGCTCCCCCCCCCCCCATTGGTCGCCCATCTTCTCCAATCAGAAATAGAACAGACTCTTCGTCACCCGATGGGATGATTCTTGACTGTCAATCAAACAGCCTTATTTTAACCATCTCCAATATTTTTATAATTAATAAACAAAAGTGTTCAAAGAAAATGAAAAACACACAAATCTTTAAGGCCCGATGATTTTTCTCCCGGGTTTGCCCGCAGTCTGTCCAGGAGATTAATCTTCAATTCCTGGAGACTCCAGGCCAATCCTGGAGGGTTGGCAACCCTTGTCTTGCTGCATGTGTAGATCTGGAGGAAGCGTTATGGACGACACCAGTGAGCAGAGTCTCTGGAAGGGCCCTAACTCTCTCTCTCTGAGATTGACATTGTTTCACTAGTGGCTGTCCATCACCCTGCGAAGGATCTGCACACTTTGACAAGGACTTGGAAAAATGAATAATAATTGAGAGAGCAATGGGCGACTGGTTGGATCGTAATATGGTCTGCAAGGAAGTGGTCGGCCATGTGTCGGCCCACGGCCCTTCACCCTCTGAGTGTTGGATATCGCCATGCTGTGCTGCAGAGGTGTCAAGTGGAGCCCCGAGGGAGCAACAGAAAATCAGCGGGAATATCTCCCGGAGTTCACACTGGGCAGAGGACTGGGAGCAAGCAGAGCAACACACCAGACAGAAGGAGAGGAAATCTCTCCTCCTCTCGTGCGCGCTCTCTCCTCTCTGTCTCTGTCTCTCTCTCTCTCTCTCTCTCTCTCTCTCTCTCTCTCTCTCACACTCTCTGCCCTTCTCGCCTCATGTCTGGGTCTGTTGTAGACTCAGTGATAGAGATTGATCACTATGATTGGTCAACAACTCCATTATCGTTGTATCATGTGACTACCCGATGGGAGAAGGCGAACATGATGAACCTGGGTCTTTTTTTGTCCAGCAGTTCCTATGTTCTCTCTCTTCCTGCTCCCTCTCCTGTCCCCACAAGCTCCAGGTTGCTTGCTCGGGTTGTGGGGAGTGTAGATGAAGTAATCCATGTGTGTCACTGGCACGGCATCCGATAGGCGTGACCCAGTTACACACGACTGACGACACACATGCTGTGATCACCAGCTCCTTCTGTCAACTGTCTGTGTCTGATTGAACAGTCCCTTTACATCGAGCAGTTGTTGGTTTTTGGTCTTGTTGCTGTTTCAGTTCTGAGCCCAGGATCCTATTCCTCTGACCCGGGGTGTGTGAGGCTCTGCTTAATACAGTACTCTGGTGGCAATCCTTCTGCATATTCACCCTCACTGGCTCACAGCGTCCTGGTGCGTGTGCCTGCCCATGTTTGCATGTACTCCGTTCTTCCGTCCCTCCGAGAATTTACAGGAGTTTAATCCCGTGCTGTATCTGCCCTGGGAGTGTTTGATGGGACAGTGTAGAGGGAGCTTTACTCTGTATCTAACCCGTGCTGTACCTGCCCTGGGAGTGTTTGATGGGACAGTGTAGAGGGAGCTTTACTCTGTATCTAACCCCGTGCTGTACCTGCCCTGGGAGTGTTTGATGGGACAGTGTAGAGGGAGCTTTACTCTGTATCTAACCCGTGCTGTACCTGCCCTGGGAGTGTTTGATGGGACAGTGTAGAGGGAGCTTTACTCCGTATCTAACCCGTGCTGTACCTGCCCTGGGAGTGTTTGATGGGCAAGTGTAGAGGGAGCTTTACTCTGTATCTAACCCTGTGCTGTACCTGCCCTGGGAGTGTTTGATGGGACAGTGTAGAGGGAGCTTTACTCTGTATCTAACCCGGGCTGTACCTGCCCTGGGAGTGTTTGATGGGACAGTGTAGAGGGAGCTTTACTCTGTATCTAACCCGTGCTGTACCTGCCCCGGGAGTGTTAGATGGGACAGTGTAGAGGGAGCTTTACTCTGTATCTAACCCGTGCTGTACCTGCCCTGGGAGTGTTTGATGGGACAGTGTAGAGGGAGCTTTATTCTGTATCTAACCCGTGCTGTACCTGCCCTGGGAGTGTTTGATGGGACAGTGTAGAGGGAGCTTTATTCTGTATCTAACCCGTGCTGTACCTGTCCTGGGAGTGTTTGATGGGACAGTGTAGAGGGAGCTTTACTCTGTATCTAACCCGTGCTGTACCTGCCCCGGGAGTGTTTGATGCTGACATTTGTATGAAGTTTTTTTTTTTAAATTGGTTGAGATGAGCTTGGCAGGTTGGTTGTCCTGGTGCTGTGCAGAGTGTTGGATCTTGGCTCCTGCTCTCTACCTGATTCAGGCCCAATTCTCTTCACAAAGTCTCGTTTGAATTATTAAGTTATTATTAGACCTAATCTAGCAATTGAATCGAAGCTGCTATAATAGACTGGGCAGATGGTGGGTGGATAGTAAGTGATTGTGGAGGATTCCTCCTGAAGGAAGGTTCCGAGTTACCCACTGGACCCGGTTCAGAAATAAAGACTTGCATTTCTACAGCGCCTTACACGACCACCGGACGTCCCAAAGCGCTTTACAGCCAATGAAGTACTTTTTGAACTGTAGTCGCTGTTGTAATGTAGGAAATGCGGCAGACAATTTGCATACAGCCATACTGCCCTCCGACAGTGCGGCGCTCCCTCGGTACTGACCCTCCGACAGTGCGGGGCTCCCTCAGTACTGCCCCTCCGACAGTGCGGCGCTCCCTCAGTACTGCCCCTCCGACAGTGCGGTGCTCCCTCAGTACTGCCCCTCCGACAGTGCGGCGCTCCCTCAGTACTGCCCCTCCGACAGTGCGGCGCTCCCTCAGTACTGCCCCTCCGACAGTGCAGTGCTCCCTCAGTACTGCCCCTCCGACAGTGCGGCGCTCCCTCAGTACTGCCCCTCCGACAGTGCGGCACTCCCTCAGTACTGCCCCTCCGACAGTGCGGCGCTCCCTCAGTACTGCCCCTCCGACAGTGCAGCGCTCCCTCAGTACTGCCCCTCCGACAGTGCGGCGCTCCCTCGGTACTGCCCCTCCGACAGTGCGGCGCTCCCTCGGTACAGCCCCTCCGACAGTGCGGCGCTCCCTCAGTACAGCCCCTCCGACAGTGCGGCGCTCCCTCAGTACAGCACTGGAATTTCAGCCTGGATTATGGGCTTAAGTCGCAAACATCCTGTATCTGGATCGGTGCTGTCAGTTTGCAGTGACACCTTTCTCCTCATTTGTTCAGCACTGGTGCGTAACCTGACTGGATGTATTTTAATATTTGATGATTCTGCTGTTGACTCAAAGTATTTTGTTTGACCTGTCCTTGCAAGCAGCAGGCATGCAGCTCTCTGTAAATAATTGAAGGGCCAATGTCTGCAAAGCCCTCGATCTCCTTTCAGTGTCCGTGTGCTGATGTTAAATACTGAGTATCAAAATGACAATCACAATGCTTGTGACAGGAATCGGGTAGATTCCCACAGATCCCAAATTTAACCTCCGTTTGTTGCATCTCTCTGTCTCATTCTCTCTTCCTCCTTCTCTTTCACTCTCCCTCTCCCTCTCTCTCTCTCTCTCTCTCTCCCTCTCTCCCTCTCTCCATCTCTGTCTCTCTCCATCCCTCCCTCTCTCTATCACCATCACACGGTGCAGTGAATGGGGACTCGGCGGTACATATGTACATAAGAAATAGGAGCAGGAGTCGGCCATTTGGCCCCTCGAGCCTGCTCCGCCATTCAGTAAGATCATGGCTGAACTTCTACCTCATCTCCACTTTCCCGCCCTATCCCCATATCCCTCCCTCTCAGGCGGACGTAAAAGATCCCATGGCACTATTGAAAAAAGAGCAGGGGAGTTCTTCATTGAATTGTGTCATGGGATCTTTTACGTCCACCTTTTTAAGGGTGCAGTGGGTATATCACAGCCACTGCACCTTGAATGGCCCCAACGGCGAATCTGGTGGGTGTAAAACCGAGTTTTCGAAGCTGACTGATTTGGGAACTGAGTTAGACTGAACAGTCCTCAGTTGCAGCTGTCCAAACCCAGCCACACTATCCAGGTACAACCTCCCCTCCCTCTGTGTTCCTGTACTGCCACAGTCTGGAACAGTCTAGACTAGTGTCAACTTCTCCATGTGAACTGTACTGAAATAGGTTGAACATCTTTGATCTGAAACTCCACCGCTGAGGCCTGTTTCAAATCTTCAGGCCCGTACCATTCAACAGGACTAATGGGTCGGGGCAGTCTGGGCTCGCAGAATGCTGCTGTCTTCGAGGATTAGGGATTGAGGCAGAGAGTCCAGAGAAAAAGCTGTACATGGAACAATGAACTCATCACAAAGAAAGACAGACTTGCCTTTCTCCAGCGCCTTTCACCACCTCAGGACGTCCCAAAGCGCTTTCCAGCCAATGAAGTACTTTTTGAAGTGTAGTCACTGTTGTAATGTAGGAAGCACAGCAGCCAACATGCGTAGAGCAAGATCCCACAAACAGCAATGTGATAATGACCAGATCATCTGTTTGTGATGTTGGTTGAGGGATAAATATTGGCCCAGGACACCGGGGAGAACTCTCCTGCACTTCTTCGAAATAGTGCCATGGGATCTTCTACGTCCACCTGAGAGCAGACGGGGCCTCGGTTTAACGTCTCATCCAAAAGACGGCCCCTCCGACAGTGCGGCGCTCCCTCAGTACTGCTCCTCCGACAGTGCGGCGCTCCCTCAGTACTGCTCCTCCGACAGTGCGGCGCTCCCTCAGTACTGCCCCTCCGACAGTGCGGCGCTCCCTCAGTACTGCTCCTCCGACAGTGCGGCGCTCCCTCAGTACTGCTCCTCCGACAGTGCGGCGCTCCCTCAGTACTGCACTGGGAGTGTCGGCCTGGATTTTGTGCTCAAGTCTCTGGAGTGGGACTTGAACCCACGACCTTCTGACTCCGAGGTGAGAGTGCTACCCACTGAGATCAATTCCTGACAATAAGCTGTTCTTAATTTTATTCTTTTTCTTCACAAACTGATCTCTGTTAGTCACAGGAGTTGCGGATCAAAGGAGAACTACAGGGAAAACGTGGCCATGTGGGGGTTAATTCTCCTCTGTTGTTTGACAGTGCTGGAGGGTGTCTGTCGGGGCTGTGAGCTGCAGACAGTGTCTGTCTGTCGGGGCTGTGAGCTGCAGACAGTGTCTGTCTGTCGGGGCTGTGAGCTGCAGACAGTGTCTGTCTGTCGGGGCTGTGAGCTGCAGACAGTGTCTGTCTGTCGGGGCTGTGAGCTGCAGACAGTGTCTGTCTGTCGGGGCTGTGAGCTGCAGACAGTGTCTGTCTGTCGGGGCTGTGAGCTGCAGACAGTGTCTGTCTGTCGGGGCTGTGTGCTGATTTTGTGTCAAAATGTTTACAACCTTATAAGGAAAAATGTTGCTTGATCCTAAAACAATGTAATGAGATGTTGGCAATGAGCAGTCACAGTGACCCTGCTCGCTCTCCAGTGCCAGACTCAGGCTGCTGTAAACTGTCCCCATGAAAAAGCCTATTCCTACCTCAAACCCAACCTCTGGGTAATGCTTTTCACCCCTGGGGATAAGGCAAAGTGTTTCTGATCAGTGTCCGAGACGGTTTAATTTGGAATCCCCCACCCCCCTCATTCTCCTCCTGTCCTGAAGGTCCTGATTCAGGCTGTGGTCTGGGTCTGTGCCTCACCCAGACCTGCATTTCTCCTGAGCCTGTCCAGGCTATCCTACTGAAGGGGGCATCACAGCCATGTCCTGTTCCCCTGTTAACTAACGTATATCTCCACACTCGCACCCGCCCCCTCCACTCATACCCTCACACTAAACTGGTGATCTGACTCCGCTCGGGCTATTGTGGAGAATGTAAATACCCTACACTGGGGCAACACAGGGTGCTCATCCCAGATTGGTATTAGTGTGTTCTTGAGATAGTGTAGAGGGAGCTTTACTCTGTATCTAACCCATGCTGTACCTGCCCTGGGAGTGTTTGATGGGACAGTGTAGAGGGAGCTTTACTCCTTATCTAACCCGTGCTGTACCTGCCCCGGGAGTGTTTGATGGGACAGTGTAGAGGGAGCTTTACTCTGTATCTAACCCGTGCTGTACCTGCCCTGGGAGTGTTTGATGGGACAGTGTAGAGGGAGCTTTACTCTGTATCTAACCCGTGCTGTACCTGCCCTGGGAGTGTTTGATGGGGCAGTGTAGAGGGAGCTTTACTCTGTATCTAACCCGTGCTGTACCTGCCCTGGGAGTGTTTGATGGGACAGTGTAGAGGGAGCTTTACTCTGTATCTAACCCCGTGCTGTACCTGCCCTGGGAGTGTTTGATGGGACAGTGTAGAGGGAGCTTTACTCTGTATCTAACCCATGCTGTACCTGCCCTGGGAGTGTTTGATGGGACAGTGTAGAGGGAGCTTTACTCTGTATCTAACCCGTGCTGTACCTGCCCTGGGAGTGTTTGATGGGGCAGTGTAGAGGGAGCTTTACTCTGTATCTAACCCGTGCTATACCTGCCCTGGGAGTGTTTGATGGGACAGTGTAGAGGGAGCTTTACTCTGTATCTAACCCGTGCTGTACCTGCCCTGGGAGTGTTTGATGGGACAGTGTAGAGGGAGCTTTACTCTGTATCTAACCCCGTGCTGTACCTGCCCTGGGAGTGTTTGATGGGACAGTGTAGAGGGAGCTTTACTCTGTATCTAACCCGTGCTGTACCTGCCCTGGGAGTGTTTGATGGGACAGTGTAGAGGGAGCTTTACTCTGTATCTAACCCGTGCTGTACCTGCCCTGGGAGTGTTTGATGGGGCAGTGTGGAGGGAGCTTTACTCTGTATCTAACCCGTGCTGTACCTGCCCTGGGAGTGTTTGATGGGACAGTGTAGAGGGAGCTTTACTCTGTATCTAACCCGTGCTGTACCTGCCCTGGGAGTGTTTGATGGGGCAGTGTAGAGGGAGCTTTACTCTGTATCTAACTCGTGCTATACCTGCCCTGGGAGTGTTTGATGGGACAGTGTAGAGGGAGCTTTACTCTGTATCTAACCCGTGCTGTACCTGCCCTGGGAGTGTTTGATGGGACAGTGTAGAGGGAGCTTTACTCTGTATCTAACCCCGTGCTGTACCTGCCCTGGGAGTGTTTGATGGGACAGTGTAGAGGGAGCTTTACTCTGTATCTAACCCATGCTGTACCTGCCCTGGGAGTGTTTGATGGGACAGTGTAGAGGGAGCTTTACTCTGTATCTAACCCGTGCTGTGCCTGCCCTGGGGGTGTTTTATGCTGACATTTGTATGGAGTTTTTTTAAATTGGTAAAACCTATTTTTCCTCAATTTAAAGAGTCAAAGTCCTTTAATAAAGGGTGGTGAGTATAGGACACAGCACTCTGGAGATGTCACCTCACTGGAACCCCGTTAAGAAACACCAGAGCGTGTTTGCCCATTCCCCACCTCACCTTACGTTCTGCGCCTCTGAGGTTCCACGGATTGGCTCCTGTGTGTTGTGCGTGCGGACTGGGTGACGCGGGATTGCAGTGGATTCATTCCCCTGGACTCTTTGACTCTGAACGTGGGAGAAAAGCCGTGTCCTTGTGCCTCTGGTCATGGGTGGTTCCAGACGCTGATGGGATTTGACCTTTTCTTGAGCTCCCAGCTCAGTTTGTGTGTCAGGACGTGCTTTGGTTTCCTGGCAGGATTGATCGATGCCAACTGGTGCAAGTGTGACGGCCTTTCCGCAAGGTTCCGTTTTATCCGCTTTGACTCGTCCTTTCCCAGGACCTTGGACCGCCGGCCACACTCCTCACCTCCCTCAATCTTCTTCCTCCCACTCCTGGCAGCGCTTGAATCCCAAGCCTAACCTCCTCTAATCTCTATTTCCTGATTCACCTCATCATCTCTCTCACTTTTCCTGCCTTGGTGATGTCATGTGCTTTGGCCCTCCTCGTCCCTTTTCAAATTCAAAATAAAGTCACTCCTTTGACCTCCCATTAACCACAGTTCAATTTAAAAACTGTTAAATATTGTGTTTGAGCAGTGTGACAGAGGTAACTGATTGATGGAGAGAATGGACTGGTTGTAGTGTACATGGATTTTCAGCAGGGATTCAAGAAGGTGCTTCACAAGAAGCTTGGTGCAAAATTCAAGTACATGGTACCAGAGGAAATATAGCATCTCCGATCGAAAGTTGGATGAGGGACAGTGCACATATAGTGATGGAGAGAGACTTGAGATACGGGAACTATCTCCACTGGAGCTGGGACGGCAAGAGGAGATTTAATCGAGGTTTTTCAAATTACACACAGCTTTGATTGAGTGAATAAGGAAAGAATATTTCCCCTAGTTGGGGAGTCAGTGACAAGGACTCACCACTTTAAAATTGTCATAGGGAGAGGATTCAGCGAAATTTCTTCAGAGGTTGTTGGAGCACGGACTGATTTGCCACCGGAGTGGTTGAGGCAGAGACCATCGCACCTTTAAAAGGACAATGTCTAAAGATTTGAAGCGGAGCAAGATACAGGAATATGGGGGAGAGCGGGGCAGTGGGATTAGTTTGTGATTGATACAGGAATATGGGGAGAGAGCGGGGCAGTGGGATTAGTTTGAGATTGATACAGGAATATGGGGGAGAGCAGGGCAGTGGGATTAGTTTGAGATTGATACAGGAATATGGGGGAGAGCAGGGCAGTGGGATTAGTTTGTGATTGATACAGGAATATGGGGGAGATCGGGGCAGTGGGATTAGTTTGAGATTGATACAGGAATATGGGAGAGAGCGGGGCAGTGGGATTAGTTTTGGATTGATACAGGGCTATGGGGAGAGAGCGGGGCAGTGGGATTAGTTTGTGATTGATACAGGAATATGGGAGAGAGCGGGGCAGTGGGATTAGTTTGGGATTGATACAGGGCTATGGGGAGAGAGCGGGGCAGTGGGATTAGTTTGTGATTGATACAGGAATATGGGAGAGAGCGGGGCAGTGGGATTAGTTTGGGATTGATACAGGAATATGGAGAGAGAGAGTGGGGCAGTGGGATTAGTTTGAGATTGATACAGGAATATGGGGGAGAGAGCAGGGCAGTGGGATTAGTTTGGATTGATACAGGAATATGGGAGAGAGCGGGGCAGTGGGATTAGTTTGGGATTGATACTGGGCTATGGGGAGAGAGCGGGGCAGTGGGATTAGTTTGAGATTGATACAGGAATATGGAGAGAGAGCGGGCCAGTGGGATTAGTTTGAGATTGATACAGGAATATGGGGGAGAGAGCAGGGCAGTGGGATTAGTTTGGATTGATACAGGGCTATGGAGAGAGAGCGGGGCAGTGGGATTAGTTTGGGGATTGATACAGGGCTATGGGGAGAGAGCGGGCCAGTGGGATTAGTTTGGGATTGATACAGGGCTATGGGGAGAAAGCGGGGCAGTGGGATTAGTTTGGGATTGATACAGGCCTATGGGGGGGAGAGAGCGGGGCAGTGGGATTAGTTTGTGATTGATACAGGGCTATGGAGAGAGAGTGGGGCAGTGGGATTAGTTTGGATTGATACAGGAATATGGGGGAGAGAGCAGGGCAGTGGGATTAGTTTGGATTGATACAGGGCTATGGGGAGAGAGCGGAGCAGTGGGATTAGTTTGGGATTGATACAGGCCTATGGGGGGGAGAGAGCGGGGCAGTGGGATTAGTTTGGGGATTGATACAGGGCTATGGAGGGAGAGCGGGGCAGTGGGATTAGTTTGGGATTGATACAGGCCTATGGGGAGAGAGCGGGGCAGTGGGATTAGTTTGGGATTGATACAGGGCTATGGAGAGAGAGCGGGGCAGTGGGATTAGTGAATTCATTCTTTTAATGCTCCACAAATGTCTGATTTCCCAGTTGAGTGTGTGGACACTGCACCAACTGAGCCTGCCAGGGTACTTGCCTCTATGCCGCACTGAAGTGTGTTCTGTGAGTCTGTCCCTACGTTTCTGTATCTGTGCACAGGTCTGTGCAAGAGTGTGTGTGTATCTGGGCGTGTGTGTGTGTGTGTGTGTGTGTGTGTGTGTCTGTGTATCTGGGCGTGTGTGTGTGTGTGTGTGTATCTGGGTGTGTGTCTGGTTTTGTGTGTGTGTGTGAGTAATTCATCCTTTGGTGTATTCAGACTCCAGCATTGTCACTGGTGAAAATCACAACTTGGTTGTGTGATGCACCTCTTGCCTGACATTTAATTCATCATCTCAAATTGCTAACACCACCGGTGACCGATCGGATTGTCCCAGTGCCTCACCCTGGTGTTACACCGAGCTGCTGGCTGCTTCTCACAGTTCAGCTGCACACAGTGTGAAAGATTTATACACCCACTGTTCCTCTTCATTGAAATCCCAGTGACACGACTGAAATCATCAACCACAGAATCTTGTGGATTATTCCCACCTTTACTGATCTCTCGGGATTATTCCCACCTTTACCGATCTCTCAGGATTATTCCCACAATTACTGATCTCTCGGGATTATTCCCACCTTTACCGATCTCTCGGGATTATTCCCACCTTTACCGATCTCTCGGGATTATTCCCACCTTTACCGATCTCTCGGGATTATTCCCACCTTTACCGATCTCTCAGGATTATTCCCACCTTTACTGATCTCTCGGGATTATTCCCACCTTTACTGATCTCTCGGGATTATTCCCACCTTTACTGATCTCTCCGGATGTCCCTTCTTGCCTCCGACATTCTGCTGTGACTGATTGTATTTCCTGACTCTCGATCTATTTTAATAATTTCTGGCTACATGTCAGTATCCTGAGAGGAATATCCTTTGCTATCTGGTCTCTGTGTATACGTGGAACAGATTAGGGAGGCTGAATGGATGGGTGTCCAGTCAGGCCTGAGGCACCAGTTAGTGATCCTAGATAAGGTGTCCTGTGGAGGATCACACAGCGATCAGCTGTCAGAGTAGAGATGGACACTTCACCAAGTGAGAGTCAGACCGGGGACACTGTGGATGGTGCTTTACTCTGTATCTACCCCGTGCTGTACCTGCCCTGGGAGTGTTTGATGGGACAGTGTAGAGGGAGCTTTACTCTGTATCTAACCCGTGCTGTACCTGCCCTGGGAGTGTTTGATGGGACAGTGTAGAGGGAGCTTTACTCTGTATCTACCCCGTGCTGTACCTGCCCTGGGAGTGTTTGATGGGACAGTGTAGAGGGAGCTTTACTCTGTATCTAACCCGTGCTGTACCAGCCCTGGGAGTGTTTGATGGGACAGTGTAGAGGGAGCTTTACTCTGTATCTAACCCGTGCTGTATCTGCCCTGGGAGTGTTTGATGGGGACAGTGTAGAGGGAGCTTTACTCTGTATCTACCCCGTGCTGTACCTGCCCTGGGAGTGTTTGATGGGACAGTGTAGAGGGAGCTTTACTCTGTATCTACCCCGTGCTGTACCTGCCCTGGGAGTGTTTGATGGGACAGTGTAGAGGGAGCTTTACTCTGTATCTACCCCGTGCTGTACCTGCCCTGGGAGTGTTTGATGGGACAGTGTAGAGGGAGCTTTACTCTGTATCTAACTCGTGCTGTACCTGCCCTGGGAGTGTTTGATGGGACAGTGTAGAGGGAGCTTTACTCTGTATCTACCCCGTGCTGTACCTGCCCTGGGAGTGTTTGATGGGACAGTGTAGAGGGAGCTTTACTCTGTATCTAACCCATGCTGTACCTGCCCTGGGATTGTTTGATGGGACAGTGTAGAGGGAGCTTTACTCTGTATCTAACCCATGCTGAGGAGTCAGTCAGTGAAACGCTTTTTCCTTCCAGAGGGAACATTCCGATCCACAGCTTGTTGCTCGCTGACGTAAAGCTCCCAACTTAACATGGGCAGGAAGAATGTGCTGGATCTGATTATGTCTCTGCTCTGTGGGCTGAGCTGTTCCCCCAGTGCCTGCAGGAAGGCTGGGTGGCAGTCTGTGTTTTTAATCTATGGCAGAGCCGCACCGAGTTCTTTAATATAATCTCAGCACTCTGCGCTATCCTAATAACTTGTCCTGCATGCCTGATGGACATGTTTTTTTTTTTGCTGTGATCATAGTTTGATTTGTCTCTGTACTTGTTTCCCAGATTAATGGGGCCAGAGTGTGTGTTAAAGAGGAGATTAACACAATAGTAAGGAAGGATATTAGCTCTGATGATGTAGAATCTGTATGGGTAGAGCTGAGAAATACCAAGGGGCAGAAAATGTTAGTGGGAGTTGTATACAGACCCCCAAACAGTAATGCTGAGGTTGGGGATGGCATTAAATGGGAAATTAGAGATGCGTGCAATAAGGGCACAGCAGTTATCATGGGTGACTTTAATCTCCATATAGATTGGGCTAACCAAATTAGTAACAATACTGTGGAAGAGGAATTCCTAGAGTGTATACGGGATGGTTTCCTGGACCAATATGTCGAGGAACCAATTAGAGATCAGGCCATCTTAGACTGGGTATTATGTAATGAGAAAGGATTAATTAGCAATCTTGTTGTGCGAGGCCCCTTGGGGAGAAGCGATCATAATATGATCGAATTCTTCATTAAGATGGAGAGTGAAGTTAGTAGTTGACTCAGAGACTATGGTACTGAATTTCAATAAAGGAAACTATGATGGTATGAGGCGTGAGTTGGCTAGGATGGATTGGGGAATGTTACTTAAAGAGTTGACGGTGGATAGGCAATGGCAAACATTTAAAGATCGCATGGATGAACTACAGAATTTGTTCATCCCTGTTTGGCATAAAAATAAAACAAAAAAGGTGACTCATCCGTGGCTAACAAGGGAAATTAGGGAAAGCATAAGATCCAAGGAGAGGACATATAAATTGGCCAGAAAAAGCAGCAAACCTGAGGATTGGGAGCAGTTTAGGATTCAGCAAAGGAGGACAAAGGAATTAATTAAGAGGGGGAAAATAGAGTATGAGAGTAAGCTTGCAGGGAACATAAAAACTGACTGTAAAAGCTTCTATCGATATGTGAAGAGAAAAAGATTGGTGAAGTCAAGCGTAGGTCCCTTTCAGTCAGAATCAGGGGAATTTATAATGGGGAACAAAGAAATGGCAGACCAATTAAATACATACTTTGGTTCTGTCTTCACAAAGGAGGACACAAATAAACTCCCAGAGATGTCGGGGAACATAGGGTCTAATGAGAGGGAGGAACTGAATGAAATCAGTATTTGTAGGGAAATGGTGTTAGGGAAATTGACGGGATTGAAGGCCAATAAATCCCAGGGCCTGATAAGCTACATCCTAGGGTACTTAAGGAAGTGGCCCCAGAAATAGTAGATGCATTGCTGGTCATCTTCCAAAATTCTATGGACTCTGGAACAGTTCCCATGGATTGGAGGGTAACTAATGTAACCCCACTATTTAAAAAAGGTGGGAGAGAGAAAACGGGGAATTATAGACTGGTAAGCTTGACATCGGTAGTGGGGAAAATGCTAGAGTCCATTATAAAAGATGTAATAGCAGAGCACTTGGAAAACAGTGACAGGATCGGACAAAGTTAACATGGATTTACAAAAGGTAAATCATGCTTGACTAATCTACTGGAATGTTTTGAGGATGTAACTGATAGAATAGATAAGGGAGAACCAGTGGATGTGGTGTATTTGGACTTTCAGAAGGCTTTCGATAAGAGATTAGCGTGCAAAGTTAAAGCACATGAGATTGGGGGTAAGGTACTGACTTGGATAGAAAACTGGTTGGCAGACAGGAAGCAAAGAGTTGGAATAAACGGCTCTTTTTCCGAGTGGCAGGCAGTGACTAGTGGGGTACCGCAGGGATCGGTGCTAGGACCCCAGTTATTCACATATATATTAATGATCTAGACGAGGGAACTAGATGTAATATCTCCAAATTTGCAGACGACACAAAGCTGGGTGGGCGTGTGTGCTGTGAGGAGGATGCAGAGAAACTCCAGTATGATTTGGACAGGTTGGATGATTGGGCAGATGCATGGCAGATGCAGTATAATGTGGATAAATGTGAGGTTATCCACTTTGGTGGCAAAAACAGGAAGGCAGATTATTATCTGAACGGCAATAGATTGGGAAAAGGATAAATGCAACGAGACCTGGGTGTCCTTGTGCATCAGTCGCTGAAGGTAAGCATGCAGGTGCAGCAGGCGGTTAAGAAGGCAAATGGTATGTTGGCCTTCATAGCGAGAGGATTCGAGTACAGGAGCAAGGATGTCTTGCTGCAGTTGTACAGGGCCTTGGTGAGACCACACCTTGAGTATTGTGTGCAGTTTTGGTCGCCTTATCTGAGGAAGGATGTTCTTGCCATGGAGGGAGTGCAGCGAAGATTCACCAGACTGATACCTGGGATGGCAGGAATGACGTATGAAGAGAGATTGGGTCGATTAGGCTTATATTCGCTAGCGTTTAGAAGAATGAGAGGGGATCTCATTGAAACTTATAAAATTCTAACAGGACTAGACAGACTAGATGCAGGAAGGCTGTTCCCGATGGCGGGGGAGTCCAGAACCAGGGGTCACAGTCTAAGGATAAGGGGTAAGCCATTTAGGACTGAGATGAGGAGGAATTTCTTCACCCAGAGAGTGGTGAACCTGTGGAATTCTCTACCACAGAAGGCAGTTGAGGCCAATTCATTAAATATATTCAAGAAGGAGTTAGATATATTTCTTAAGGCTAAAGGGATCAAGGGATATGGGGAGAAAGCAGGGACAGGGTACTGAATTTGGATGATCAGCCATGATCGCATTGAATGGCGGAGCAGGCTCGAGGGGCCGAATGGCCTACTCCTGCTCCTATCTTCTATGTTTCTATGTTAGGAAGAGGGGAAGGGGTGGGACATGGAGGCAGAGACTAGGGCACAGAGTTAGTTTGGAGTGTGGAGGGGGCACAACTGGGGCAGGATGGCAAACACCCGTGTACAATATAGTTGATCCGTCTCTTGCTCAGAGCTGCTCTCTGCCAGCAGAGGGGCCTCATTGGATGAAGAGGTTCGGGTCCCTGTCAGGAGAAGGCTTGGAAGAAATAATCTGCTGGAAAATGTTTGAATGTGCAGTTGACACTTTCGGTGTGAGGTCCTTTTGCTGACTCCGATTCCAATTTGTTTAAGTTTGAATTGTTGGCTGCTGAACGAGACTGTGGGTTTTAATTCTATGATTTTTGAAAGTAAACATTTAGTGGAAGTGATATCATCTGTTTTGCATGAGTGTGTCTGTCAGTTCTCCATCCTTGATCCAGCTCGTCAACACCTCAATATCTCAACTTTTTCCTCCCCCCACCAACATTTAAGCCATTATTTTAATCTATAAAAATCTTTTCTTAAAAAAACATTTTATTTAATTGAGAAACCTAGATGGATGGCCAAGGAATGTGAGGCGGGGAAAAGTTAGAGAATTCCAAGTCTGGAATGCGCTGCCTGAAAGGTCGGTGGAAGCAGATTCAATAGTAACTTTCAAAAGGGAATTGGGTAAATACACGAAAAGGAAATATTTGCAGGGCTCTGGGGAAAGAGCAGGGGGAGTGGGTCTAATTGGAGAGCTCTTTCAAAGAGCCAGCACAGGCACGATGGGCCGAATGGCCTCCTGTAATGTAACATTCTATGAATTCAGGTGACATGAGGCCTGGGGTTTAAAAGCCTGAAGATAGTAGATGGAAGATTGAGCGAGGGAATGAAAGACCCGAGCGGGAAAGTTGCTTGGATGAGCTAACTCTGTGTGGATCTCGAAGGACATGTGGATTCACCCACTAAGCTATTGGGGAAGTTATGATTTTATGTTTAGTTTCCCTCTCCCTGGAAATTGTCTCTGGCTGAACCAGACTGTTCGCGACCTTGGTGTTGTATCTGACCCCGAGATGAGCTTCCGGCCACATATCCGCGCCATCACTAAGACCACCTATTTCCACCTCCGTAACATCGCCCGCCTCCGCCCCGTCTCGGCCCATCCGCTGCTGAAACCCTCATCAATGCCTTTGTTATCTCCAGACTCGACTATTCCAACGCTCTCCTGGCCGGCCTCCCATCCCCCACCCTCTGTAAACTTCAGCTCATCCAAAACTCTGCTGCCCCGTGTCCTAACTCACACCCAGTCCCGC
>JASTWF010000181.1:0-66449 GCA_030390025.1 Squalus acanthias | reverse complement strand
CCTTCCTCCTCATCTCCAACCCTCTCTTCTCCTTTCAGGCCCTCTTTAAAACCAACCCCGTTGACCAAGCTTTAATCGCCCCTCCGAATATGTCCCTCTTTAACTCAATGTCACTTTCTCTCTGATGACGCTCCTGTGAGGATGTTTCAATGTTAAAGACGCTATATAAACGCACGCTGCTGAGTAACATCTACTCTCTCAGTTTGCTGAATTTGCACGGGAAGAGTCCCTTTAATTGGTTGCTAGTTAGGTCGTGTCCTGTGTTCCTGCCCTGTTTACAGGCGATGGTCTGTGGAGGCTGGGCGAGAATGGTCTTGTTGTGTAGCAGGTAGATGCCTGTGGCTGTGGTTTGTAGTGAGGACAGTGCTGGTTAGTGCAGAGTCAGTGACTGTTTACAAAGCATAGCTTGAAGCCTTGACCTGATCGTTGTGTCCAGCCCTCCTGTGACCGTTTACTTTGTGGGTGCAACTCTACCTTATATAGACCGTTAATCCTGTGAGCTCTGCAGTGTGTGAGAGAGGGGAAAAATCCTGCTCTAGAACAGGGGACAGACTAATCACATTTACCCTCAGTGCTAACTTCACGCATCTGAGCAAATCGTTAAAACATTATATATTTTTTTAATGGCATCATTTCCGTACTTTGCCTCGAACCACTTCCTCCAAGTTTAAAATATTTGCTTCAAGTCATGTGGGGAGAATATCACAAGTTTTCCCTTAAAAGGCAATGTGTTTCCACTCGAGCTGCTGTCCTGACATTTTGTTTACAAAAACGAGACCAAAACTATGAGAAGGAGCTGCCGGAGGCTGCGGGCCCTGTGGGCCCGGGCCCTGTGGGCTCAGCTTTCAGTGTTCTGGTCAAAAGAAAGAAAGACTTGCATTTCTACAGCGCCTTTCATGACCACCAGACATCTCAAAGCGCTTACAGCCAATGAAGTATCTTTGGAGTCTAGTCACTGTTATAATGTAGGAAACGCGGCAGTCAATTTGCGCACAGCAAGCTCCCACAAACAGCAATGTGAGAATGACCAGATAATCTGTTTTTGTTATGTTGGTTGAGGGATAAATAAAAGGTATGGTGAAGGATCCCGGCTCTGATCTCCGAGTCTGAATGTACACAAACCTCAGGTACAAACAGTCTCCGAGCCCCCTAGAGATGGGGACAAATCAGCCAGTCGCTATTCAGTGACTGCTGCTGGGTGGCGAGGGTCTGGGCCTGGCTCAGCTGTAATTCTCTCTACAGTTGAATAGCCCCGGACACTCCTGCTCGAGTCGCCAGTTGGATGAGGGACTGGAGGCTGTCGACACCATGAATGGGGGGAGGGGAGGGGAGGGACACAGTGAGGGTTGTTGGATATTGTGCTGGAATATAATGATTTAATGAGCTTATTTAATACATGTACTGGTGAAACACTTCCCCAATTACGGAATCTATTAAAATCCTTGAGTTGGTAACAGTATCGGGCCGCTGCTCCCTTGAAATCAATGGGCAACATTGTAATCTCGGGGAAGTTGGTTTTCCTTCCTCCATGCATTGTGTTGCTATCTCCGAAAGAGAATTCCGCCTGTTCTTGCTCCGGGGGCGGGGTGTCCAACCCCAGCCTCAGGGTCTCCGGAATGAAAGGTCTATCTCCCGGTCACGGCTGTGAGCGACCCGAGGGGAACAGGCGGAGGGAATTGGCAGTAGAGTTGGTAAAACCCCCAGCTCTGGCTGACTCACTGGCCTCGTCCACCACCTTTTCCCATTCGTGCTCTTTCATTGGTGGAAGCGATGGCATAGTAACCGCGAGCGGAACACGCAGTGCACCCGGGGACCAATCAGAGCGCCGGGGGGGGGGAGGGGGGCCCAACTCTGGTTGGACGTAGTCCTGGCGGTTTCATCACATGACCTCCAACCGCCCCGCCCCCATGCTATTGGTTGCCTGACACGTCAATCCTCGCTGCGACCTGTCGACTGGTGAAGAGCAGGGGAGTTCTCCCCAGTGTCCTGGGGCCAATATTTATCCCTCAGCCAACATCACTGAAAGCAGATTATCTGGTCATTATCACATTGCTGTTTGTGGGAGCTTGCTGTGCGCAAATTGGTGCCGTGTTCCCTACATTACAACAGTGACTGCACTTCAAAAGTAGTTCATTGGCTGTAAAGCGCTTTGGGATGTCCGGAGGTTCTGAAAGGCGCTGTAGAAATGTCCTTTCTTTACTTAGCTAGAAGAAGAAGTGCTTAATCTGTTGGCTGATCACAAGAGCCATAAAAAAGTGGACCTGTAGCTCCCTCAGTTCCCCGGAAGATCTGTAATTTATAAACTGGAGTGGCATCAATGGATCTCTCTGAAGGTAGAGGAAGATTTCAGTAAAGTGTAGCGGTGGGAGATTGTGGAGAATTCCCAGCCACCCGTACATTACAGATTTCTTCCTCCACCTTCCCCAGCAGGTTCAGTTGCTGCATGGGCTGGCCTCCTGATTTACCCCCTTACAGTGCTGTCTCCTCCAAACCTGCCCACGTTGAAAAGCAGTTGCGCAACATTTTCCCTTCTGTCCTCTGCAGCCACGAATCACCATGGACACCAAGCTCCGTTTCCCATAATATTTACACAGGTTCTTCTTGTGGTTTATGCAAACCTTTATTCTCTCGGGCACTGGAATTAATGGCAGTCTGCGATGGAACGACTCTCGCAGCGAACAGCAGCCCAGAGCCTGAGTTTAATTGACCCAAGCTGACTGGCCAGTCCTCAGCCAGCTTATGTTGACTTTTGGCTTCACAGTTTGAGCTATTCTTAGCTGCGATGAGGCCTCGGTGTGGATCTGAGGCACAGTCTTCCTCAGTCAGAGTGGGATTGTTGGCCACTTGTTCCTCCCTCATTTCATCTGAAACATTTAGCGCCGTGCGACATTTTTCTACGTTAAAGGCAGCTGTTAGGAGCTACACAATCCAGGCGTTTTCAGGCTGATGTTTACAAACCCCACCTCCCCTCTCCCATGTCAGCTAGTGGCTCAGTGGGCAGCACTCTCTCTCGCCACTGAGTCTGAAGGTCATGGGTTCAAATCCCACTCCAGAGACTTGAGCCCATAATCCAGGCCGACACTCCCAGTGCAGTACTGAGGGAGTGCCGCACTGTCGGAGGGGCAGTACTGAGGGAGCGCCGCATTGTCGGAGGGGCAGTACTGAGGGAGCGCCGCACTGTCGGAGGGGCAGTACTGAGGGAGTGCCGCACTGTCGGAGGGGCAGTACTGAGGGAGCGCTGCACTGTCGGAGGGGCGGTACTGAGGGAGTGCTGCACTGTCGGAGGGGCGGTACTGAGGGAGCGCTGCACTGTCGGAGGGGTGCTGCACTGTCGAGGGGCAGTACTGAGGGAGTGCTGCACTGTCGGAGGGGCAGTACTGAGGGAGCGCCGCACTGTCGGAGGGCAGTACTGAGGGAGCGCTGCACTGTCGGAGGGGTAGTACTGAGGGAGCGCTGCACTGTCGGAGGGGCTGTCTTTCGGATGAGACGTTAAACTGAGGCCCTGTCTGCCCTCTGATCCCGTGGCACTATTTCGAAGAGGAGCAGGGGAGTAATCCCCAGTGTCCTGGGGACAATATTTATCCCTCAACCTTTAAAAACAGATTATCTGGTCACTATCTCATTGCTGTTTGTGGGATCTTGCTGTGTGCAAATTGGCTACCGTGTTACCTACATTACAACAGTGACTACACTTCAAATGTACTTCATTGGCTGTAAAGCGCTTTGGGACGTCCTGATGTTGTGAAAGGTGCTGTGGAAGATTTTCTTCACACTGGGTTTAATCGCTCGCTTGGTGTTGGAGCGGCCGTGTCGATGATGTTTGTGCCTCTCTGTAAATCCGTTCCTATTCACCCGCGGCTGAGAGAGATGGGTTATTGTTCTGTGTGTGCTGCAGCCGTCACAAGACTGACTGCCACGTTTTCTTTCCGCTGGTGTCTTGTTTGGGAGAGGGAGACAACATTAGCATCGGGCATGAGAGGGCCATTGTCAGCACAGTCTGCCCAGTGAGACTGGGAATCGAGGGTAATACTCTCAGCAGTGACTCGGCTTGTGATGATGTAGCTCATTATTTGGTTAAACATCACACGGTCTTTGATCATTTTCACATCTCAGGTCGACGTAAAATATCCCATGGCACTTTTCAAAGACGAGCCAATATTTATCACTCAACCAACATCACTAAAAACAGATTATCTACTTATTATCACATTGCTGTTTGTGGGAGCTTGCTGTGCGCAAATTGCCTGCCGCGTTTCCCACATTACAACAGTGTCTACACTTCAAAAAGTACTTCATTGGCTGTAAAGCGCTTTGGGACGTCCTGAGGTTGTGAAAGGCGCTGTAGAAATGCAAGTCTTTCTTCTCTAAGGATGTCGGGAGGGATCTCCTGAGTGCTGTAGAAGGCGTGGCTGGAGACCACTGGGATTCTGTTGGTGTTGGGCTGACTGAGTGTGGGTTTCTGACGGTTCCTGAAGACTGAAGCCTCTGGGGTGCGGTAACAAATGCTGTGAATAGCAGCCTTTGCCCCTGGGAGCCTGCTTACCGTTAAATCACCCAAATCCTCGACAGGAATGAGTTTAGTTACAGAGCAACAGTGACTGCACTTCAAAGTAATTAATCGGAGTGAATCTCTTTGGGAGTCTAAGAGATGTGATTAAATATTATATAACTTCAAGTTTAGGAACAGGAGGAGGCCATTCAGCCCCTCGAGCCTGTTCCACCATTCAATGAGATCATGGCTGATCTGTGACCTAACTCCATATACCCGCCTTTGGCCCATATCCCTTAATACCTTTGGTTAACAAAAATCTATCAATCTCCGATTTAAAATTAACAATTGATCTAGCATAATTGCCATTTGCGGAAGAGAGTTCCAAACTTCTACCACCCTTTGTGTGTTGAAGTGTTTCCTAATTTCACTCCTGAAAGGTCTGGCTCTAATCTTTAGACTCGGCCTCCTAGTCTTAGACTCCCCAACCAGCGGAAATAGTTTCTCTCTATCTACCCTATCTGTTCCCCTTAATATCTTGAAAACTTCGATCAGATCACCCCTTAACCTTCTAAATTCTATGGAATACAACCCTAATTTGTGTAATCTCTCCTCGTAACTTAATCCTTGGAGTCCGGGTATCATTCTGGTAAACCTACACTGCACTCCCTCCAAGGTCAATATATCCTTCCTAAGGTGTGGTGCCCAGAACTGCTCACAGTGCTCCAGGTGTGGTCTAACCGGGGTTTTGTATAGCTGCAGCAAAACTTCTACCCCCCTTGTATTCTAGTCCTCTAGATATAAAGGCCAGCATCCCATTAGCCTTTTTGATTATTTTCTGTACCTGTTGATGACATTTTAATGATCGATGTATCTGAACCCCCAAGTCTCTTTGGACCTCCACTGTTTTTAGCTTTTCACCTTTAGAAAGTACCCTGTTCTATCCTTTTTAGATTCAAAGTGGATGACCTCACATTTGCTTACATTGAAATCCATTTGCCACTGTTTTGCCCATTCACTTAATCTATCAATATCCCTTTGTAATTTTATGCTTTCATCTAAACTGCCTACAATGCCGCCTATCTTTGTGTCATCAGCAAATTTGGATTTATGACTTTCTATGCCATCATCTAAGTCGTTAATAAATACTGTGAACAGTTGAGGCCCCAACACAGATCCCTGCGGGACACCACTAGTCACATCCTGCCAATTTGCGTACCTGCCCATTATCCCTACTGCCTGCCTCCTGCCGCTCAGCCAATTTCCTAACCAGGTCAATAATTTGCCCTCAATTCCGTGGGCTTCTACCTTCGTTAACAGCTTCTTATCTGGGACTTTATCAAATGCTTTCTGGATGTCCATATAAATAACATCCATAGACATTTCCCTGTCCACTACTTTAGTCACCGCCTCAAAAAATTCAATCAGGTTTGTCAGGCATGACCTACCTTTCACAAGTTTGTGTACTTTGATTCAGTAAATCCACAGCAGATCCTCCCATTGCCTCTTTTGAGTAGAAATGAGATATTTTACAATATCTGTCTGTAATGTCGTGTACTTTTCCAGATTTCCCCATTGATTAACTCGGCTCAAACACTCTGCTGTACTTTATATATTTAAAAAGAGACTTGCATTTCTATAGCGCCTTTCACCACCTCAGGATGTCCCAAAGAGCTTTACAGCCAATGAAGTAATTTTGAAGATGTGCAACGAGCAGACTCACTAGTGTACAGATGTGTAACGAGCAGACTCACTAGTGTACAGATGTGCAACGAGCAGACTCACTAGTGTACAGATGTGTAACGAGCAGACTCACTAGTGTACAGATGTGCAACAAGCAGACTCACTAGTGTACAGATGTGTAAGTGGAAACAGATGGGGAAGGATTTGCGGGAAACTTCTGGGACCCTCGGCCCCCGAGACCTGTGCAACTGGTGAATATGCAGTGCCTGACGGGACAAATTATGCTTCATTATTTTATTTTTAAACACAGTATCTCCATGCTGGCAGACAACTGCTGGAACATTCTTTCCATTTTATTTGCAAAAAAAATAATTCTCACAACAAAGCATTTACAGATTCCATGATTCAAGTCCAGGACAAACAACCTTTGGGTCCTGACAATCCAGATGTGTTGCGTCCAGTGTGAGGTGCCATTGTAAGGAGTGATTGGCAGCGCTCTATCCAAGAGCAGGGCAAACTTCCACCAGCCGAGATCAGTTGACAGGCCCCACCCAATCTGAGCCGCACTGTCGGAGGGGCAGTACTGAGGGAGCGCTGCACTGTCGGAGGGGCAGTGCTGAGGGAGCGCTGCACTGTCGGAGGGGCAGTACTGAGGGAGCGCCGCACTGTCGGAGGGGCAGTGCTGAGGGAGAGCTGCACTGTCGGAGGGGCAGTGCTGAGGGAGCACTGCACTGTCGGGGGGGGCAGTACTGAGGGAGCGCCACACTGTCGGGGGGGCAGTACTGAGGGAGCGCCGCACTGTCGGAGGGGCAGTACTGAGGGAGCGCCGCACTGTCGGAGGGGCAGTACTGAGGGAGCGCCGCACCGTCGGAGGGGCAGTACTGAGGGAGCGCCGCACCGTCGGAGGGGCAGTACTGAGGGAGCGCCGCACCGTCGGAGGCGCAGTACTGAGGGAGTGTCGGAGGGGCAGTACTGAGGGAGGGCAGCACTGTCGGAGGGGCAGTACTGAGGGAGCGCCGCACTGTCGGAGGGGCAGTACTGAGGGAGCGCCGCACTGTCGGAGGGGCAGTGCTGAGGGAGAGCTGCACTGTCGGAGGGGCAGTGCTGAGGGAGCACTGCACTGTCGGGGGGGGCAGTACTGAGGGAGTGTCGGAGGGGCAGTACTGAGGGAGGGCAGCACTGTCGGAGGGGCAGTACTGAGGGAGCGCCTGCACTGTCGGAGGGGCAGTACTGAGGGAGCGCCGCACTGTCGGAGGGGCAGTACTGAGGGAGTGCCTGCACTGTCGGAGGGGCAGTACTGAGGGAGCGCCGCACCTGTCGGAGGGGCAGTACTGAGGGAGCGCCGCACTGTCGGAGGGGCAGTACTGAGGGAGGGCAGCACTGTCGGAGGGGCAGTACTGAGGGAGCGCCGCACTGTCGGAGGGGCAGTACTGAGGGAGCGCCGCACTGTCGGAGGGGCAGTACTGAGGGAGCGCCGCACTGTCGGAGGGGCAGTACTGAGGGAGCGCCGCACTGTCGGAGGGGCAGTACTGAGGGAGCGCTGCACTGTCGGAGGGGCAGTACTGAGGGAGCGCCGCACTGTCGGAGGGGCAGTACTGAGGGAGCGCCGCACTGTCGGAGGGGCAGTACTGAGGGAGCGCCGCACTGTCGGAGGGGCAGGTACTGAGGGAGTGCTGCACTGTCGGAGGTGCCGTCTTTCGGATGAGACGTTAAACCGAGGCCCCGTCTGCTCTTTCAGGTGGGCGTAAAAGATCCCACGGCACTATTAGAAGAAGAGCAGGGGAGTTCTCCCCGGTGTCCTGGGGCCAACATTTATCCCTCAACCAATATCACTAAAGCAGATTAACCGCTCATTATCACATTGCTGTTTGTGGGATCTTGCTGTGCGCATATTGGCTGCCACGTTTCCTACATTACAACAGTGACTACAATTCAAAAAGTACTTCATTGGCTGTAAAGCGCTTTGGAACGTCCTGAGGTGGTGAAAGGCGCTGGAGAAATGCAAGTCTTTCTTTTCTTTTATTTCGCAGCCCCTCCCCATCCTGTGCCGTGACTCCGGGTGGGTTTCTGGTCCAGATGTGGGGCTATTTGAACCCTCCTGGCTCCCGGTGTGTGTGAGAAAGTGAGTCACTTCGAGCAGTTGATGGAAGAAGCGGATAGGACACATTCCACGGCTGTGAGGCGATGGGTTGGACCTGGTCCCAGCTGCACTCCCTCAGCCCAGCCTTTCCCTGCTAGTTCACAAAAGTTCAGGCCTTGATCCCGAATCCCCACCCAGTGAAACACTCAACATTTGGCAAGATTGGATTTATTTTTCTCTTTCATGCTCTCTTATGCTGTTTAAAAAACCGATGCAAACTTTGACACTGAGCCAGCGGCTAAAAGCCCCCTTGTGTTGCACTGGTTCCCTTGGCTGCCTACGTACGGGTGTCGACCCACCAGTGTCGGTGAATCTGGCAAGTTTCTCTTGGGTCAGGAACTAGCACGGTGATGACCAGCGCCACCCGCGCGGTGATGACCAGCGCCAGGGAGGCGGGGCTGTTTGCTGACGATTCCACAGTGTTTGGCTTTATTCACGACGTCTCCAATAACTGAGCAGCCAGTACCAGGCTACCTGGATACCCTCCAGACTTGGGCTGGAGACATTTGCACCAGCTAAGTGATCATCGCCAACAAGAAAAAGCCCAACAATCTCGCCCTGACCTTCAGCACCCCAAGCGCCCCACCATCGATATCCTGGGGTCACCCAAGTTGAGCTGGACCTGCCAGAACATAGCACCACAGCTACAATAGCAGGGTAAAGGTTGGGTAATCTACAACGAGTGGCTCATCTCCCGACCCCTCGAGACCTCTCCACCATCTACAAGGCTCGAGTGGGAGTGTGATGGGATCCCCTCCACGTGCCTGTATAGGACAGCTCCAACAATATTCAAGCAACACAGTCATTCAGGACAGAACTGCTTTGCTTCATTGCCACCTCTGCCACTGAGCTCAGTGTCCAGCACCCTCTCCCATCACCAGCGCACCGTGGCTGCAGTGTGTGCTATCTACATTACAGCAACTTGCCACGGTTACCTCGACAGCTCCTCCCTCCCCTGTGACCTTGACCAGTGAGAAGACAAGAGCAGCAATGCCATGGGAACATCATCACCTCCAAGTCACACACCATCCTGACTTGGAATTATATCGGCCGTTCCTTCATCATTCCTGGGTCAAAATCCTGGAATTCCCTCCCTAACAACACTGTGGGAGCACCTTCACCACACGGACCGCATCGGTTCAAGAAGAAGACCCACCACCACCTTCTCAAGGCAATAAATGCTGGCCTTGGCACCGACTCCCACAAACCCAGCAGTGACCAGCAGGGTGACAGGACAAAGTAGTTTTAAGTGAAGCCTCCAGTGATTCCAACTGATGTCCACATTTAGAAGGTCCATTGGAATCTCCTCAATAGGTTTCTCCTCGACAGGTGAGCACAAGTTCCTGGCTGGTCTGTGCTCTGCACTGTCCCCACCCTCCCGAGGTAAAAGAGGATAGTGGAGCACAGTCTGATTGATGGGGGTAGGGAATAGAAGATATGTCATTTTGGCACATGGCCCTGTAGTTATGGAAATATTTCATAAACTATAAGCCAGCCCTGGATTCCTGGCATGGAGTGCTACATTGAAAGGATTGTGATTCGAGTCCCTCAAGACCAGAACATTAGTCCTTGGACTTCAAAAGGACAGGAAGCACGAGCATACACACAAGCATTCAATTAGCCAAATTAGCAGCGCTTTGTGTTGTTGTTGCTTTTCTTGTAGAAATGTATTGTGTTTGACAAATAGTCAAAGCCATGCTCCCTTTCTCTCTCTCTCCCCCACACCGCCCCCCTTCCCAATTTCCCAGAGCAGACACGTACATGATGCAGAGAGTGGGCTATAAGTGCGAGTGAATGGTGGAATGGCCCAAAGACCGAGCCCTATTACAGTTCTAGATTTCTACCGCTCTGCACACAAAGACACCAACCATGGAACGTTGCAGCCTAGCAACGTGCCATCAATTTGCACTGGTCTTTATCTGCACAAGGGCTTAGTTTAATCCCACTCTGATTCCAAATAGCAGCCTTCCGCACACTCCACAATCATGGTTGGTCTCTGAGCTGCCCCATTGAACGCGAGAGGGTAGGGACTTGGAATCATGCTGATTGGGGGGTGAAGGAAGTTTCCCTTGCACAGAACTTGAAGGATAATAGAGTTGTGAAATAAGTTATCTGGGAAGGTCATTGATGCAGACAATGCAAATAGATTCAAGAGACAATTGGATATGTTTCTGGAGAAAAATGGGATTGAGGATAAGGTGAGGAAAGCAAGAATAAAGTTGGATTTATATAGCGTCTTATGTCTTCAGGACATCTCAAAGTGCTTTACAACCAATAGATTAATTTGAAGTGCCATTGCTGTTATGTAGGTCAACACACACAGCCAATTTGCTATACGGTTCCACAAGCAGTAAATGGATGAATGCCCAGTGCAGATATGACATTGGCATCTACCCAACAATGTGGAGGATTACCCAGGTATGTCCTCGCCACAAAAACCAGGATAAAGCTTACCCGGCCAGTCAGCGCTCTGTCACCCACTTCCCAATCAATAACCTGCTCACTGACGCTCAGCTCAGCTCCAGACCTCATCACAGCTTTGATCCAGACATAGACACAGGAGTTACAGTCCGAGGAGAGGTGAGTAGATGCTCTCCACACCAAGGCAGCATTTGACCGAGTGTGACACCAAGCAAAACCTGAGGTCAATGGGGGTCAAAGGGGAAAAACCTCCAGTGGCTGGAGTCATATCTGATGCAAAGGAGGACGGTTGTGGTTGTCGGTGACCAATCATCACCACGACATCTCCGCCCCAGGACATCCGAGTTCCTCAGGGAACCATCCTCGACCCAACCAGCTTCCACTGCTTTATCAATGTCCTTCGCTCTGTCATAAGGTGAGGAGTGAGTCTGGTGTTGATCCCACAATGTTCATCTCCATTCACAACCATTCACAACTCCTCCAATAATGACGCAGGCTATCCCAGCCTACTGTAGGACCTGGTTAACATCGAGGCTCGGGCTGCGAAGTGGCAGCTAACATTCGCTCCACACTGCCAGGTACTGATCATCTCCTTTAACCTTCAATGGCATCTCCATTACCGAGTCCCTGACCATCAACATCTTGGGGATCACCATTGAGCAGAAGCTGACCAGGAGACATATCATTATTGTGGCTACAAGAGCAGGTCAGAGGCTGGGTATTCTGCGACGTGTGTCTCGCCTCCTGACCCCTCAAAGCCATTCCACCACCTACAAGGCGCAAGTCAGGAGTGTGATGGAATACTCACCACTCACCTGGATGGGTGCAGCTCCAACAACACTCAAGAAGCTCGACACCATCCAGCACTGTCGGAGGGGCAGTACTGAGGGAGCGCCACACTGTCGGAGGGGCAGTACTGAGGGAGCGCCGCACTGTCGGCGGTGCCCTCAGGTGGACGTAAAAGATCCCACGGCACTATTTCGAAGAAGAGCAGGGGAGTTATCCCCAGTGTCCTGGCTCATATTTATCCCTCAGTCAACATAATGACCAGATAATCTGTCTTTATTATTTGTGGGAACTTGCTGTGAGCAAATTGGCTGCTGTGTTTCCCACATTACAACAGTGACGACACTTCATTGGGTGTAAAGTGCTTTGGGGGGTCCGATGGTCGTGAAAGGCGCTATAGAAATGCAAGTCTTTCACTGGACAATATGTATCACTGTACAATATATAATAGTGGACAATATAGATCATTGTCCCGGATTGCCACATCTGCAGGAAATGTCTCTGCTCTGAGTCGTTGAGCTGGAGTGCGAGTTAGGCACATGAGGGAAGGGGGGGAATTTCGGGATAGTTTTCTCCAGAGTGCAGTTACACCTCAGAGGAAAGCACAGGTACAGGAAGGAGAGTGTGACTGTTGGTCAGAAAGTGTGGAGGAGGAGCTCCAGCAGACACTGGTCCTGTCCAACAGCTACAATGTACTTGCTACCTGTGAGGATAAGGATGCAGGCTGTGGGGTGGACAGCCAGAATGTTAACTATGGCACCATGGAGCAGAAGGCAGTCCAAGGGGGCAGGGGTGGGTGGGGAAGAGCAGGATCGAAAGGTTGAGGTCATACGGGATTCGATAATTAGGGGGATAGACACCGTCCTCTGCAGTCGTGACTGAGGATCTAGGAGGGTGTGTTGCCCACCTGGTGTAAGGGTACAGGATATCGCCCAGCAACTGGAGAGGAACATGGAAAGGGAGGGGGAAGATCCAGTTGCCTTGGTCCATGTTGGGACAAATGACATAGTGAAGAAAAGGGAGGAGGTCCGGCTAAAGGAGCATCAGAATTTAGGAACTAAATTAAAGAACAGGACCTCATGGGGGGTAATCTCGGGATTATTACCCAAACTGTGTGCTAATTGGGCTAGGGATTGGCAGATCAGAAAGGTGAGTGCGTGGCTGAAAGACTGGTGTGGGAAGGAGGGGTTCCATTTCATGGCACACTGGCACTAGTACTGGGACAGGAAGGAGCTGCACCGTTACTCCTGTTTTTCTCCTATTTTTTGCTCTCATTCCTCCTCTCGCTCTCTGGCTCTTGGTCTCTCTCTCTCTCTCTCTCTTTCACTCTCTCTCTCTGTCCCTCTCTCTCTCTCAGCCTCTCTCTCTCTTCTGTTTACCCTGCTCTGGTTGGTCGGTTGTTGCTGTGTTATTTTTTGACTGCTCCTTTTTTGGCAGAGAAACAGAACGAGAGGGAGAGGGAGTGTGAGAGAGAGAGAGAGTGTGAGAGAGAGGGAGTGTGTGTGAGAGAGAGAGTGTGAGAGAGAGGGAGTGTGTGTGAGAGAGAGGAAGAGGGAGTGTGAGAGAGAGAGAGGAAGAGGGAGTGAGAGAGAGAGAGAGTGTGAGAGAGAGGGAGTGTGTGTGAGAGAGAGGAAGAGGGAGTGTGAGAGAGAGAGAGGAAGAGGGAGTGAGAGAGAGGAGGAGACAGAGACCGGCAGGGAGCTGCCGTTTGTCCGGGCTCCGGGAGTCGGTGCCGGGATGTGGATCTGACGGGAGCGGAGTCTGTGTCGGGTCGGGATGAAGTTCCGCGGCGGCCGGGCTGTGGTAAGGACTCGCCGGGTCAGGAGTGAAGAGTGAGCGGATCGGGACCCCGGTCTAACCCGCCCGGCTCCCCGGGGATGGGCTGAGCTGGTCTATAATCTGGATCTGTTGGATTTTCCCCTCCAGTAGCTGAGGGGGTTAAACTCGAGTCACATTCCCCAGCCCGGCCCGGCCCGGCCCAGTGAATAGAAGTGCTGACACTTTGTAACCTGGTCATTGTTGATTGTTTCTGTGTTTAGATGTAATTTGCCCCCCTGACCCAGGAGTCCTGTTGCTGCTCTCACTGTGTCTCTGAGTTCAGTGTTGGTTTGTTGGAGGTTGGGTTCTCTGGGTCTGTTAACTGGAGATGGGGGCAGTGAGCATTGCAGCTTCTGCCAGCATAGCTCCAACCCTGGGCAACATTTGGAGAGCAAGTCAGGAATCAGGAACCAGATCACACACAGGGAGGGAGACTGGAGTCAAAACTTCTAAATTAAATTTCAGTGCTTCAGGGGTAATGCATCAGGTTCCCTCTCTTCGCATTCCAATCACGGATTACAGAAATACAGCTCTGTTAAAGGCAAATATCGGTAGGCAGGCAGTCAGTCAGCTTCTGAAAGAGTAGAAGCTGGTTAACGTCTTAGGCAGGTGACACTTCACCACATTTCCAGCAGGAACTGTTGGATTGTGAGCGGGAACAGGACCCACACTGATACCCGCCCCTCCCCTCCCCCAGAGGCACGTTTAAAAAAAAAATCATTCTTGGGATGTGGGCGTCGCTGGCGAGGCCGGCATTTATTGCCCATCCCTAGTTGCCCTTGAGAAGGTGGTGGTGAGCCGCCTTCTTGAACCGCTGCAGTCCGTGTGGTGAAGGTGCTCCCACAGTGCTGTTAGGAAGGGAGTTCCAGGATTTTGACCCAGCGACGATGAAGGAACGGCGATATACCTCTAAGTCAGGATGGTGTGTGACTTGGCGGGGAACTTGGAGGTGGTGGTGTTCCCGTGCGCCTGCTGACCTTGTCCTAGGTGGTGGAGGTGGCGGGTTTGGGAGGTTGTAGTGCGTACACTGTTGCTGTGCGAGTTACCCTGTCGATCTGGTCTGGTCCATATTGGCTCTTTCTCACACTCGATGTGAAAATCCCAGTGTTAGTGTTAAGGAGGTACTGTCAGATATTAATCGATGAAGCATTTAAAAAAATCTGAGCGCGAAAATCGGTTACCGCCTTTGGGGGCGGTGACCGAGTTAAGGCCGGACATTTAGCGCCTGGCGCGAAAGTATCGCCCGGCCGCTAAATTCGGCTTCCCGCCCCGCACAGGAAGTGGAGGGCAATCTCGGGCGCTCCACTTCCTGGTGGGGCGGTAACCGAGGCGATGCCGGGGCGCGATTGGCAGCGCTCGGCGGAGGGTCCGCGGACGCTGCCACGTTTCAACATCCCTCCCCTTCAGTTAAAGGGGAGGGGCTGCCCGCTGCGCACTCTGCAGGGTCTCCAAGGGCCCACACTAGGCCACCAGGGCGGTGTGGAGCCGCCACTGCAGCCCGGCACCGAGATGCCGTGCCGGGCTGCGCGATGGCGGCCAGGACCACGCCATGGAGGGCCGACGTGGAGGTCGGCCAAGAAGAAAAATGGTGGCGCGAGTCGTGGCCGCATCTCCCCTTTAAATACCGCCCTGCGAGCGGAGGTCGGCCCGGCTCGTGACCTGCGAGGCTGGCGCTGAGATCGCCACGGCAGCCTCGCGGGGCGCAGCCAAATTTCTGCCGCGGGGCAGTAAGGGTTTGTGGCGCACGCCGATTATGTCAAGCTGGAGGCGCAGTGGCTCAGGGCGTTACCGGCGGGGGCTCAGCGTTACCGGCGGGGGCTCGGCGTTACCAGCGGGGGCTCGGCGTTACCAGCGGGGGCTCGGCGTTACCGGCGGGGGCTCGGCGCGATCGGGTACGGCCTCAGCAACGCCCACCGAATTTCTCTGGAGGCACTTTTTTCACCCCCCACCCACGGGCGATAAACCCTTTGCGCCCCGTTAACCCCCCCCCCTCCCCTCCCCCCTGCCAAAGCACTAACGGCAGGCGCAAAGGAGCCGAAATTCTAGCCCTCTGTCTGTTGTTGGATGATGAAGATCCCACAATACTGATTGGAGAGGGTACAATGGGGCGACCTTGGGTGGTGACCAGTGTTTGTCTAAAAAAGACTTCCAGGACCCAGATTGTAGAACATTCCCAAGATTGGAAAGAGTAAAAGGGAACAGGGAAGAGTGAGAAAATGAGAAAGTAGTGATTGAGTTAGATAAGCACGGGTCTTAAAAGTCTGTAACTTATCAGAAGGGATGAGTTCCACATTTTGAGGTGCTGGGAGGAGATGTGTTGGAGTGAGGCAATGCGGTGAGTCGATCTTAGTACAGTGAGGAGGAGGGTGTAGGACAGGTGTTTGGAGTTCAGTAAAATAGCGACAAGCAAAGTTGGAATGGAGAGTGGAAGAGTGGCGGCTCGAGGTGATCCCCATCACAGGACGAGCTTTTTTCCTGTATTTTCAGATGAGATAAATTGCAAGTCCATTGCCAGAGGATGAGACACTTGGACTGCGAGCCCAGCACTTCCTTCCTGCCTTAGTTTGAGATCCACTGAATCGGGGCCCAATCCAAGTATGGAGTCTCTCAGTTTGGAAGTGCTGTTACTGTAGTTGCTGGAGATGTGAGTCTTGGACTGTTGGTCCTGCATTAATATTCCCAGTACAGACTCATCACCTGCATAACCAATAGGCACACCTCAGCCCTGCCTGGCCTGCTTTGTAACGATGCTGGGATTGGCACTAAGCATTACCCGAGGCACCTAACTATTGCTCACAACTTTCCCTAGCCACAGACTCCATCCCTTTCTCTGGCATGTGTCTGTGGCTGAACCAGACCGTTTGCAACCTTGGTGTCGTATTTCATCCTGAAATGAGCTTCCGACCACATATCCGCAGCATAACTAAGACCGCCTATTTCCACCTCCATAACATCGCCCGATCCGCCCCTGCCTCAGCTCATCCGCTGCTGAAACCCTCACCCATGCCTTTGTTACCTCCAGACTCGACTATTCCAACGCACTCCTGGCTGGCCTTCCGCCTTCTACCCTCCATAAACTTCAGCTCATCCAAAACTCTGCTGCCCGTGTCCTAACTCGCACCAAGTCCCGTTCACCCATCACCCACTGTGATCACTGACCTACGCCTCGATATTAAAATTCTCATTCTTGTTTTCAAATCCCTCCATGGCCTTGCCCTTCCCTATCTCTGTAACCTCCTCCAGCTCCACACCCCCCCCCCCCCCCCCACCCCCGAGATCTCTGCGCTCCTCCAATTCTGGCCTCTTGAGCATCCCCGATTTTCATCGCTCCACCATTGGCGGCCGTGCCTTCAGCTGCCTGGGCCCCGAGCTCTGGAATTCCCTCCCTAAACCTCTCCGCCTCTCTCTCCTCTTTTAAGACACTCCTTAAAACCGACCTCTTTGTGCTACGTTAATGGCGCTTTATATAAATACTTGTTGTTGTTGTTTAAACCATTCCTCAGTCAGACATTGGAAAATAGAAAGAGTGTATATATTTTTTGAAATCAATATTTGTAACTCCCTCTGGTGACTGATGTCTGAGTAATTTTCATGCTTTGGAGATTTGAGAGTTTTATTTTATTAAGCATTGGAAACGATGGACATCTAACACTAATTGTGAGGGTTTGTGCAATCGAATCCTAGAAATTGCATCATAGAAGGAGGCCATTCGGCCCATCGCACCTGTACCAGTGCTAACCCTTCAACTGGATTACGTACTCCGATCCCATTCCCCTGCTCTTTTAATTTTTTTGTACTGTGCTGCCTGAATAAATAAATCTGGGTCTGTTCATGTGGTTCAAATGCCCAAAAAAATGAATTATGGAATGTGTCTCGTGTTCCTGGTAATGCTGGAATTGGCAGTGAATGGCTGTCAGTGTCTGTCTGTGTGTGCGCCTCTCTGTCCCTGTGTGTGTGTGTGAAAGAATGTCTTTAGGAAAGCTGCCCCAGAGCGAGGGAGGGCCCAGGCTGCCCTGTCCCAGAGCGAGGGAGGGCCCAGGCTGCCCTGTCCCAGAGCGAGGGAGGGCCCAGGCTGCCCTGTCCCAGAGCGAGGGAGGGCCCAGGCTGCCCTGTCCCAGAGCGAGGGAGGGCCCAGGCTGCCCTGTCCCAGAGCGAGGGAGGGCCCAGGCTGCCCTGTCCCAGAGCGAGGGAGGGCCCAGGCTGCGGTTGGACATTCCCTAATATTCCCGTCTCGGTGACCCAGGGTGATGTAATCCCATCAGCTGCTGGCTGTCCACCTCCCTCGCTGTGATCTGGAATCCTTCTCTTGTTTTCCTGAGACACAGATGTTAGAGCAGGCACTTTACAATGCTGGTTCTGTAGACCTCAATATTCCTGCATTGTCACAGGGCCAGCGGATTTTAAACACACCACATTTGTAGTAAAGATCTAAAAATGGGTCAAAGCTGAAGAGTTTTGTGGTGACTGTAGGCCCGAGACTGGGGTGGGGTCACAGCGGGAGTTACCAGAAGGTTTTTATTTAAAATCCACTAACAGTAGAGATCGGTTAAAATGGAACGATTCACTCCCGTCTGGTACTGTACGGCCCGTGTGTGTCTCAGTGTCAGCTCCGATACATGTGCAGCACACCGGGTAAAAGGCAACGATTCACTCCCGTCTGGTACTGTACGGCCCGTGTGTGTCTCAGTGTCAGCTCCGGTACATGTGCAGCACACAGCGGGTAAAAGGCAACGATTCACTCCCGTCTCGTGATGTTCAGGAGCTGGTACTGACAGGTTTTGTTTTATTCGTTCCTGGGATGTGGGCGTTGCTGGCAAGGCCAGCATTTATTGCCCATCCCTAGTTGCCCTTGAGAAGGTGATGGTGAGCCGCCGCCTTGAACCGCTGCAGTCCGTGTGGTGAAGGTGCTCCCACAGTGCTGTTAGTGAGGGAGTTCCAGGATTTTGACCCAGCGATGATGAAGGAACGGCGATATATTTCTAAGTCAGGATGGTGTGTGACTTGAAGGGGAACTTGGAGGTGGTGGTGTTCCCATGCGTCTGCTGCCCTTGTCCTTCTAGGTGGTAGAGGTCGCGGGTTTGGGAGGTGCTGTTGAAGAAGCCTTGGCGAGTTGCTGCAGTGCATCTTGTAAATGGTAGACTGCAGCCACGGTACGCCGGTGTGGAGGGAGTGATGACTATAGTATGACTATATCAGGCTGTTGCTTGACTAGTCTGTGGGACAGCTCTCCCAATTTTGGCACAAGTCCCCAGATGTTAGTGAGGGGGACTTTGCAGGGTCAACTGGGCTGGGTGTGCCTTTGCTGTGTCTGGTGCCGAGGTCGATGCCGGGTGGTCCGTCCGGTTTTATTCTTATTGTTTCTTGTAGCGGTTTGTTACAACTGAGTGGCTTGCTAGGCCATTTCAGAGGACAAGTAGGAGTCAAGCATATTGTTGTCGGCCTGGAGTCGCATATAGGCCAGACCGGGTACGGACAGCAGATTTCCTTCCCTAAAGGACATTAGTGAACTTGATATTTTTTTTTCGACAATCCGGTAGTTCCATGGTCACCATTACTGATGCTAGCTTTTATTCCAGATTTATTTAATTACTGAATTAACTATGCTACCGTACCCGTTGGGTTCAGTGTGTGTAGTTGATGGCGTTGTGACACAAACAGGATCAAAAGGCAAGTGTATGATAGAAAGAACTTGCATTTCTATAGCGCCTTTCACAACCTCAGGACGTCCCAAAGCACTTTACAGCCAATGAAGTACTTTTTGAAGTGTAGTTATAATGTAGGAAACACAGCAGCCAATTTGCGCACAGTATGATCCCACAAACCGCAATGAGATAATGACCAGATCATCTGTTTGAGTGATGTTGGTTGAGGGATAAATGTTGGGCAGGACCTGATGATAGGGATACAGTCTGTGCCAGCACAGTGGGGCTGTGGTCTGGTCATCAGTGGCTGGTCTGAGAAGTATTCGAACAATTTTCTGAATCTGTTTGCAAATGGTCCTTCACTTTGTGTGCAGCGCTTGCTCTGAGCTCTCCGCGTGTATCTGTGTGTATCCACATGCAATGACATGAACCAGTCAGGAAGAGTCTGAGGCGAGGGATTTCTGGTCGGGGAGTTTTGAGGCCAGCTCTGTTCCTGGAAGCACTGAAACTAAACGTGGCCAAGTGCCCTGTTCCAGTACAGTGCCGAGGCAGCTTGAACTTAGAGAATTACATACATACGAATTAGGAACAGGAGTCGGCCCCTCGCGCCTGCCCCGCCATTCAATAAGATCATGGCTGATCCGATTACTCCACATTCCCGCCTACCCCCGATAACCTTTCACCCCCTTGCTCATCAAGAATCTATCTACCTCTGCCTTAAAAATATTCAAAGACTCTGCTTCCACTGCCCTCTGAGGAAGAGTTCCAAAGACTCACGACCCTCTGTGAGAAAAAATTTCTCCTCATCTCTGTCTTAAATGGGCGACCCCTTATTTTTAAACAGTGACCCCCTAGTTCTAGATTCTCCCACAAGAGGAAACATCCTCTCCACATCCACCCTGTCCAGACCCCTCAGGATCTTATATGTTTCAATCAAGTCACCTCTTACTCTTCTAAACTCCAGCGGATACAAGCCTAGCCTGTCCAACCTTTCCTCATAAGACAATCCGCCTATTCCAGGTATTAGTCCAGTAAACCTTCTCTAAACTGCTTCCAATACACAGTATTACAGCCCAGAAACAGGCCATCGGCCCAACTGCTCCGTGCCGGTGTTTATACTCCACACGAGCCTCCTCCCACCCCTCTTCATCTCACCCTATCAGCATATCCTTCTATTCCTTTCTCCCTCATTTATCTAGCTTCCCCTTAAATGCATCTATACTATTCATATCAACTACTCTGTGGTAGCGAGTTCCACATTCTCACCACTCTCTGGGTAAAGAAGTTTCTCCTGAATTCCCTATTGGATTTATTAGTGACTATCTTATATTTATGACCCCTAGTTCTGGTCTCACCCGCAAGTGGAAACATCTTCTCTACGTCCACTCTATCGAACCCTTCATAATCTTAAAGACCTCTATCAGGTCACCCCTCAGCCTTCTCTTTTCTAGAGAAAAGAGCCCCAGACTGTTCAGTCTTTACTGATAGTTATAACCTCTCAGTTCTGGTATCATCCTAGTAAATCTTCTCTGCACCCTCTCCAGTGCCTCGATATCCTTTTTATAATATAGAGACCAGAACTGTTCACAGTGCTCCAAGTGTGATTTAACCAAGGTTCGATACAAGTTTAACATAACTTCTCTGCTTTTGAATTCTGTCCCTCTAGAAATGAACCCCAGTGCCTGGTTTGCTTTTTTATGGCCTTGTTAACCTGTGTCGCTACTTTTAGCGATTTGTGTATCTGTACCCCCAGATCCCTCTTCTATCCCATCTAGACACTTATTATCCGTGTAGTCTGTGGCCTCCTTATTCTTCCTACCAAAATGTGCCACCTCACACTGAACTATATTGAAGTTCATTTGCCAATTACACACCCACTCCACAAGTTTATTAATGTCTACCTGTATTTTGTCACAGTCCTCTGTATTAACTACACCCCCCAATTTGGTGTCTGCAAATTTTGAAATTGTACTTCCGATACCAGAGTCCAAATCGTTTATGTAAATGTAGAGCAACAGCAGTCCCAGCACCGATCCTTGTGGAACATCACTTCCCACCTTCTGCCAGGCTGAGTCACTACCTTTAACCCCTACTCGCTGTTTGTTGCAGTGACCTCGCTCTCCACTCTGCTACTTGTTGCAGTGACCTCGCTCTCCACTCTGCTACTTGTTGCAGTGACCTCGCTCTCCACTCTGCTACTTGTTGCAGTGACCTCGCTCTCCACTCTGCTACTTGTCCCTGACCTCGCTCTCCACTCTGCTACTTGTTGCAGTGACCTCGCTCTCCACTCTGCTACTTGTCCCCTGACCTCGCTCTCCACTCTGCTACTTGTTGCAGTGACCTCGCTCTCCACTCTGCTACTTGTTGCAGTGACCTCGCTCTCCACTCTGCTACTTGTTGCAGTGACCTCGCTCTCCACTCTGCTACTTGTCCCTGACCTCGCTCTCCACTCTGCTACTTGTTGCAGTGACCTCGCTCTCCACTCTGCTACTTGTTGCAGTGACCTCGCTCTCCACTCTGCTACTTGTTGCAGTGACCTCGCTCTCCACTCTGCTACTTGTTGCAGTGACCTCGCTCTCCACTCTGCTACTTGTCCCCTGACTCCAAATGTTCTGACCTTAGTCATGAGTCTCCTCAGCGGTACCTTATCGAAGGCCTTTTGAGAAATCCAAATATATTACATCTATTACATTACCCTTATCTACCCTTTCAGTTACTTCTTCAAAGAATTCAATAAGGTTGGGCACGCGTGACCTTCCCTTTTGGAATCCATGCTGACTACTCTTTACTATATTCAGTTTCTAGATGTTTTTCTGTTACATCTGTGAGTAATATTCCATTATCTTTCCTACCACCAACATTAAGCTAATTGGTCTGTAGTTCTCTGAGCTTGTTCTATCTCCCTTTTTAAATATAGGAATTACATTAGCTGTCCGCCAGTCCTCTGGCACTATTCCCTTATCTAATGAATCTTTTTATATATGTAACAGTGCCCCTGCTATCTCTTCCCTAACCTCTTGTAATATGCACGGATACAATCCACCCGGACCAGGGCTTTTATCCTCTCTGTTTGATCAGTTTATCAATTATCTCCCCCACCCCCCCTTCCATCTTAAATGTCTTTGTATCTTTTTTGATCTCCTTTTCCAATGTCATGTCCACCATGTCAGTCTCCCTGGTAAACACCAAGGCAGAGTCATTATTCAGTATTCCTGCCATTCACTGTCATTGCCTGTGCGTTTATCCTGTGTATCCCTCGGTGGTCCTGTCCCGTTCCCGATTTTTCTTTTGTTATTTATGTGTCTGTAGAATACTTTACTATTTCTTTTTATATTCCTTGATAATTTAATTTTGTAGTTTCTCTTTGCCTTCCTAATTGTTTTTTGACTTCTTTCCTAACCTTTTCATATTCCCTTTTGTCATCCTCTCCTTTGTTGTCTGTGTCCTCAGTGTGCACCTTTTTCTTCAGTTTCAATTTTGCCCTTATTTCTTAATTCATCCCTGGTGAGTCATTACTGGCTAGTTTGTTCTTGCTCTTTAGTGGGATACATTTCTCCTGGACTCTCTTGATCACTGTTTTAAATGTTTCCCACTGCTGTTCTATTTCTTTGTCAGTAAATTTTCCAGTTTATTTTCCCTCATTCCATTCTCATCCCCTTAAAATCAGCTTTATTCCAATTTATTACTTTGTCTTACTTTTATGTCCTTCTCAATCTTTATCTTAAACCTTATTATGTTGTGATCACTATTGCCTAGATGTTCCCCTGCGCTTACTTCCCTTATCTGTTCTGGTTCATTTCCCATTACTAGATCCAGCAGCACTCCCTCTCTAGTTGGGCTTTTTATCTTCTATCTGAAAGTTGAAGGAATGGCGATATATTTGCAAGTCGGGGTGGTGTGTGACTTAGAGGGGAACTTGGAGGTGGTGGTGTTCCCATGTGCCTGCTGCCCTTGTCCTGCTAGGTGGTGGAGGTGGCGGGTTTGGGAGGTGCTGTCGAAGAATCATACACGGAGTATCTGTTTAGCTGCAATCTCCACTGACGGCCCAGTCAGTGTGTAAAGTGCACTCTGTGCCGTACGGACTAGAAAGTCCCAGATTCAGTTCCTGGTCTGTGCGAGTCAGCAGTATTCAGCTTGGGCACTACTAGGGATACGAGGATTCAGTGGGAGGGGGGGTGGGGAGAATCAGCCAGGGTTCCCCTGACCCCCTGGTGGAACCTGAATCAGCACTGAGTGTGGACTGGCCTGGCGATCGTCTTGAACAGAATTGTGCCTAACTGTCCCAGTAATGATTAGTCCCCTGTGGGGCTGGGGGATTCCAAAGGCGGAGATTACAGCTGGGGGTTTGCGCTGAGGTGTAAATGGTTCCAGTACCATTGGAGATCCCGGGGACGGGGAGCTACTGACTCTGACTACTGGGGGCGCAAACCTTGAACAGGCCCCTCGGGTGACCCTTGACCTCCGGGCGGCTATTTTGATTCTTGTACCGATCACCAATGCGATTTACACATTGACACCCAGTGTGACCATTCCCAACACAAAGGAACATCCACAAGAGATTGGCGAAGCTGCAGCAGAATCTGGATACTGGGGGCAATGTGGCACCAACAGAATCACAGGAATATAAAAATGGCACCCACTGTGGGTGTAGTGAGCCTGTGTCTCTGGGGCACTGACTGGGTAAAGGGAGACTTTTTTTTAATTCGCTTATGGGATCTGGGCATCGCTGGCAAAGCCAGCATTTATTGCCCATCCCAAGTTACCCTTGAGAAGGTGGTGGTGAGCCGTCTTCTTGAACCGCTGCAGTCCGTGTGGTGAAGGTACTCCCACAGTGCTGTTAGGGAGGGAGTTCCAGGATTTTGACCCAGTGACAATGAAGGAACGGCGATATACTTCTAAGTCAGGATGGTGTGTGACTTGGAGGGGAACTTGGAGGTGGTGGTGTTCCCATGCGTCTGCTGCCCTTGTCCTTCTAGGTGGAAGAGGTCGCGTGTTTGGGAGGTGCTGCCGAAGAAGCCTTGGCGAGTTGCTGCAGTGCATCTTGTAGATGGTACACACTGCAGCCATGGTACACCGGTGGTGGAGGGAGTGAATGTTTAAGGTGGTGGATGGGGTGCTAATCAAGCGGGCTGCTTTGTCCTGGATGATGTCGAGCTTCTTGAGTGTTGTTGGAGCTGCACTCATCCAGGCAAGTGGAGAGTATTCCATCACACTCCTTACTTGTGCCTGTAGATGGTGGAAAGTCTTTGGGGAATCAGGAGGTGAGACACTCGCCACAGAATACCTAGCCTCTGACCTGCTCTTGTTGCCACAGTATTTATGTGGCTGGTCCAGTTAAGTTTCTGGTTAATGGTGACCCCCAGGATGTTGATGGTGGGGGATTCGGCGATGGTAATGCCATTGAATGTCAAGGGGAGGTGGTTGGACTCTCGCTTATTGGAGATAGTCATTGCCTGGCACTTCTGTGGCGCGAATGTTACCTGCCACTTATCAGCCCAAGCCTGAACGTTGTCCAGGTCTTGTTGCATGCGGGCATGGACTGCTTCATTATCTGAGGAGTTGTGAATGGCGCTGAACACGCTGCAGTCATCAGCGAACATCCCTATTTCTGACCTTATGTTGGAGGGAAGGTCATTGATGAAGCAGCTGAAGATGGTTGGGCCTAGGACACTGCCCTGAGGAACTCCTGCAGCGATGTCCTGGGGCTATGATAATTGACCTTCAATCACCACAACCATCTTCCTTTGTGCTAGGTATGACTTCAGCCAGTGGAAAGTTTTCCCCCTGATTCCCATTGACTTCAGTTTTACTAGGGCTCCTTGATGCCAGACTCGGTCAAATGCTGCCTTGATGTCAAGGGCAGTCACTCTCAACTCACCTCTGGAATTCAACTCCTTTGTCCATGTTTGGACCAAGGCTGTAATGAGGTCTGGAGCCAAGTGGTCCTGGCGGAACCCAAACTGGGCATCAGTGAGCAGGTTATTGGTGAGTAAGTGCACTTGATAGCACTGTTGATGACACCTTCCATCACTTTGCTGATGATTGAGAGTAGACTGATGGGGCGGTAATTGGCCGGGTTGGATTTGTCCTGCTTTTTGTGGACAGGACATACCTGGGCAGTTTTCCACATTGTCGGATAGATGCCAGTGTTGTAGCTGTACTGGAAAAGCTTGGCTAGAGGCGCGGCTAGTTCTGGAGCACAAGTCTTCAGCACGATAGCCGGGATGTTGTCGGGGCCCATAGCCTTTGCTGTATCCAGTGTGCTCAGCCGTTTCTTGATATTACTATGTCCCTGGGGCACTGACTGTGGGTGTAGTGAGACTGTGTCTCAGCACTGACTGTGGGTGTAGTGAGACTGTGTCCCTGGGGCACTGACTGTGGGTGTAGTGAGACTGGTGTCCCTGGGGCACTGACTGTGGGTGTAGTGAGACTGTGTCCCTGGGGCACTGACTGTGGGTGTAGTGAGACTGTGTCTCTGGGGCACTGACTGTGGGTGTAGTGAGACTGTGTCTCTGGGGCACTGACTGTGGGTGTAGTGAGACTGTGTCCCTGGGGCACTGACTGTGGGTGTAGTGAGACTGTGTCTCTGGGGCACTGACTGTGGGTGTAGTGAGACTGTGTCTCAGCACTGACTGTGGGTGTAGTGAGACTGTGTCTCTGGGGCACTGACTGTGGGTGTAGTGAGACTGTGTCCCTGGGGCACTGACTGTGGGTGTAGTGAGACTGTGTCCCTGGGGCACTGACTGTGGGTGTAGTGAGACTGTGTCCCTGGGGCACTGACTGTGGGTGTAGTGAGACTGTGTCTCAGCACTGACTGTGGGTGTAGTGAGACTGTGTCCCTGGGGCACTGACTGTGGGTGTAGTGAGACTGTGTCTCTGGGGCACTGACTGTGGGTGTAGTGAGACTGTGTCTCTGGGGCACTGACTGTGGGTGTAGTGAGACTGTGTCTCTGGGGCACTGACTGTGGGTGTAGTGAGACTGTGTCTCTGGGGCACTGACTGTGGGTGTAGTGAGACTGTGTCTCTGGGGCACTGACTGTGGGTGTAGTGAGACTGTGTCCCTGGGGCACTGACTGTGGGTGTAGTGAGACTGTGTCTCTGGGGCACTGACTGTGGGTGTAGTGAGACTGTGTCTCAGCACTGACTGTGGGTGTAGTGAGACTGTGTCTCTGGGGCACTGACTGTGGGTGTAGTGAGACTGTGTCTCTGGGGCACTGACTGTGGGTGTAGTGAGCTGTGTCCCATTATTCCAGGATTGAATATTTCTGGATTTCTGAGCCATCGGATGCAGATATTCTGGGTGTTGTGTAATTGAAAGTTTCATTGAGGTTTGTTTAGTGCACCGTGGGGAGTTCTGACTCTCTAAAGATTGCCCGCTGCTATAATTTGACATTTTAAATAGTAAGTAAACATTTTGTGTTCCGCCAGATCCCATGATGTGATTCTGTGTCGTGAACACGGATTTAACTCCTTCTGTGCTGATCTCACTCGGCCTGTGTGGATTTTTTATTTTCTCGTTGATATTTGTTGTCACCGAATACATCGTATTCGCTCAAAATAAATCCAATGTGGTGCCTCGTCCCTGGGGATAAAAATATAGTGTCTGTCTGTGTGTGCGTGTGTCTCTGCCTGTGTGTGTGTGTGTGTGTGTCTCTGTATGTCTGTGCGTGTGTCTGTGCATGCGTGTGTCTCTATGTCTGTGCGTGCGTGTGCGTGCATCTTTGTATGTCTGCATGTGCGTGTCTCTGTATGTCTGTGCGTGTGTGTGTCTCTGTGCGTCCGTGTGTCTCTGCCTGTATGTGTGCGTCTCTGTATGTCTGTGCGTGCATGTGCGTGTGTCTCTGTCTGCATGCGTGTGTCTCTATGTCCGTGCGTGTGTCTCTTTATGTCTGCGTGTGTGTGTGTGTCTCTATGTCCGTGCGTGTGTCTTTGTATGTGTGTATGTCTGCGTGTGTCTCTGTCTCTGTGTGCGTGTGTCTCTGTATGTGCGTGCGTGTGTGTGCACGTGTGTCTCTATGTCTGAGTGTCTGTGTGTGTGTGTGTGTGTGTGTGTGTGTTGCCCCCAGTGTTGAATAGCCTGTCCAGGCTCATGTGAAGAATAAGCCTGAGTGAGAGGGCGCTCTGCAGTTGGATCCTGTGTCTTCAGGAGACAAGGGGAGGAGATTGGGGTGTGGTAAATGATCATTTTGAAATAACCGTAAGCTGTGAGCTAAATGCTGTCTGAAGTTTTACCCTGAGGCAGAGTCGCGCTGTGGTGGAGGGACTGAGCTTCTGAATCACTTCTTCCGGCTCCAGAAACCGCTGCCAGAAATGTATCGGACGAAGTGTCTCCCAGCTGATACCATGATTCCATTCCGCCCTCAGCCAATTGCTGAAACCTTCTGCTTGTATTTATTCTGAAGAGAGCTCTTTCTACCTCTCCCCCGTTTCTCTCCCTCTCTCCTCAGTCTCTCTCTCTCTCACCCAGTCTCTCTCTCCCTTTCATGCGTTCTCTTTCACTTGCTCTCTCACACTCGTTCTTTCTCTTGCACTCTCTCTGTTTCTCTCATTTTCTAACATGCCTGAGCAGTAACACCTGCTGTGCTGGCTCAGCTCCTGCCAGTCTCAGCCCAGGGATGGTCAGGGCAGGTGGATCAGCCACATACCCAGGACCTGTGCACTATATTCTTTACCTAACTTTCTTGACTGCCGACTCGCTCTGGGCTCCGGTTCCTCAGCCTCTGACAGCCCCCCAGTACTTTCTCCACATGGCCCTGTTCTTCAAAGGCAAGCTTAGGTACTGAGTGTTGGCAGGCTGCTCAACCAAGGAGGGCATCACACCCGAGCCCAGTCCTGATCTCACTGGAACAGGAACATTGCCCCCCCCCCCTGCTCCCTAACCCAGGGTGACTGGGGATTGTAACCCGCTCCCTAACCCAGGGTGACTGGGGATTGTAACCCGCTCCCTAACCCAGGGTGACTGGGGATTGTAACCCGCTCCCTAACCCAGGGTGACTGGAGATTGTAACCCGCTCCCTAACCCAGGGTGACTGGGGATTGTAACCCGCTCCCTAACCCAGGGTGACTGGGGATTGTAACCCGCTCCCTAACCCAGGGTGACTGGGGATTGTAACCCGCTCCCTAACCCAGGGTGACTGGGGATTGTAACCCGCTCCCTAACCCAGGGTCACTGGGGATTGTAACCCGCTCCCTAACCCAGGGTGACTGGAGATTGTAACCCGCTCCCTAACCCAGGGTGACTGGGGATTGTAACCCGCTCCCTAACCCAGGGTGACTGGGGATTGTAACCCGCTCCCTAACCCAGGGTGACTGGGGATTGTAACCCGCTCCCTAACCCAGGGTGACTGGGGATTGTAACCCGCTCCCTAACCCAGGGTGACTGGGGATTGTAACCCGCTCCCTAACCCAGGGTGACTGGGGATTGTAACCCGCTCCCTAACCCAGGGTGACTGGGGATTGTAACCCGCTCCCTAACCCAGGGTGACTGGGGATTGTAACCCGCTCCCTAACCCAGGGTGACTGGGGATTGTAACCCGCTCCCTATTGGTGGCCGGTGCAATCCGCTAACCCAGCACAGAGTGAGGACAGATGCAGAGTGCACTCAGATACCATGTGTGTTTCTGGTGATCTCACAGACTCGATGGGCCGTATTTTCCGATCGGAGGATTCCTGCGTGCGGAGGCCTCCGATCTGGAAAAAATCTACGGACTTACCTGAGGGCTCCCAAGGTCCGGACACTTCCGCTCCTGGGCCTCTCCAACTCAAAGTGCGCAGGGCCCAGGTATCCCAGAGGCACAGGCGGTTCGCAGCGTCCCTGGGGTCACGTGGGCCATGGGGAGCCAATCAAAGAAGGGAATCTCCCTTCATACAGATAGACCTGTCAAATATATGAATGGAGATCCCCCCCAAAAACACAGAAAACATTAAATACATTCAAAAAAACACATTTTAAAAATTAGTTGAAATTACAATAAATTAAATATTTTAAACAAAAATTAAATTTTTTGAAAAAAATACTGAAAGTTTTTTACAGGGCTAAAACAAACTTACCTTTTTTAAAGTATTTTAAAATGATAAATGAGTGGGAAAAAAAGTTTTCTTTTTACTTTTTTCAAATCTTATGCTGGTAAAAGCAGGCCTTACGCCTGCATTAACCAAGTGTAAGAATTGTAAGGGTTTTCTGCGGGCGGAGGGTCTCCAGAAAGCGGAACTATCCGCCCGCAGAGGCCCTTCTCCAGGGCAGGCGGAGGATCTGTCAAGACCATTCTGAAACATGACTGAAACCGGCATTTCCGATGTCCCTGCGGGTGGGTACACAGCGCGTACACACCCGTAGGGATCGGAATATCCGGCCCGATATTAATGATCATTAAACCCGTGTCACTAGGAAATTACAGTTGTGGTGGTGGGGTGGGGGCGGGGTGGGAGTGCCTGAGTAACACTTGAAGGAATAGAATCAAAATAAATATCATTGGTGGAGTGTTGTCAGGTAAAGAAAGAAAGACTTGCCTGACCTCCGCTCGTCCCAAAGCGCTTCACAGCCAATGAAGTATTTTTGAAGTGCAGTCACTGTTGTAATGTAGGAAACGGGGCAGCCAATTTGCACACAGCAAGCTCCCACAAACAGCAATGTGATAATGACCAGATAATCTGTTTGAGTGATGTGGATTGAGGGATAAATATTGGCCCAGGACACCGGGGAGAACTTCCCTGCTCCTCTTCAAAATAGTGCCATGGGATCTTTTACATCCACCTGAGAGAGCAGGCGGGGCCTCGGTTTAACGTCTCATCCAAAAGATGGCACCTCCGACAGTGCAGCGCTCCCTCAGTACTGCCCCTCCGACAGTGCAGCGCTCCCTCAGTACTGCCCCTCCGACAGTGCGGCGCTACCTCAGTACTGCCCCTCCGACAGTGCGGCGCTACCTCAGTACTGCCCCTCCGACAGTGCGGCGCTCCCTCAGTACTGCCCCTCCGACAGTGCGGCGCTACCTCAGTACTGCCCCTCCGACAGTGCGGCGCTTCCTCAGTACTGCCCCTCCGACAGTGCGGCGCTACCTCAGTACTGCCCCTCCGACAGTGCGGCGCTTCCTCAGTACTGCCCCTCCGACAGTGCGGCGCTACCTCAGTACTGCCCCTCCGACAGTGCGGCGCTTCCTCAGTACTGCCCCTCCGACAGTGCGGCGCTACCTCAGTACTGCCCCTCCGACAGTGCGGCGCTTCCTCAGTACTGCCCCTCCGACAGTGCAGCGCTTCCTCAGTACTGCCCCTCCGACAGTGCGGCGCTCCCTCAGTACTGCCCCTCCGACAGTGCGGCGCTCCCTCAGTACTACCCCTCCGACATTGCGGCGCTCCCTCAGTACTGCCCCTCCGACAGTGCGGCGCTACCTCAGTACTGCCCCTCCGACAGTGCGGCGCTTCCTCAGTACTGCCCCTCCGACAGTGCGGCGCTACCTCAGTACTGCCCCTCCGACAGTGCGGCGCTTCCTCAGTACTGCCCCTCCGACAGTGCGGCGCTACCTCAGTACTGCCCCTCCGACAGTGCAGCGCTTCCTCAGTACTGCCCCTCCGACAGTGCGGCGCTCCCTCAGTACTGCCCCTCCGACAGTGCAGCGCTACCTCAGTACTGCCCCTCCGACAGTGCGGCGCTCCCTCAGTACTACCCCTCCCACTTGAGTTTTAACCAACTCTGTTCGATGGAAATGAATTACAATTTAAAATAAAACGAAACCTGTAGATTTTTTTTAGTTATTTCCTTCCCTTTGAATGTTCAACATTTCATCTTTCAGTTTTACATCCTATTTAAGAAAACAAACAATATCATTGTTCCCCAATCCCGTAATTGAGGGTAAATCAAGGAATGAGAACTCAGCCCAGTCCAAGCCGAGAATAGGTTCTTTGTGCTGGGCATTCTACAGTTACAATGGGTCTGTTGGGTCTTTCTATCTGAATGGAATGGGCACAGTTGGTGCGGTGGGCAGTGCCACCTTCGAACCATCAGTGGATGAGCAGCTGGTATCTCCTGTCACCAGGCACTGAGTCCTGCACAGGTGCCTCCTGTTTCACACTGTGCTTGTGAAGGGGTCTGTGAGAGAGAACATGTGCTGGACTATGTCAAGATGAGTCCTTCGATGTCCATTACTGTGTGGAGGTAATCAGTCCGCAATTCTCCCACATCCCAACGAACAGTCAATACTGGCGCTGGACACAGACACATTCATTTGGATTCACAACATTTTTCTGTTCCACTCATTGAGATTCACTCACTGCTGACAACTTCCTAACGCACTCATTCCTGGGATGTGGGCGTCGCTGGCAAGGCCGGCATTTATTGCCCATCCCGACACATTTAAGGGGCTTGCTGGGCCACTTCAAGGGGCAGTTAAGAGTCACCACATTGGTGTGGGTCTGGAGTCACATATAGGCCCAGGCCGGGTAAGGACGGCAGGTCTCCTTCCCTGAAGGACATCAGTGAACCAGTTGGGTTTTTACGACAATCCGACAGCTTTATGGTCACTTTTACTGATCCCAGCTTTTTATATAAACTGAATTCAAACTCTCCAAGTGCCATTGTGGGATTTGAACCCATGTTCTCTGGATCGTTAGTGCAGACACAGAACCACCACACCACAACCCTCCCACCCTGGCAACATCTTTCAACTCAAACTAAAACCACAACTCAGAAATTCTCTTCAGAAAGTGTCCGGCTAGATTTCAGTAAAAGCTTCAGTTCGTGATTCTTTCTATCGGGAATGGTGACCATTGTTGATGGATCAGTGATAATTATCAATTATAAATCAGTTTCAGAGAGCACGTTGGATTTCCAGTACCTCTGTATACCTGTTTATATCTTAAATAGTTATCAGAATTTTCAATGTCGATTGTATCAGTTCTGTTCTCTGTATAACACTGGGGTACAGTACTGGTGGGGACAGGTCTGTCACTGTATAACACTGGGGTACAGTACTGGTGGGGACAGGTCTGTCACTGTATAACACTGGGGTACAGTACTGGTGGGGACAGGTCTGTCACTAACACTGGGGTACAGTACTGGTGGGTACAGGTCTGTCACTGTAACACTGGGGTACAGTACTGGTGGGTACAGGTCTGTCTCTGTATAACACTGGGGTACAGTACTGGTGGGTACAGGTCTGTCTCTGTATAACACGGGGTATAGTACTGGTGGGTACAGGTCTGTCACTGTATAACACTGGGGCACAATACTGGTGGGTACAGGTCTGTCACTGTATAACACTGGGGTACAGTAGTGGTGGGTACAGGTCTGTCACTGTATAACACTGGGGTACAGTACTGGTGGGTACAGGTCTGTCTCTGTATAACACGGGGTACAGTACTGGTGGGTACAGGTCTGTCACTAACACTGGGGTACAGGACTGGTGGGGACAGGTCTGTCTCTGTATAACACTGGGGTACAGTACTGGTGGGTACAGGTCTGTCACTAACACTGGGGTACAGTACTGGTGGGTACAGGTCTGTCTCTGTATAACACGGGGTACAGTACTGGTGGGTACAGGTCTGTCACTGTGTAACACGGGTACAGTACTGGTGGGTACAGGTCTGTCACTGTATAACACTGGGGTACAGTACTGGTGGGCACAGGTCTGTCACTGTATAACACTGGGGTACAGTACTGGTGGGTACAGGTCTGTCACTGTATAACACTGGGATACAGTACTGGTGGGTACAGGTCTGTCACTTTATAACACTGGGGTACAGTACTGGTGGGTACAGGTCTGTCGCTGTTTAACACGGGTACAGTACTGGTGGGTACAGGTCTGTCACTGTATAACACTGGGGTACAGTACTGGTGGGTACAGGTCTGTCACTGTATAACACTGGGGTACAGTACTGGTGGGGACAGTTCTGTCACTGTATAACACTGGGGTACAGTACTGGTGGGTACAGGTCTGTCACTAACACTGGGGTACAGGACTGGTGGGGACAGGTCTGTCTCTGTATAACACTGGGGTACAGGACTGGTGGGGACAGGTCTGTCTCTGTATAACACTGGGGTACAGTACTGGTGGGTACAGGTCTGTCACTAACACTGGGGTACAGTACTGGTGGGTACAGGTCTGTCTCTGTATAACACGGGGTACAGTACTGGTGGGTACAGGTCTGTCACTGTATAACACTGGGGCACAGTACTGGTGGGTACAGGTCTGTCACTGTATAACACTGGGGTACAGTACTGGTGGGTACAGGTCTGTCACTGTGTAACAGTGGGGTACAGTACTGGTGGGTACAGGTCTGTCACTGTAACACTGGGGTACAGTACTGGTGGGTACAGGTCTGTCACTGTGTAACACTGGGGTACAGTACTGGTGGGCACAGGTCTGTCACTAACACTGGGGTACAGTACTGGTGGGGACAGGTCTGTCACTAACACTGGGGTATAGTACTGGTGAGGACAGGTCTGTCACTGTATAACACTGCGGTACAGTACTGGTGGGTACAGGTCTGTCACTGTATAACACTGGGGTACAGTACTGGTGGGTACAGGTCTGTCACTAACACATGGGTACAGTACTGGTGGGTACAGGTCTGTCACTGTATAACACTGGGGTACAGTACTGGTGGGTACAGGTCTGTCTCTGTATAACACTGGGGTACAGTACTGGTGGGTACAGGTCTGTCTCTGTATAACACGGGGTACAGTACTGGTGGGTACAGGTCTGTCACTGTATAATACTGGGGCACAGTACTGGTGGGGACAGGTCTGTCACTGTATAACACTGGGGTACAGTACTGGTGGGTACAGGTCTGTCACTAACACTGGGGTACAGTACTGGTGGGTACAGGTCTGTCACTGTATAACACTGGGGTACAGTACTGGTGGGCACAGGTCTGTCACTGTATAACACTGGGGTACAGTACTGGTGGGTACAGGTCTGTCACTGTATAACACGGGTACAGTACTGGTGGGTACAGGTCTGTCTCTGTATAACACTGTGGTACAGTACTGGTGGGTACAGGTCTGTCACTGTATAACACTGGGGTACAGTACTGGTGGGTACAGGTCTGTCACTGTATAACACTGGGATACAGTACTGGTGGGTACAGGTCTGTCACTTTATAACACTGGGGTACAGTACTGGTGGGTACAGGTCTGTCACTATAACACTGGGGTACAGTACTGGTGGGTACAGGTCTGTCGCTGTATAACACTGGGGTACAGTACTGGTGGGTACAGGTCTGTCACTGTATAACACTGGGGTACAGTACTGGTGGGGACAGTTCTGTCACTGTATAACACTGGGGTACAGTACTGGTGGGTACAGGTCTGTCACTGTATAACACTGGGGTACAGTACTGGTGGGGACAGGTCTGTCACTGTATAACACTGGGGTACAGTACTGGTGGGTACAGGTCTGTCACTGTATAACACTGGGGTACAGTACTGCTGGGTACAGGTCTGTCACTGTATAACACTGGGGTACAGTACTGGTGGGTACAGGTCTGTCACGAACACTGGGGTACAGTACTGGTGGGTACAGGTCTGTCTCTGTATAACACGGGGTACAGTACTGGTGGGTACAGGTCTGTCACTGTATAACACTGGGGTACAGTACTGATGGGTACAGGTCTGTCACTAACACTGGGGTACAGGACTGGTGGGGACAGGTCTGTCTCTGTATAACACTGGGGTACAGGACTGGTGGGGACAGGTCTGTCACTGTATAACACTGGGGCACAGTACTGGTGGGTACAGGTCAGTCACTGTATAACACTGGGGTACAGTACTGATGGGTACAGGTCTGTCACTGTATAACACTGGGGTACAGTACTGGTGGGTACAGGTCTGTCACTGTATAACACTGGGGTACAGTACTGGTGGGTACAGGTCTGTCACTGTGTAACACTGGGGTTCAGTACTGGTGGGTACAGGTCTGTCTCTGTATAACACTGGGGTACAGTACTGGTGGGTACAGGTCTGTCACTGTATAACACTGGGGTACAGTACTGGTGGGTACAGGTCTGTCACTGTATAACACTGGGGTACAGTACTGGTGGGTACAGGTCTGTCGCTGTATAACACTGGGGTACAGTACTGGTGGGTACAGGTCTGTCACTAACACTGGGGTACAGTACTGGTGGGTACAGGTCTGTCACTGTATAACACTGGGGTACAGTACTGGTGGGTACAGGTCTGTCATTAACACTGGGGTACAGTACTGGTGGGTACAGGTCTGTCACTGTATAACACTGGGGTACAGTACTGGTGGGTACAGGTCTGTCACTGTATAACACTGGGGTACAGTACTGGTGGGTACAGGTCTGTCACTGTATAACACTGGGGTACAGTACTGGTGGGTACAGGTCTGTCACTGTATAACACTGGGGTACAGTACTGGTGGGTACAGGTCTGTCACTAACACTGGGGTACAGTACTGGTGGGTACAGGTCTGTCACTGTATAACACTGGGGTACAGTACTGGTGGGTACAGGTCTGTCTCTTTATAACACGGGGTACAGTACTGGTGGGTACAGGTCTGTCACTGTATAACACTGGGGCACAGTATTGGTGGGGACAGGTCTGTCACTAACATTGGGGTACAGTACTGGTGGGTACAGGTCTGTCACTGTATAACACTGGGGTACAGTACTGGTGGGGACAGGTCTGTCACTGTATAACACTGGGGTACAGTACTGGTGGGTACAGGTCTGTCACTGTATAACACTGGGGTACAGTACTGGTGGGTACAGGTCTGTCACTGTATAACACTGGGGTACAGTACTGCTGGGTACAGGTCTGTCACTGTATAACACTGGGGTACAGTACTGGTGGGTACAGGTCTGTCACTGTATAACACTGGGGTACAGTACTGGTGGGTACAGGTCTGTCACTAACACATGGGTACAGTACTGGTGGGTACAGGTCTGTCACTGTATAACACTGGGGTACAGTACTGGTGGGTACAGCTCTGTCACTGTATAACACTGGGGTACAGTACTGGTGGGTACAGGTCTGTCACTGTATAACACTGGGGTGCAGTACTGGTGGGTACAGGTCTGTCACTGTATAATACTGGGGCACAGTACTGGTGGGGACAGGTCTGTCACTGTATAACACTGGGGTACAGTACTGGTGGGTACAGGTCTGTCACTAACACTGGGGTACAGTACTGGTGGGTACAGGTCTGTCACTGTATAACACTGGGGTACAGTACTGGTGGGTACAGGTCTGTCACTGTATAACACTGGGGTACAGTACTGGTGGGTACAGGTCTGTCACTGTATAACACGGGTACAGTACTGGTGGGTACAGGTCTGTCTCTGTATAACACTGTGGTACAGTACTGGTGGGTACAGGTCTGTCACTGTATAATACTGGGATACAGTACTGGTGGGTACAGGTCTGTCACTTTATAACACTGGGGTACAGTACTGGTGGGTACAGGTCTGTCACTGTATAACACTGGGGTACAGTACTGGTGGGTACAGGTCTGTCGCTGTATAACACTGGGGTACAGTACTGGTGGGAACAGGTCTGTCACTGTATAACACTGGGGTACAGCACTGGTGGGGACAGTTCTGTCACTGTATAACACTGGGGTACAGTACTGGTGGGGACAGGTCTGTCACTGTATAACACTGGGGTGCAGTACTGGTGGGTACAGGTCTGTCACTGTATAACACTGGGGTACAGTACTGGTGGGTACAGGTCTGTCACTGTAACACTGGGGTACAGTACTGGTGGGTACAGGTCTGTCACTGTGTAACACTGGGGTACAGTACTGGTGGGCACAGGTCTGTCACTAACACTGGGGTACAGTACTGGTGGGTACAGGTCTGTCACTAACACTGGGGTACAGTACTGGTGGGCACAGGTCTGTCACTGTATAACACTGGGATACAGTACTGGTGGGTACAGATCTGTCACTGTATAACACTGGGGTACAGTACTGGTGGGCACAGGTCTGTCACTGTATAACACTGGGGTACAGTACTGGTGGGTACAGGTCTGTCTCTATAACACTGGGGTACAGTACTGGTGGGTACAGGTCTGTCACTGTATAACACAGGTACAGTACTGGTGGGTACAGGTCTGTCACTGTATAACACTGGGGTACAGTACTGGTGGGTACAGGTCTGTCACTAACACTGGGGTACAGTACTGGTGGGTACAGGTCTGTCTCTGTATAACACGGGGTACAGTACTGGTGGGTACAGGTCTGTCACTGTGTAACACTGGGGTACAGTACTGATGGGTACAGGTCTGTCACTGTGTAACACTGGGGTACAGTACTGGTGGGCACAGGTCTGTCAGTAACACTGGGGTACAGTACTGGTGGGTACAGGTCTGTCACTGTGTAACACTGGGGTACAGTACTGGTGGGCACGGCTCTGTCACTGTATAACACTGGGATACAGTACTGGTGGGTACAGGTCTGTCACTGTGTTAACACTGGGGTACAGTACTGGTGGGTACAGGTCTGTCACTGTATAACACTGGGGTACAGTACTGGTGGGTACAGGTCTGTCACTATAACACTGGGGTACAGTACTGGTGGGTACAGGTCTGTCACTATAACACTGGGGTACAGTACTGGTGGGTACAGGTCTGTCACTGTATAACACTGGGGTACAGTACTGGTGGGTACAGGTCTGTCACTGTATAACACTGGGGTACAGTACTGGTGGGTACAGGTCTGTCACTGTATAACACTGGGGTACAGTACTGGTGGGTACAGGTCTGTCACTGTATAACACTGGGGTACAGTACTGGTGGGTACAGGTCTGTCACTGTAACACTGGGGTACAGTACTGGTGGGTACAGGTCTGTCACTAACACTGGGGTACAGGACTGGTGGGGACAGGTCTGTCTCTGTATAACACTGGGGTACAGTACTGGTGGGTACAGGTCTGTCACTAACACTGGGGTACAGTACTGGTGGGGACAGGTCTGTCACTAACACTGGGGTACAGTACTGGTGGGTACAGGTCTGTCACTGTATAACACTGGGGTACAGTACTGGTGGGTACAGGTCTGTCTCTGTATAACACTGGGGTACAGTACTGGTGGGTACAGGTCTGTCACTGTATAACACTGGGGTACAGTACTGGTCGGTACAGGTCTGTCACTGTGTAACACTGGGGTACAGTACTGGTGGGCACAGGTCTGTCACTAACACTGGGGTACAGTACTGGTGGGTACAGGTCTGTCACTGTGTAGCACTGGGATACAGTACTGGTGGGTACAGGTCTGTCACTGTGTAACACTGGGGTACAGTACAGGTGGGTACAGGTCTGTCACTGTGTAACACTGGGGTACAGTACTGGTGGGTACAGGTCTGTCACTGTATAACACTGGGGTGCAGTACTGGTGGGTACAGGTCTGTCGCTGTATAACCCTGGGGTACAGTACTGGTGGGGACAGGTCTGTCACTGTATAACACTGGGGTACAGTACTGGTGGGTACAGGTCTGTCACTGTATAACACTGGGGTACAGTACTGGTGGGTACAGGTCTGTCGCTGTATAACACTGGGGTACAGTACTGGTGGGTACAGGTCTGTCACTGTAACACTGGGGTACAGTACTGGTGGGTACAGGTCTGTCACTGTATAACACTGGGGTACAGTACTGGTGGGTACAGGTCTGTCAATAACACTGGGGTACAGTACTGGTGGGTACAGGTCTGTCTCTGTATAACACGGGGTACAGTACTGGTGGGTACAGGTCTGTCACTGTATAACACTGGGGTACAGTACTGGTGGGTACAGGTCTGTCACTGTATAACACTGGGGTACATTACTGGTGGGTACAGGTCTGTCACTAACACTGGGGTACAGTACTGGTGGGTACAGGTCTGTCTCTGTATAACACGGGGTACAGTACTGGTGGGTACAGGTCTGTCACTGTATAACACTGGGGTACAGCACTGCTGGGTATAGATCTGTCGCTGTATAACACTGGGGTACAGTACAGGTGGGTACAGGTCTGTCGCTGTATAACACTGGGGTACAGTACTGGTGGGTACAGGTCTGTCACTAACACTGGGGTATTGTACTGGTGAGGACAGGTCTGTCACTGTATAACACTGGGGTACAGTACTGGTGGGTACAGGTCTGTCACTAACACTGGGGTACAGTACTGGTGGGTACAGTTCTGTCTCTGTATAACACGGGGTACAGTACTGATGGGTACAGGTCTGTCACTAACACTGGGGTACAGTACTGGTGGGCACAGGTCTGTCACTAACACGGGTACAGTACTGGTGGGTACAGGTCTGTCACTGTATAACACTCGGGTACAGTACTGGTGGGTACAGGTCTGTCACTGTATAACACTGGGGTACAGTACTGGTGGGTACAGGTCTGTCACTGTATAACACTGGGGTACAGTACTGGTGGGTACAGGTCTGTCACTGTATAACACTGGGGTACAGTACTGGTGGGTACATGTCTGTCACTGTATAACACTGGGGTACAGTACTGGTGGGGACAGGTCTGTCACTAACACTGGGGTACAGTACTGGTGGGCACAGGTCTGTCACTAACACTGGGGTACAGTACTGGTGGGTACAGGTCTGTCACTGTAACACGGCTACAGTACTGGTGGGCACAGGTCTGTCACTGTATAACACTCGGATACAGTACTGGTGGGTACAGGTCTGTCACTGTGTAACACTGGGGTACAGTACTAGTGGGTACAGGTCTATCTCTAACACTGGGGTACAGTACTGGTGGGTACAGGTCTGTCACTGTATAACACGGGTACAGTACTGGTGGGTACAGGTCTGTCTCTGTATAACACTGGGATACAGCACTGGTGGGTACAGGTCTGTCTCTGTATAACACGGGGTACAGTACTGGTGGGTACAGGTCTGTCACTGTATAACACTGGGGTACAGTACTGGTGGGTACAGGTCTGTCGCTGTATAACACTGGGGTACAGTACTGGTGGGTACAGGTCTGTCGCTGTATAACACTGGGGTACAGTACTGGTGGGTACAGGTGTGTCACTGTATAACACTGGGGTACAGTACTGGTGATACAGGTCTGTCACTGTATAACACTGGGGTACAGTACTGGTGGGGACAGGTCTGTCACTGTATAACACTGGGGTACAGTACTGGTGGGTACAGGTCTGTCACTGTATAACACTGGGGTACAGTACTGGTGGGTACAGGTCTGTCACTGTATAACACGGGTACAGTACTGGTGGGGACAGGTCTGTCTCTGTATAACACTGGGATACAGCACTGGTGGGTACAGGTCTGTCTCTGTATAACACGGGGTACAGTACTGGTGGGTACAGGTCTGTCACTGTATAACACTGGGGTACAGTACTGGTGGGTACAGGTCTGTCGCTGTATAACACTGGGGTACAGTACTGGTGGGTACAGGTCTGTCGCTGTATAACACTGGGGTACAGTACTGGTGGGTACAGGTGTGTCACTGTATAACACTGGGGTACAGTACTGGTGATACAGGTCTGTCACTGTATAACACTGGGGTACAGTACTGGTGGGGACAGGTCTGTCACTGTATAACACTGGGGTACAGTACTGGTGGGTACAGGTCTGTCACTGTATAACACTGGGGTACAGTACTGGTGGGTACAGGTCTGTCACTAACACTGGGGTACAGTACTGGTGGGGACAGGTCTGTCTCTGTATAACACTGGGGTACAGTACTGGTGGGTACAGGTCTGTCACTGTATAACACTGGGGTACAGTACTGGTGGGTACAGGTCTGTCACTGTATAACACTGGGGTACAGTACTGGTGGGTACAGGTCTGTCACTGTAACATTGGGGTACAGTACTGGTGGGCACAGGTCTGTCACTGTATAACACTCGGATACAGTACTGGTGGGTACAGGTCTGTCACTGTATAACACTGGGGTACAGTACTGGTGGGTACAGGTCTGTCACTGTATAACACTGGGGTACAGTACTGGTGGGTACAGGTCTGTCACTGTATAACACTGGGGTACAGTACTGGTGGGTACAGGTCTGTCACTGTATAACACTGGGGTACAGGACTGGTGGGGACAGGTCTGTCTCTGTATAACACTGGGGTACAGTACTGGTGGGTACAGGTCTGTCACTAACACTGGGGTACAGTACTGGTGGGTACAGTACTGGTGGGGACAGGTCTGTCACTAACACTGGGATGCAGTGCTGGTGGGTACAGGTCTGTCACTGTATAACACTGGGGTACAGTACTGGTGGGTACAGGTATGTCTCTGTATAACACGGGGTACAGTACTGGTGGGTACAGGTCTGTCTCTGTATAAAACTGGGGTACAGTACTGGTGGGTACAGGTCTGTCACTATATAACAATGGGGTACAGTACTGGTCGGTACAGGTCTGTCTCTGTATAACACTGGGGTACAGTACAGGTGGGTACAGGTCTGTCTCTAACACTGGGGTACAGGTCTGTCACTGTATAACACGGGTACAGTGCAGGTGGGTACAGGTCTGTCACTGTATAACACGGGTACAGTACTGGTGGGGACAGGTCTGTCTCTGTATAACACTGGGGTACAGTACTGGTGGGGACAGGTCTGTCTCTGTATAACACTGGGGTACAGTACTGGTGGGCACAGGTCTCACTTTATAACACTGGGGTACAGTACTGGTGGGTACAGGTCTGTCACTGTATAACACTGGGGTACAGTACTGGTGGGTACAGGTCTGTCACTGTATAACACTGGGGTACAGTACTGGTGGGTACAGGTCTGTCACTATAACACTGGGGTACAGTACTGGTGGGTACAGGTCTGTCACTGTATAACACTGGGGTACAGTACTGGTGGGTACAGATCTGTCACTATAACACTGGGGTACAGTACTGGTGGGTACAGGTCTGTCACTGTATAACACTGGGGTACAGTACTGGTGGGTACAGTTCTGTCACTGTATAACACTGGGGTACAGTACTGGTGGGTACAGGTCTGTCACTGTATAACACTGGGGTACAGTACTGGTGGGTACAGATCTGTCACTATAACACTGGGGTACAGTACTGGTGGGTACAGGTCTGTCACTGTAACACTGGGGTACAGTACTGGTGGGTACAGGTCTGTCACTGTATAACACTGGGGTACAGTACTGGTGTGTACAGGTCTGTCACTGTATAACACTGGGGTACAGTACTGGTGGGTACAGGTCTGCCACTGTATAACACTGGGGTACAGTACTGGTGGGTACAGGTCTGCCACTGTATAACACTGGGGTACAGTACTGGTGGGTACAGGTCTGCCACTGTATAACACTGGGGTACAGTACTGGTGGGTACAGGTCTGTCACTGTAACACTGGGGTACAGTACTGGTGGGGACAGGTCTGGGGGTTGCAGCATCGCCTCGTGTCTAGAAATCTATCGATCTCCTTCTTAAATATACTCAACGACTGAGCCACGACAGCCTCTGGGGTAGAGAATTCCACAGGTTCACCACCCTCTGAGTGAAGAAATTTCTCCTCATCTCAGTCCTAAATGGCCTACCCCGTATCCTGAGACTGTGACCCCTCGTTCTAGACCCCCAGCCAGGGGAAACATCCTCCCTGATCCAGTCTGTCTAGCCCTGTCAGAATTTTGTATGTTTCAATGAGGAAGCCTGGCTCGAGTTGAGAATAGCCAACGTTGCCCCGTCAGCTCCACCCTGTGCCCCTCAGTCACCGTGTGTGGCGATCATTAAACCTCTCGCTTTCAACCATAGAAAAGATTTTATAGTGAGAACCTCCTCCTTAGATAAAGGAATATTTTTACTCCTTTTCCCCAGACACGCACACACACATTCAAGTTATTCTTTAATGAGCAATTGCAGGGAGTAGCAGCTGATCTTTTTTTCCTACCCACCCCCCGTCCTGTGCTTCTGTGGGCCACATGTGTCTGTCTGCCAGATGTCCAGCCGTTATATTGCTGTTTGTGGGATCTTGCTGAGCGCAAATTGTCTGCCGCGTTTCCTACATTACAACAGTGTCTGCACTTCAGATGTATGTTATTGGCTGTAAAGCACTTTGGGACGTCCTGAGGTTGTGAAAGGTGCTGTAGAAATGCAGGATGGTTGTGTTGCTGTGCTTGGTGTTGGCGGTCGAGTTCAGTATTGGATTTCCTTTGCTGATTGCTGCTTTGTTTGCTGTTGTGTGGTGTCTCTCGAGACGTACATTCTTCATCGACTCTGCGTCTTCTCCTTTTTCTTCTGTGTTCAGTAATTTGTGCTCACTCGTATTAAATTTCAGCTCCCTTTGTTCCAGACCCTTTACTGTAGTTCAACTCATTCCGTATTTCCAAACTCCTTCCTCGCAATCAACCGCGCCTCCTAATTTGGGAACAGAACATGACCGTCTCCAAGGTCTTGACATCCTTCCTAAAGTGCGGTGCCCAGGATTGGACACAATACTCCAAGGTTCATCATAACGTTCTTGCTTTTGTACTCTATACCTCTATTCCTGAAGCCCAGGATCCCGTAAGCTTTTTTAACCACTTTCTCAACCTGCCCTGCCACCTTCAACGATTTGTGCACACATACCCCCAGGTCTCTCTGTTCATGCACCCCCTTTAGCTCTGTACCATTTAGTTTATTTTGCCTCTCCTCGTTCTTCCTACCAAAATGTATCGCTTCACACTTCTCTGCGTTAAATTTTATCTACCGCGTGTCCGCCCATTCCACCAGCCTGTCTATGTCCTCCTCAAGTCTTGATGCGGAGATGCCGGCGTTGGACTGGGGTGGACAAAAATGAGAAGTCGCACAACACCAGGTTATAGTCCAACAGATTTATTTAAAATTACAAGCTTTCGGAGCTGTCGCCCCTTCTTCAGGTAGGGTAGCTGTGAGAGAATCTCCCAGAATTCACAATATAAACACAGAAAAAATAAAGATTTGAATACATTTTTTCTGTGTTTATATTGTGAATTCTGGGAGATTCTCTCACAGCTACCCTACCTGAAGAAGGGGCGACAGCTCCGAAAGCTTGTAATTTTAAATAAATCTGTTGGACTATAACCTGGTGTTGTGCGACTTCTCATTTTTCTCCTAAAGTCTGTTACTGTCCTTCTCATTGTTTACTACATTTCTGAGTTTCGTGTCATCTGCAGACTTTGAAATGATGCCCTGTATACCCAAGTCCAGGTCATTAATATATATCAGAAAGAGCAGTGGTCCTAATACTGACCCCTGGCGAACACCACCGCGCACCTCCCTCCAGTCTGGAAAACAAGCGTTCCTTCAGAAAGCTGCTGCAGTCGGGCACTGCTGGAAATTCCAGGTGTGGATATCGGGCGAGGGGCGGCCTGAGGTTCCACGGCTGTCGAACGCTTGGCCGATGCTCAGTTTAGGGCCTCCGCCACCAAAAATGGCCACTTTGGGGGGGTTGGTGTGGAAAGAGAAAAAAACGCTGTAGGTTTCTGTGGATTGTGTTGCTTGCGGGCGCAGGATCTGTTCCTGTGATTCCTCTCAATGTCAGTTCCCGATTTCAGTCACAGAGCCGTGAAAAGTTAGCAAGTGGAAGCCAAGCTATTCCCCACAGGGAGAGAGAAATACACCCAGCGTTAGCACAACAGCTCGCAGTTAGACAGCGCCTTTAACCTCAAAAAATTCCTTCACACAGGCAGAATCAGACAAAAGATTCCAAGGCAAAGATGAAGGTTTTAGGACAGGTGACCAACAGCTTGGTCAAAGAGGTAGATTTTAAGGAGCGTCTTGTAGGAGGAGAGAGAGGCGGAGAGGTTTAGGGAGGGAATTCCAGAGCTTCGGGCCCAGTCAGGGGTCTATACAACTGAAGCATCACTTCCTCCCCAACATTCCATCAGTTTTTTTGATTGCGCTCCCTATCTGTACGCTAGTTCTGAGGCGGCAGTGCTGGCTGGGAAGAGGAACCATTGCTGGAGATCCCCTGGTTTAAGAGGAGAGGTGTTACTTTTTTAGCCAGTACGTAGCAAGCCCAACAAGAGAGGGGCGGTTCTGGACCTAGTTTTAGGGAATGAAGCTGGGCCCGGTGGAAAGGGTATCAGTGGGAGAGCATATTGGTGGCAGTGATTATAATTCAGTTAGATTTAGGGTAGTTATGGAAAAGGACAAGGGTAGGCCAGGAATAAAAGTTCTCAATTGGGGAAAAGCTAATTTTACTAAGCTGAAAGGTGACTTAGCCAAAGTGGACTGGAGACAGAAACTTGAAGGTAAATCAGTGTCAGAGCAGTGGGAGGCATTCAAGGAGGAGATCGTGAGGGTTCAGAGCAAGTATGCGCCCTTAAAGAAAAAGGGTGGGACTAACAAATCTAGAGCTCCCTGGATGTCAAGGGGCACACAGGGAAGGATAAAGAAAAAAAGGGAAGCTTATGACCGATACTGAGGATTCAATACTGCAGAAAGCCGAGAGAAGTATAGAAAGTGCAGGGGGAAAATTAAAAAGGAAATTAGGAAAGCAAAGAGAGGGCATGAAAAAATATTGACAAGTAAAATCAAGGAAAACCCAAAGATGTTTTATAAATACATTAAGAGCAAGAGGATAACTAAAGTAAGAGTAGGGCCTATTAGGGACCATAAAGGTAACCTGTGTGTGGAGGCGGAAGACGTGGGTATGGTTCTTAATGAATACTTTGCGTCTGTCTTCACAAAAGAGAGGGACAATGCAGAAATTGCAATCAGGGAGGAGGAGTGTGAAATATTAGATGAAATAAACATAGTGAAAGAGGAAGTATTAAGGGGTTTAGCATCTTTGAAAGTGGATAAATCCCCAGGCCCGGATGAAATGTATCCCAGACTGTTAAGAGACGTAAGAGAGGAAATAGCAGAGGCCCTGACCATCATTTTCCAATCCTCTCTGGCTACAGGTGTGGTGCCGGAGGACTGGAGGATTGCTAACGTGGTACCGTTGTTTAAAAAGGGAGAAAGGGATAGACCGAGTAATTACAGGCCAGTCAGCCAAACCTCGGTGGTGGGAAAATTATTGGAAAAAATTCTGAGGGACAGGATAAATTTACATTTAGAAAGACACGGATTCATCAGGGACAGTCAGCATGGATTTGTTATGGGAAAGTCGTGTCTGACTAACTTGATTGAATTTTTTGAGGAGTAACAAGGAGGGTCGATGAGGGTAGTGCGTATGATGTAGTCTATATGGAATTTAGCAAGGCTTTTGATAAGGTCCTACATGGCACACTGGTCATGAAAGTAAAATCCCATGGGATCCAAGGCAAAGTGGCAAGTTGCAAAATTGGCTCAGAGGCAGGAAACAAAGGGTAATGGTCGAAGGGTGTTTTTGTGACTGGAAGGCTGTTACCAATGGGGTTCCACAGGGCTCAGTACTGGGTCCTTTGCTTTTTGTGATATATATCAATGATTTGGACTTGAATGTAGGAAGTATGATTAAGAAGTTTGCACATGATACAAAAATTGGCCGTGTGGTTGATAATGAAGAAGAAAGCTGCAGACTGCAGGAAGATATTAATGGACTGGTCAGGTGGGCAGAACAGTGGCAAATGGAATTTAATCTGGAGAAGTGTGAGGTATTGCATTTGGGGAGGGCTAACAAGGAAAGGGAATATACAATAAATGGTAAGATACTGAGAAGTGCAGAGGATCAGAGGGACCTTGGAGTGCATGTCCACAGATCCCTGAAGGTAGCAGGACAGGTAGATAAGATGGTTCAGAAGGCATATGGGATACTTGCCTTTATTAGCCGGGGCATAGAATATAAGAGCAGGGAGGTTATGCATGAACTGTATAAAACACTAGTTAGGCCGCAGCTAGAATACTGCGTGCAGTTCTGGTCACCACATTACAGGAAGGGTGTGATTGCAGTAGAGAGGGTGCAGAGGAGATTTACAAGGATGTTGCCTGGGCTGGGGAATTTTAGCGATGAGGAAAGATTGGATAGGCTGGGGTTGTTTTCTTTGGAACAGAGGAGGCTGAGGGGAGATTTAATTGAGGTGTATAAAATTATGAGGGGCCTAGATAGAGTGGATAGAAAGGACCTATTTCCCTTAGCAGAGAGGTCAATAACCAGGGGGCAGAGATTTAAAGTAATTGGGAGAAGGATTAGGGGGGAGTTGAGGAGAACTTTTTTCACCCAGAGGGTGGTGGGGGTCTGGAACTCACTGCCTGAAAGGGTGGTAGAGGCAGAGATCCTCATCACATTTACAAAGTACTTGGATATGCACTTGAAGTGCCGTAACCTCCAGGGCTACGGACCAAGAGCTGGAAAGTGGGATTAGGCTGGATAGCACTTTTTCGGCCGGCACGGACACGATGGGCTGAATGGCCTCCTTCTGTGCCGTAAATTTCTATGATCCTATGATAGAGGAGGAAGGTGTGGCCGACAGCTGCAGAAATATCGCAGTGACCCGGGAGGCCAAAGGACGGGCATCTGGTGACTTGAAAATTCAACAATTAGTGACTTGGGGAGAGGATTTTCCGGGGTTGATCGAGACCGAAGTGGGGTTGGGGGACGTGGGATTGGGGATGAGCATGCGTGTGATCGAGCAGTGTGCGCTTGTTGAAGAAGCGGGAATGTCGCGAGGGAGCGGCCGTGGATTCCCAATTTGACTTTGCTGCTTCTTCCTGCAGGCCCAAGGAAGCGACGGGATCCGATTGGCCATGGAGAGTGCGTTGACCGCTCGAGACCGAGTCGGGGTCCAGGACTTTGTCCTGCTGGAGAATTTCACCAGTGAGGCAGCGTTCATCGAAAACCTGCGCAAACGCTTCAAGGAAAACCTCATCTATGTAAGAACACACTTCGTTCAATCTTATGTCTACCTTCCCCTCTCTCCCCCCCCTTCCCCCTCACTCTCCCCCCCTTCTCTCCCCCCTTCCCCCTCACTCTCCCCCTCTCTCCCCCCTCACTCTCCCCCTCTCTCCCCCCTCTCTCCCCCCTTCTCCCCCCCTCTCTCCCCCCTTCTCCCCCCTCTCCCCCCTCCCCCCCTTCTCTCCCCCCTTCCCCCTCACTCTCCCCCCTCTCTCCCCCCTCCCCTTCCCCCCCTCACTCTCCCCCCTTCCCCCCCTCACTCTCCCCCCTTCCCCCCCCTTTCTCCCCCCTCTCTCGCCCCCTCCCCTCTCTCCCCCCTCTCTCTCTCCCCTTCCCCCCCCCCCCCTCTCACTCCCCCCTCAAAGTGAAGCACCGTGTGACCAATGTTCCCCTTAATTTGTTTGGGTGCGTGGCCCCTTTAAAGGGCTGTGTTGCTCAGTCACAGTTGCATGAAACTTAACTTTGAGAAAGCCAGTCCCGGGCTGTGCTTATAGGGAACATGGCTTGGGGCGTTTTGCTACATTAACGGCGCTATATAAATGCAAGTTGTTGTTGTTGGGCTGGGAGTATTTGGAAGTGGACTGACGCTGCCCTCTGCTGGTCTCTCCACAGACGTACATCAGTTCTGTCCTGGTCTCGGTCAATCCGTATAAGGAGCTGGAGATCTACACCAAGCAGCACATGGAGAGATACAGAGGAGTCAATTTCTACGAAGTCTCGCCTCACATGTATGTGCGACCGAGTGGAACAGTGTTCGACAAGCGAGCTGGCGAGCAGAGCTGCTGAAATATTTACAGCTGACACAAGTGTTTACATCTTGCTGTTTTACAGAGTCTCAGACAGCAGAGAGTTCGGGGCGGGGAGGGGGGCAGCGGTGGGCAGGGTGGGGCATGGTGTGCCAACCTCGCCCAACTCGCTTCACTTCAGTTACTTCTTCACTTGGGAAGAGCTGAACTGATCGAGGTCTGAAACGTTCTACCTGAACAGGTGGCGGAAACACGTTCCATAAGGGAACAGTAGCATAGTGGTAATGTCACTGGACTTGTAATCCAGAAGCCTGGACGAATGAGTTCAAATCCCACCACAGCAGCTGGGGAATTTCAATTCAGTTAATTAAATAAATCTGGAATAAAAAGCTAGTGTCAGTAATGAAAACTATCGGATTGTCGTAAAAACCCATCTGGTTCACTTAATGTCCCGGTCTGGCCTATATGTGACTCCAGACCCACAGCAATGTGGTTCACTCTTAACTGCCCTCTGAAATGGTGGGCTGTTGTACCAACCTGCTACAAAGAATTTTATTTTATCCAGGTCCATGTGATACATATACTACACGGACTGCAGCTCACCACCACCTTCTCGAGGGCAATTAGGGATGGGCAATAAATGCTGACCTTGCCAGCGACGCTCACATCCCGAGAATGAATTAAAAAATAATTTTGAAAAGGAGTTGGACAGGTATTTGAGGATGAGGCACTTACCAAGGTACAGACATAAAGGGGGGATGTGGGACTAAGCACGACTGCTCTGAGGGAGCGCCGCACTGTCGGAGGGGCAGTACTGAGGGAGCGCCGCACTGTCGGAGGGGCAGTACTGAGGGAGCGCCGCAATGTCGGAGGGACAGTACTGAGGGAGTGCCGCACTGTCGGAGGGGCAGTACTGAGGGAGTGCCGCACTGTCGGAGGGGCAGTACTGAGGGAGTGCCGCACTGTCAGAGGAGCAGTACTGAGGGAGCGCTGCACTGTCGGAGGGGCAGTACTGAGGGAGCGCTGCACTGTCGGAGGGGCAGTACTGAGGGAGTGCCGCACTGTCGGAGGGGCAGTACTGAGGGAGCGCCGCACTGTCAGAGGAGCAGTACTGAGGGAGCGCCGCGCTGTCGGAGGGGCAGTACTGAGGGAGCGCCGCACTGTGGGAGGGGCAGTACTGAGGGAGCGCCGCGCTGTCGGAGGGGCAGTACTGAGGGAGCGCTGCGCTGTCGGAGAGGCAGTACTGAGGGAGCGCTGCACTGTTGGAGAGGCAGTACTGAGGGAGTGCCGCACTGTCGGAGGGGCAGTACTGAGGGAGCGCCGCACTGTGGGAGGGGCAGTACTGAGGGAGCGCCGCACTGTCGGAGAGGCAGTACTGAGGGAGCGCTGCACTGTTGGAGAGGCAGTACTGAGGGAGCGCTGCACTGTTGGAGGGGCAGTACTGAGGGAGCGCCGCACTGTGGGAGGGGCAGTACTGAGGGAGCGCTGCACTGTTGGAGAGGCAGTACTGAGGGAGCGCTGCACTGTTGGAGGGGCAGTACTGAGGGAGCGCCGCACTGTGGGAGGGGCAGTACTGAGGGAGCGCTGCACTGTTGGAGAGGCAGTACTGAGGGAGCGCTGCACTGTTGGAGGGGCAGTACTGAGGGAGCGCCGCACTGTCGGAGGGGCAGTACTGAGGGAGCGCTGCACTGTTGGAGGGGCAGTACTGAGGGAGCGCTGCACTGTTGGAGAGGCAGTACTGAGGGAGCGCTGCACTGTTGGAGGGGCAGTACTGAGGGAGTGCCACGCTGTCTGAAGCTCAGTCTGCTCTCTCAGGTAGACATGAAAGATCCTACAGCCAATATTTCGAAGAAGAGCAGGGGAGTTCTCCCCGGTGTCCTGGGGCCAATATTTATCCCTCAACCAACATCACTAAAACAGATGATCTGGTCATTATCACATTGCTGTTTGTGGGAGCTTGCTGTGCGCAAATTGGCTGCCCCGTTTCCTACATTACAACAGTGACCACACTTCAAAAGTATTTCATTGGCTGTAAAGCGCTTTGAGACGTCCTGAGGTTGTGAAAGGTGTTGTAGAAATGCAAGTCTTTCTTTCTTTTCACCCCCTTGCAGATGAGTCACTTTTTGTACATGTTCAACCAGTTTAGAATGAAGGGGAGAGCGACCCTCGACTGGCGATGTGTTAGTTTTTCCGCTGTTGTATTCTCTGTTTGTGGTTTTTACTGACCCTCCAGGGGCCCGAACGCCTTGTTGTTTATGTTGATTTTGGGTGGTTGCTTGGAGACGATGGCTGGTTGTGTGTGTGATGGGTTCCACAGGTTCCGGAACTCTCTGGTCGGACAATTGTTCCTCGATGGGAAGAGGAAGTCGGCTCGTTCACAGAGCTGTTAGTCGGGGAATGTTAGTCATGCGTGAGCTGATGGTATCTGTGAGCTAATGTCTTGGGAATCGGTCAGCGGCCAAGAGAACTTGTCTTGCTGTGTAATTCCCGATAACAATTTGATTAGAACTGTATTGAAATTTAGAGGGAGGTATTCAGAATCTAATTCGGAAGATGGAGGCCTTATTTTTCTCTTGTATTCGTTCCTGGGATGTGGGCGTCGCTGGCTAGGACAGCATTTATTGCCCATCCCTCATTGCCCTCGAGAAGGTGGTGGTGAGCCGCCGCCTTGAACCGCTGCAGTCCGTGTGGTGAAGGTGCTCCCAGTGCTGTTAGGGAGGGAATTCCAGGATTTTGACCCAGCGTCGATGAAGGAACGACGATATATTTCCAAGTCAGGATGGTGTGTGACTTGGAGGTGGTGGTGTTCCCATGCGCCTGCTGCCCTTGTCCTTCTAGGTGGTAGAGGTTGCGGGTTTGGGAGGTGCTGCCGAAGAAGCCTTGGCGAGTTGCTGCAGTGCATCTTGTAGATGGTACACACTGCAGCCACGGTGCGCCGGTGGTGGAGGGAGTGAATGTTTAAGGTGGTGGATGGGGTGCCAATCAAGCGGGCTGCTTTGTCCTGGATGGTGTCGACTCCGTAACATCGCCCGTCTCCACCCCTGCCTCAGCCCATCCGCTGCTGAAACCCTCATCCATGCTTTTGTTACCTCCAGACTCGACAATTCCAAAGCTCTCCTGGCCAGCCTCCCACCTTCCACCCTCCGTAAACATCAGCTCATCCAAAACTCTGCTGCCCGTGTCCTAACTCACACCGTGTCCCGTTTACCCATCACCCCTGTGCTCGCTGACCTACATTGGCTCCCGGTCCGGCAACGCCTCGATTTTAAAATTCTCATCCTTGTTTTCAAATCCCTCCATGGCCTCACCCCTCCCTATCTCTGTCACCTCCTCCAGCCCCACAATCCCCCGAGATCTCTGCGATCCTCCAATTCTGGCCTCTTGTCCATCCCTGATTTTCATCGCCCCACCATTGGCGGCCGTGCCTTCAGCTGCCGGGCCCCGAGCTCTGGAATTCCCTCCCTAACCCCCTCCGCCTCTCTCTCCTCCTTTAAGACGCTCCTTAAAACCGAACTCTTTGAATCAAGCGTTTAGTCGCCTGTCCTAATATCTCCTTATGTGGCTCGGTGTCAGTTTTTGTTTGATAATCGCTCCTGTGAAGCGCCTTGGGACGTTTTACTACGTTAAAGGCGCTATATAAAGGTAAGTTGTTGTTGTTGAGCTTCTTGTTGGAGATGCTCCCATCTCCTGTCTCAGCCCCTCGCTCGCTTGATCTACTCCCACACAAAGTGTTTGATGATCCTGGCCAGAGAATTTCAATTGAGTGAAAGTCCATCGTAGCAGGTTTACTCTCGGGTTTTCCCAACAATCTGTGGCCAAATGCAACGTCTTTCCAGGCTGGAAGATTCCATTCCTGGTCTGAGTTGAGTTGAGGCGAGGCAGATGTAAGATGGTAGAATCGGGTTTGGGTCCGGGGCGGGTGGGGGGGGGGAATCAGGTTTGGGTCCCGGGCGGTGGGGGGGGGGGGGAGGAATCGGGTTTGGGTCCCAGGCGGGGGGGCGGGAATCGGGTTTGGGTCCCGGGGTGGGGGGGGGGGGGGGGGGAGGAATCGGGTTTGGGTCCCGGGTTGGGGGGGGTGGGGGAGGAATCGGGTTTGGGTCCCGGGCGGGGGGGAAATCGGGTTTGGGTCCCGGGGAGGGGGGAGGAATCGGGTTTGGGTCCCGGTGGTGGGGGGGGGCGGGATCGGATTTGGGTCCCGGGTTGGGGGGGGGGGGGGGGGGGGGGAAGGAATCGGGTTTGGGTCCCGGTGGTGGGGGGTGGGGGGGGGGGGGATCGGGTTTGGGTCCCGGTGGTGGGGGGGGGGATCGGGTTTGGGTCCCGGGTTGGGGGGGGGGAAGGAATCGGGTTTGGGTCCCAGGCGGGGGGGAAGGAATCGGGTTTGGGTCCCGGGGGGGGGGGGGGCGGGGGAGGAATCGGGTTTGGGTCCCGGTGGTGGGGGGTGGGGGGGGGGGGATCGGGTTTGGGTCCGGTGGTGGGGGGGGGGATCGGGTTTGGGTCCCGGGGTGGGGGGGGGGGGGGGGAAGGAATCGGGTTTGGGTCCCAGGCGGGGGGGAAGGAATCGGGTTTGGGTCCCGGGGGGGGGGGGCGGGGGAGGAATTGGGTTTGGGTCCCAGGCGGGGGGGCGGGAATCGGGTTTGGGTCCCGGGGGGGGAGAATCGGCCAGAGACCCTGGTCAAAACCTGGTGCTTGATGGGTAAGGACAGGATTGGGCTCAGCGGTGATGCCTCGATGGCCAAATAGCGACCGACTAGGTTCATACATGAGGAATGGCCACAGGGAGCGGAGAGAAGATTACAGTTACACTGAGCTCTGGTCAGACCCCACCTGCAGCAACTGGGTTCAGTTCTGGGCCCCGACCCCCAGGAAGGAGATACTGGCCTTGGAGGGGGAGCAGCGCAGGTTGACCAGATCGATACCGGGGCGCTCAGGGTTTTTTTTGTGAGGACAGGTTGCACAGACTCGGCTTGTTTCCCAAATACCAGCTCTTAACCATCCTCTCTGTGCTTCGCAGTTACGCCATCTCGGACAACTCCTATCGCTCGATGCGATCGGAGAGGAAGGACCAGTGCATCCTGATCTCCGGGGAGAGCGGAGCCGGCAAAACCGAAGCTTCCAAGAAGATCCTTCAGTACTACGCGGTGACGTGTCCAGCGAGCGTGCGAGTGGAGTCGGTGCGAGATCGGCTGCTGCAGTCTAACCCGGTGCTGGAGGTACGGAGCGCCCTCTGGCTGGTGCGGGAGTGGATTTCACTGTCGGACACTCCGTGCAGCAAGGCTTCCCAGAGCGCAACGTGCCTGCAAATTCCCATCTGACCAGCGCCTGACCTCCAGGCCGTTGTGGGAAGAGGCTGAGCACCGCCTTGGGTTCGTTCCCCCACAGGCGTTCGTTGGATAGCGAGCCAATCCTGCAGGGCTCCAAACAGGAGCAATGGCAGATGTCTCCAGCCCAGCCTTGTGCACAGGGAAGAGGCCTGATATGTGAAATAAGGAGACCAGGTAGCCCTCAGGCTGGTGTTGGTATCAGTGAGGAGGCCCCTTGTACTTGGCATTGTATAAAGTGTCAGTCTTGGCTCAGTGGGCAGCTCTCTCTCTCTCTCTCTCTCTCTCTCTCTCTCTCTCACCTCCGAGTCAGAAGGTTCTGGGTTCAAGTCCCACTCCAGGGACTCGAGCCCCATAACGAGGGAGCGCCGCACTGTCGGAGGGTCTGAGGGAGCGCCGCACTGTCGGAGGGGCAGTACTGAGGGAGCGCCGCACTGTCGGAGGGGCAGTACTGAGGGAGCGCCGCACTGTCGGAGGGCCAGTACTGAGGGAGTGCTGCACTGTCGGAGGGGCAGTACTGAGGGAGCTCTGCACTATCGGAGGGGCTGTACTGAGGGAGCGCTGCACTGTCGGAGGGGCAGTACTGAGGGAGCGCCGCACTGTCGGAGGGGCAGTACTGAGGGAGCGCTGCACTGTTGGAGGGGCAGTACTGAGGGAGCTCTGCACTGTCGGAGGGGCAGTACTGAGGGAGCGCTGCACTGTCGGAGGGGCAGTATTGAGGGAGCGCTGCACTGTCGGAGGGGCAGTACTGAGGGAGCGCCGCACTGTCGGAGGCGCAGTATTGAGGGAGTGCTGCACTGTGGGAGGGTCAGTACTGAGGGAGTGCTGTACTGTCGGAGGTGCCATCTTTCAGATGAGACGTTAAACCGAGGTCCCATCTGCTTTCTCAGGTGGACATAAAGAAGAGCAGGGGAGTTCTCCCCGGTGTCCTGGCCCAATATTTATCCCTCAACCAGCTTGTGGGAGCTTGCTGTGCGCAAATTGGCTGCTGCTTTTCCTACATTACAACAATGACCACACTTCAGAAGTAGTTCATTGGCTGTAAAGCACTTTGGGACGTCCGGTAGTCGTGAAAGGCCATGTAGAAATGCAAGTCTTTTCTTTCTCCCGTGCGCAGTCTGAACACAGCTAGACCCTGAAACAAAGGGTTGCACCAAAACCAAAAGGAGGAGGACGAGTGCTTGAATCGTTGTGTGATGTCTGAATCGTTGTGTGATGTCTGAAGGAGGGTCAGGTGCCTGGGGTCAGACCTCCTCTCTGACCCATTGGCCGAGGAATGGTCACGTGACGCCTGGTCAGTGGGGGAGCAGGAGTTTCAGGGTTCCAGATGTGCCAAATTATTGGGAAAAGGGAGGGGAAACAGGCGGAGGACAGGGAATCTGTTGCGACTGGCTCAGACCCCCTCCCACCAGCTGATTGAGGAGCTGTGGTGATGTCGAGGCGGTGACGATGGGGCCTCTGCTCTTCTTTGCAAGCCCACCATGTTTGTGTACTTGGGAATTCACAGCTGATGGATATGATTTGAGTTTCTGGGGTGTGGAATCAGCCCACCGTCTGTGTGTGGATGGAGAGGGGTGCGGAGATGGGCCTGTGAAACGAACGTGTTTGGAAATGGTGCTGAATCCAAAGTTTGGAATCATCAGAATCTCCTGACGCCCCTGGATCCGGTTCCCAAAGGTGGTTTTCACACACACCTGGGGTTTGGAGCTTTGTAAAAGAATTGTACTCGACCGAGAGTGAGGGGCCGCTGCTCACAAGTCAGACTCGGCCCAACCATCCTTGTTTTGTGTTTTTCAGGCGTTTGGAAATGCTAAAACACTCCGCAATGACAACTCCAGTCGATTTGGCAAATACATGGACATCCAGTTTGACTTCAGGGTAAGATGGAGCAACATTCCCGGAATAGAGGGTGTGTAAATACTGGGAATAACATTCCCGGAATACAAGAAATAAAAACACAAAATGCTGGAAATACTCAGCAGGTCAGGCAGCATCGTGGAGAGAGAAACAGAGTTAACGTTTCAGGTCGATGACCCTTCGTCATGACTGGAAAAAGCTGGAGATGAACAGGTTTTTAAGCAAGTGTAGGGGCAGGGAAAGGGGGGGGGAGGAAAGAACAAAAGGGAAGGTCTGTGATAGGCTGGAGGGCAGGAGAGGTTAAAAGACAAAAGGGATGATGGTGCAAGGCAAAAGGAGATGGTAATGGGACAAGTTAAGAAACAAAAGATGAATCTAGATGAAGTGTAAATGGCTCTGGCAGAATCATCAACAGCTGCTGTCCAAAAAAATGGGAGCCGAGGTTCTGATCTGACAATGTTGAGTCCAGAAGGCTGTAAAGTGTCTACTCGAAAGATGAGGTGCTGTCCCTCGAGCTTACGTTGAGCTTCATTGAAAGAGTGTGAGAGGCCGAGGACAGAGTGGGAGTGGAGCGGAGAATTAAGGGTGTGTGACTACTGGGAAATCACATTCCTGGAATATGAGGCTGTCTGGACAGAATGAGCAATAAACTGTAAACTATTGGGGTGCGTGGACTCGCGCCCTTCCCGTGAGCTGTGTTTGAGGCAAGGGTTGGGTTGTTTGCTGGACTGTCGGTAAGCTCCTGTGTTTCTGTTGTAGGGGGCACCGGTGGGAGGTCACATCCTCAACTACCTGCTGGAGAAATCCCGCGTGGTCCACCAGAATCACGGAGAGAGGAACTTCCACATCTTTTACCAAGTGATTGAAGGAGGCGAAGATGAGCTGCTGAGGAGGCTGGGGCTGGAGCGCAATCCCCAGAGCTACCAGTATCTAGTCAAAGTAAGGAGAGTGCGGCCGGAGGGGGCAGAGACTTTGGGTGGGGGGGTGGGGGAGAGCGGCGCAGGTACATTGCAGTGGTCCTCGGGCTGTGTTGTAGCAATGGGGTGCCACCCCCTGAGCTAGGCAGGGATCAGCCAGGTCCTGATCCCTCGCCAGCGCCCCCTGTTGGAGCGTGTGTGGACGATGCCTCCAGCAGTCGAATATTCTGCCAGCGTGCGCTGTCTAGGTTTACACATGGACCGTCACTTGGTCGAGGTTGCAGGGGTTGGAGAGTCCATGGATGTATAATCCCAGGGGAAGACAACACCCGCAGAAAAGGAGGAGAGAAAATTGGGGGAAATATTGGGCGGGGGAAGTGAATTTCCTTCCCCCTTCCTCCACCAGTAAACTTTATTCCTCAATCATGGCAGACAGGTTCCCCGGAATAAGTTCCCGCTCTGCATCGCTGTGAGATCCAGCGGACCCTCACATAGCCGTCACCCGATCGGTGTGCGATGGACCCGGTCGGTGTGTGGGAGGGGTCCGGTCGGTGTGTGGGAGGGACCCGGTCGGTGTGTGGGAGGGACCCGGTCGGTGTGGGAGGGGCCCGGTCAGTGTGGGAGGGGCCCGGTCAGTGTGGGAGGGACCCGGTCAGTGTGGGAGGGACCCGGTCGGTGTGGGAGGGGTCCGGTCAGTGTGTGGGAGGGGCCCGGTCGGTGTGGGAGGGGCCCGGTCGGTGTGGGAGGGGTCCGGTCGGTGTGGGAGGGACCCGGTCGGTGTGGGAGGGACCCAGTCGGTGTTGGAGGGACCCAGTCGGTGAGTGGGAGGGGCCCGGTCGGTGAGTGGGAGGGGCCCGGTCGGTGTGGGAGGGGCCCGGTCGGTGTGGGAGGGGCCCGGTCGGTGTGGGAGGGGCCCGGTCGGTGTGGGAGGGACCCGGTCGGTGTGGGAGGGGCCCGGTCGGTGTGGGAGGGGCCCGGTCGGTGTGGGAGGGGCCCGGTCGGTGTGGGAGGGGCCCGGTCGGTGTGGGAGGGGCCCGGTCGGTGTGTGTGAGGGGCCCGGTCGGTGTGGGAGGGGCCCGGTCGGTGTGGGAGGGGCCCGGTCGGTGTGGGAGGGGCCCGGTCGGCGTGGGAGGGGCCCGGTCGGCGTGGGAGGGGCCCGGTCGGTGTGGGAGGGGCCCGGTCGGGGTGTGGGAGGGGCCCGGTCGGTGTGGGAGGGGCCCGGTCGGTGTGGGAGGGGCCCGGTCGGTGTGGGAGGGGTCCGGTCGGTGTGGGAGGGGCCCGGTCGGGGTGTGGGAGGGGTCCGGTCGGTGTGGGAGGGGTCCGGTCGGTGTGTGGGAGGGGTCCGGTCGGTGTGTGGGAGGGGCCCGGTCGGTGTGTGGGAGGGGCCCGGTCAGTGTGGGAGGGGCCCGGTCGCGGTGTGGGAGGGGCCCGGTCGGTGTGTGGGAGGGGTCCGGTCGCGGTGTGGGAGGGGCCTAGTCGGTGTGTGGGAGGGGCCCGGTCGGTGTGTAGGAGGGGCCCGGTCGGTGTGTAGGAGGGGCCCGGTCGGTGTGCGAGGCAGTCCCGTCACTGACGGATTGCTTGTCCTCTGTTTCAGGGTCAGTGTGGGAGGGGCCCGGTCGGGGTGTGGGAGGGGCCCGGTCAGGGTGTGGGAGGGGCCCGGTCGGTGTGGGAGGGGCCCGGTCGGGGTGTGGGAGGGGTGTGGGAGGGGCCCGGTCGGGGTGGGAGGGGCCCAGTCGGTGTGTGGGAGGCAGTCCCGTTACTGACGGATTGCTTGTCCTCTGTTTCAGGGTCAGTGTGGGAGGGGCCCGGTCGGGGTGGGAGGGGCCCGGTCGGGGTGTGGGAGGGGCCCGGTCGGTGTGGGAGGGGCCCGGTCGGTGTGGGAGGGGCCCGGTCGGGGTGGGAGGGGCCCAGTCGGTGTGTGGGAGGGGTGTGTGGGAGGCAGTCCCGTTACTGACGGATTGCTTGTCCTCTGTTTCAGGGTCAGTGTGGGAGGGGCCCGGTCGGGGTGGGAGGGGCCCGGTCGGTGTGTGGGAGGGGCCCGGTCGGTGTGGGAGGGGCCCGGTCGGGGTGGGAGGGGTGTGTGGGAGGCAGTCCCGTTACTGACGGATTGCTTGTCCTCTGTTTCAGGGTCAGTGTGGGAGGGGCCCGGTCAGTGTGGGAGGGGCCCGGTCGGTGTGGGAGGGGCCCGGTCGGTGTGGGAGGGGCCTGTTACTGACGGATTGCTTGTCCTCTGTTTCAGGGTCAGTGTGTGGGAGGGGCCCGGTCGGGGTGTGGGAGGGGCCCGGTCGGGGTGTGGGAGGGGCCCGGTCGGGGTGGGAGGGGCCCGGTCAGTGTGCGCGGCAGTCCCGTTACTGACGGATTGCTTGTCCTCTGTTTCAGGGTCAGTGTGGGAGGGGCCCGGTCGGTGTGTGGGAGGGGCCCAGTCGGTGTGGGAGGGGCCCGTTACTGACGGATTGCTTGTCCTCTGTTTCAGGGTCAGTGTGGGAGGGGCCCGGTCGGTGTGTGGGAGGGGCCCAGTCGGTGTGGGAGGGGCCCGGTCGGGGTGTGGGAGGGGCCCGGTCGGGGTGGGAGGGGCCCGGTCGGTGTGCGCGGCAGTCCCGTTACTGACGGATTGCTTGTCCTCTGTTTCAGGGTCAGTGTGGGAGGGGCCCGGTCGGTGTGTGGGAGGGGCCCAGTCGGTGTGGGAGGGGCCCGTTACTGACGGATTGCTTGTCCTCTGTTTCAGGGTCAGTGTGGGAGGGGCCCGGTCGGTGTGGGAGGGGCCCGGTCGGTGTGGGAGGGGCCTGTTACTGACGGATTGCTTGTCCTCTGTTTCAGGGTCAGTGTGTGGGAGGGGCCCGGTCGGTGTGGGAGGGGCCCAGTCGGTGTGGGAGGGGCCCGGTCGGGGTGTGGGAGGGGCCCGGTCGGGGTGGGAGGGGCCCGGTCGGTGTGCGCGGCAGTCCCGTTACTGACGGATTGCTTGTCCTCTGTTTCAGGGTCAGTGTGGGAGGGGCCCGGTCGGTGTGTGGGAGGGGCCCAGTCGGTGTGGGAGGGGCCCGTTACTGACGGATTGCTTGTCCTCTGTTTCAGGGTCAGTGTGGGAGGGGCCCGGTCGGTGTGTGGGAGGGGCCCAGTCGGTGTGGGAGGGGCCCGTTACTGACGGATTGCTTGTCCTCTGTTTCAGGGTCAGTGTGGGAGGGGCCCGGTCGGTGTGTGGGAGGGGCCCGGTCGGTGTGGGAGGGGCCCGGTCAGTGTGGGAGGGGCCCAGTCGGTGTGGGAGGGGCCCGTTACTGACGGATTGCTTGTCCTCTGTTTCAGGGTCAGTGTGCAAAAGTGAGCTCCATCAACGACAAGAACGATTGGAAAACCGTGCGCAAAGCGCTGTCTGTCATCGATTTCAGCGACAATGATGTCGAGGTAGGTTGTGGGGCTGCTGTTTATGCACCTGGGGCTGGTCAGCGATTTCTATTGGCCGACACGGGCCTGGACAGTGAGTTAGGTTCGGGTTTTGGGGCCCGAGAGTCTAGTGTTTGAATCTTGGCAGGAGTGACCCAGGCTTCCGGGGTGGGTAGAAACAAACAGGTACCATAGTGGCGATGGGACTGGACTCCTTCCAATCCCCCCACCCCCCGGGTAAAGGAGACGGGATGATGTCCATCTCTGGCCACTCACCTTTATACCAGTTGCGCAGACCAGTCATCACAAAGAAGCGGATTGCTTGGTTTGAGCCCTGTTTGAGGACGGTGGCCGTCACTCCCTGGTATGTTCCCCGAAGACCTGAAAGCAGAGACAATAAAGACCCTCAGTGAGAGATTGGTGAGAACTTCCTCACCTTATATTAACGATTTAGACTTTGGAATCAAAAGCACAATTTCTAAATTTGCAGATGACACCAAATTGGGGGGATAGTCAATACTGAGGAGGACTGCAACAAATTACAGGAGGACATTAATAAACTTGCAGAATGGGCATATAATTGGCAAATGAAGTTCAACACAGATAAATGTGAGGTATTACATTACTTGGAGGGTGCGAGTCTAGGTGGGGTAGAGGAACAAAGGGATCTCAGAGTACAAATACACAAATCACTAAAAGTTGCGACACAGGTTAACAAGGCCATAAAAAAAGCAAACCAAGCACTAGGGTTTATTTCTGGAGGAATAGAATTGAAAAGTAGGGAAGTTATGCTAAACATGTATCGAACCTTGGTTAGACAACACTTGGAGCACTGCGCACAGTTCTGGTCGCCATATTATAAAAAGGATATAGAGGCACTGGAGAGGGTGCAGTGAAGATTTACAAGGATGATACCAGAAATGCGAGGGTATACATATCAGGAAAAGATGAACAGGCTGGGTCTCTTTTCTCTTTGAAAAAAGAAGGCTGAGGGGTGACCTAATAGAGGTCGTTAAAATTATGAAAGGTTTTGATAGAGTGCATACAGAGAGAATGTTTCCACTTGTGGGGAAGAGCAAAACTAGAAGCCATCAACATAAGATAGTCACCAAGAAATCAAATAGGGAATTCAGAAGAAACTTCTTTACCCAGAGAGTGGTGAGAATGTGGAACTCGCTCCCACAGGGAGTGGTTGAAGCGAATAGTATCGATGCATTTAAGGGGAGGCTAGATAAGCACATGAGGGAGAAGGGAACAGAGGGTTATGCTGATAGAGTTAGATGAGGAAAGACGGGAGGAGGCTTGAGTGGAGAATAAACACTGGCATGGACTGGTTGGGCCAAATGGCCTGTTTCTGTGCCGTATATCCTGTGTAATTCCTCAATTATCTCTGAATAAACTGGATTTTTTGGGGGGGAGTGAGGCTCTCCCCCTTTCTTTCCCTCCTTACGCCCCATGAAGGCACTGACTCGGTAAGGCTGCATCCCACAGGTGGCACTGGTCCTCAGTACCTTGTCCCTTGGCCACTAAGCGAGAGTGCGAGTGTTTTTTAATTGTTGCGAGTGTTTTACTTCCTTGGTCACTGAATGGTGGGAGATGTTCATTAAATATCCCCGTGTGAGGTACAGCTACTTGGACTGTGAGTGAGGCCTTTTCTGTTGACGTTCAAGCATGTCAGCAAGCATTTGATGCCTTTAAAAATCAGCCCACATTGTCCACTGCCGATCTCGGTGCCTGTGTTTCGATCGCCGGCCAGTCCTCCCAGGCCACAGTCTGCAGACCAGAGAACAGCAACAGGAGAGAATCACTAGTAATAAGGGGCTGGGCGGGAGGGAGGAGAGGGAAGGTGGAGGGAGAGGGAGGGAGGGAAGGTAGAGGGAGGGAGGGAGGGAGGAGAGGGAAGGTGGAGGGAGAGGGAGGGAGGGAGGAGAGGGAAGGTGGAGGGAGGGAGGGAGGAGAGGGAAGGTGGAGGGAGAGGGAGGGAGGGAGGAGAGGGAAGGTGGAGGGAGGGAGGAGAGGGAAGGTAGAGGGAGGGAGGAGAGGAGAGGGAAGGTGGAGGGAGAGGGAGAGGGAGGAGAGGGAAGGTAGAGGGAGGGAGGGAGGGAGGAGAGGGAAGGTGGAGGGAGAGGGAGGGAGGGAGGAGAGGGAAGGTGGAGGGAGGGAGGGAGGAGAGGGAAGGTGGAGGGAGAGGGAGGGAGGGAGGAGAGGGAAGGTGGAGGGAGGGAGGGAGGAGAGGGAAGGTAGAGGGAGGGAGGAGAGGGAAGGTAGAGGGAGGGAGGAGAGGGGAGGGAGGGAGGGAGGGAGGAGAGGGAAGGTGGAGGGAGAGGGAGAGGGAGGGAGGGAGGAGAGGGAAGGTAGAGGGAGGGAGGGAGGAGAGGGAAGGTAGAGGGAGGGAGGGAGGGAGGAGAGGGAAGGTGGAGGGAGAGGGAGAGGGAGGGAGGGAGGAGAGGGACGGGAGAGGGAGAGGGAGGGAGGGAGGGAGGAGAGGGACGGTGGAGGGAGAGGGAGAGAGGGAAGGTGGAGGGAGAGGGAGGGAGGGAGGAGAGGGAACGATAGAGGGGGAGCGGGAGCTTGCTGTACAGTCTAATCCCTCTTTATTTCTTCTTCCCTCCTGGGGCAGGAGCTGCTGAGTGTGGTGGCCAGCGTGCTGCACCTGGGGAACTTGCAGTGTTCGGCAGACGAGGATGGAAACGCCGCGATTACCGGGGAGAACCAGATCAAGCTGCTGTCCAGGGTCAGTACTCCCCTCGCTGGTGGGTGTGTCCTTGCTGCACACACTCACTCTGATAATGCAACGTGTTTCTCTACAATCTTCAGCCCCTGGGGCTGTCTCGGATTGAATCAGACAGTCTGGAGATTTCTAAACTCTAAACCGCACCCAACGTCTACATTTAAATCTAAAATATTAAATATGGAAAGTACTTTGTCCTCTTCACTTCTGTGTCTTGTGATGTGGAGCGGCCGATTGTCATTAATAAATCTTCAATGACATTTCATCAGCAACAAAGCAAACCCGAACCCGACTCCCCGCCCCTCCCCCTCCTGCCCCGCCCCTACCCCTCCTGTCACGCGCCGCCCCGCCCCTCCCCCTCCTGCCCCGCCCCTACCCCTCCTGTCACGCGCCCGCCCCGCCCCTCCCCCCCCCTCCCCTCCCCCTCCCGCCCCTCCCCTCCCCCTCCCGCCCCTCCCTCTCCCGCCACGCCTCGAACCCTCTGTTTTGGGAGGAGGAGCTCTGTTACGCGGCACATAACGTTACGTTAAAATAACATTTTTTTTTTCTCTTGGTTTCAGCTCCTTGTCGTGCCTGGCACAGTCCTGCGAGAGGCTCTGACTCACAAGAAAATCATTGCCAAGGGAGAGGAGGTGAGGATTGAGTGGCTGACTGTCAGTTCTAATCCTCGGTGATTGAACCTGGTGTGTGAGCTGCATCAGTTTAGACATTACACTGTCGCTGAACATCCAGACCCCATCTGCAGTAACTGTGTTCAGTTCTGGGCCCCGATCCTCAGGAAGGAGATATTGGCCTTGGAGGGGGAGCAGCGCAGATTCACCAGAATGATACCGGGGCTAAAAGGGTTAAATTTAGAGGACAGGTTGCACAGACTGGGCTTGTATCCCCGTGAGTTTAGAAGATTAAGGGGTGATAGAATCGAGATGTTTAGGATGATTAAAGGAGTTGATTGGGTCGATAGAGAAACTATTTCCTCTGGTGGGGGGAGTCCAGAACAAGGGGGTATAACCTTAAAATTAGAGCCAGGCTGTTCAGGGGTGATGTCAGGAAGCACTTCTTCACACAAAGGGTAGTGGAAATCTGGAACTCTCTCCCCCAAAAAGCTGTTGAGGCTGGGGGTCAATTGGAGCTTTCAAGACTGAGATTGATAGATTTACGTTGGGTAAGGGTATTAAGGAACCAAGGCGGGGAGATGGAGTTGAGATACAGATCAGCCATGATCTAATAGAATGGCGGAACGGGCTGAAGGGCCCCCTCCTGTTCCTGTCAATGTTCTAATTGTTATTTCTCATCCTTCCTCTTGCAGCTGATCAGCCCCCTGAATGTTGAGCAGGCGGCCTACGCACGGGACGCTCTGGCAAAGGCTGTCTATGGCCGGACCTTCTCCTGGCTGGTCAACAAGATCAACAAGTCTCTGGCCCACAAGGTAATGGAGGGGTGAAAGCCGAATGCTAGCGTTGGGCCTCCAGTTCTGCCTCAGCCACTCTCGATCCTGCGCTGCGCGGTGTGGTGAAACTGACTGGCCAACCCCGGGTACAAACTGTGTCTTGAGTTAGCGTCGTCAGCCCTCCAGGATTGTCCCGCAGTCTGCACGATTTCAAGATTAACCTCCAGGACAGAGTTGTGAGCAGCCCAGGGATAGGGTGGCCTAGAGGGTTAAGTCCCCTGTAAGCAGCACTGCCTCCCCAATGCGCGGCCCATTCAAATTTCTGCGAGCGCGGTATCTACAATGTAAAATGGGCCCGCGCGGGGCGGGACCGTGCAGGTGACTGCGTAGCCGAGCAGCTTAGCGGGAACATTAGTAGCGAGTTATGTCACTGGACAAATAATCCCCAGAACGTGAGTTCAAATCCCACCACGGCCGTTTGAGAATTTGAATTCAGTTTTTAAAAATCTGGAAATAAAAAGCTGGGATCAGTAAAAGTGACCATGAAGCTGTCGGATTGTTGTAAAACCCAACTGGTTCACTGATGTCCTTTAGGGAAGGAAACCGGCCGTCCTTACCTGGTTTGGGCCTATGTGTGACTCCAGACCCACACCAACGTGAAGCGACCCTCAGTTGTTTCAGTCTCGAGGACGAGTGTATCCTGAGAACGAATAAAACTAAATTTGTGGGGCATTAAAAAAAAAATGGCGGGTTTCCCTCATTTTCTTTGAGTAACAAAGATGGGGAGAAAGGCTGCTTGACAGACAGCCAAGAACCATCCAATCGGGGAACGGAGATTCCGCTCACTCCGCAGTTGGCGTGGGGAAGGCGGGGCGTCGCGAGGATTGGCGTGTCGGGCGACCAATGGTGTGAGAGTGGGGGGGAGGTCATATCATGAAAGCTCCAGGAATATTGAGAGTTACCAAACCCTAACCTGGTCGATTTCTGGCCGAGTGAGTTTAGTCTTTATTTGGACCGTCGGGATTTAACTTCTGTAGCCTTTGCTCCGCAGGATTCCACGTATTCAGACCGCAACAGACCCAACGTCATCGGGCTGCTGGATATTTATGGATTTGAGGTGTTCCAACACAACAGGTAACTTGTTATAAAACTCTGGTTAGATCCCATCTGGAGTAACTGGGTTCAGTTCTGGGCCCCGACCCTCAGGAAGGATATACTGTCCTTGGAGGGGGAGCAGCGCAGATTCACCAGATCGATACCGGGGCGCTAAGGGTTAAATTACAAGGACAGGTTGCACAGACTGGGCTTGTATTCTCTGGAGTTTAGAAGATTAAGGGGTGATCGAATCGAGGTGTTTAAGATGATTAAAGGAGTTGATCGGGTCGATAGAGAGAAACTATTTCCTCTGGTGGGGGGAGTCCAGAACAAGGGGGCAGAACCTTAAAATTAGAGCCAGGCCGTTCAGGGGTGATGTCAGGAAGCACTTCTTCACACAAAGGGCAGTGGAAATCTGGAACTCTCTCCCCCAAAAGGCTGTGGATGCTGGGGGTCAATTGAAAATTTCAAAACTGAGACTGATAGATTTTTGTTGGGTAAGGGGATTAAGGGTTACGGAACCAAGGCGGGGAGATGGAGTTGTTGTTCAGATCAGCCATGACCTCATTGAATGGTGTAACAGGCTCGAGGGGCTGAATGGCCTCCTCCTGTGTTCCTACGTTCCTAACTGGCCTCCCCAGAGATCGCCATCTACTGCCCCAGTACAAACTTCCATTTCTCACTCTTGTGGTTTCTCGCAATCAGATTGTTAAATCGGAGTGGAGCCTGAGTCGGAGTCGGAGAGATGCTTCGCTGTCTGCTGTTCACCTGAGGCCCGAGCGGACCGTGGCAGCTGGTCTGATCCGCACCCTCTGCACTGTGGTGTATTGTGCAGCCACTCTCTGGCTGGACTCCTTTTCAATGTCCTTCTCCCAGTGCACAATCTGCATGAGTCTGGAGAAGCTGGGGTTGCTCTCCTTAGAGCGGAGAAGGTTAAGGGGAGATTTAATAGAGGTGTTCAAAATCATGAGGGGCTTTGATAGAGTAAATAAGGAGAAACTGTTTCCAGTGGCAGGAGGGTCGGTAACCAGAGGACACAGATTGAAGGTGATTGGCAAAAGAACCAGAGGGGAGATGAGGAGAAATGTTTTTACGCAGCGAGTTGTTGTGATCTGGAACGCGCTGCCTGAAAGAAGCAGATTCAATAGTAACTTTCAAACGGGAATTGGAGAAATACTTGAAATGGAGAGATTTGCAGGGCTCTTGGGGAAAGAGCGGGGCAGTGGGACTAATTGGAGAGCTCGTTCAAAGAGTCGGCACAGGCACCATGGGCCGAATGGCCTCCTGTGCTGTCTGATTCTGTGATGACTGAGCCTCGACATCCGACTC
>JASTWF010001809.1:40000-55000 GCA_030390025.1 Squalus acanthias | reverse complement strand
ACACACACTCACTCACCCTCCTTGACTCACACTCACTCACACACACTCACTCACACTCACTCACACACACTCACTCACAAACACTCAATTCCACACATACTCACTCACACATACATACTCACACTCACTCACAATTACTCACTCACACACACTCACTCACAAGCACGCACTCACACTCTCTCACATACATTCACAGTCACTCAAACGTACTCATACTCACACTCACACATGCACACTCACTCACACTCAATCCTTCTCACACACACTCACTCATAGTCTCACACTCACTCACACACACACACTCACTCACACACACTTACTCACACTCATTCAAACACTCACACACTCACTCACACACATTCACTCACTCACACACACTCACTCACACTCATGCACACTCATTCACTCACACTCACTCACACACACTCACTCACTCACTCACACACATTCACTCAAACACTCACTCACAGTCATTGACAAACACTCACGCACACACTCACTCACACGCACTCACACACACTCACACTCAATCACACATGCACACACTCACACACACACTCACTCACTCACACACACCTACTCACACTCACTCACTCACACACAGCCACTCACTCACACACACTCACTCACACTCACTCACACACACTCACTCACAATCACACACTCACTCACACACACTCGCACACACATTCACACAATTATTCACACTCACTCACACAATTCACAGTCACTCACACTCACTCACATTCACACCGAATCATTCACACACTCACATACATTCACTCACCCCCTTTCACAATCACTCACACTCACTCACACACACAATCAGAGTCACTCACACTCACTCACACACACTCATTCACACACACTCACAAACTCACACACCCTCACTCACACATTCACTCACTCACACACACTCACTCAAACTCATGCAAACTCATTCACTCACACTCACTCACACACACTCACACACACTCACTCAAACACTCACTCACACTCACTCACACACACTCACTCAAACACTTACTCACATACACTCACAAACACTCACACACAATCACACACTCACACACACTCACACACTCACTCACAGTCACTCACACTCACTCACACACACACACTCACACACACCCACACTCAATCACACACGCACTCACTCACACACACACTCACTCACACACACTCACACTCACTCTCACACACACTCACACACACCCACACTCAATCACGCACTCACTCACACACACACACACTCACTCACACCCTTTCACAATCACTCACACTCACTCACACACACAATCAGAGTCACTCACACTCACTCACACACACTCATTCACACACACTCACAAACTCACACACCCTCACTCACACATTCACTCACTCACACACACTCACTCACACTCATGCACACTGATTCACTCACACTCACTCACACATTCACTCACTCACACACACTCACTCAAACACTCACTCACACTCACTCACACACACTCACTCAAACACTCACTCACATACACTCACAAACACTCACACACAATCACACACTCACACACAATCACACTCACACACACTCACACACTCACTCACAGTCACTCACTCACTCACACACACACACTCACACACACCCACACTCAATCACACACGCGCTCACTCACACACACACACACTCACACACACTCACACTCACTCACACACACTCACTCACACATTCACTCACACTCACTCACACACACTCACTCACACACTCACGCTTACTCACAATCACACACTCACTCACACACACTCACTCACACAGTCACTCACACTCACTCACACATACTCACTCACATACATTCACTCACTCACACACACTCACTCAATCACACATGCACTCACTCACACACACACTCACTCACACACACTCACTCACACTCACTCACACACACTCATTCACACACACTCACAAACTCACACACCCTCACTCACACATTCACTCACTCACACACACTCACTCACACTCATGCACACTCATTCACTCACACTCACTCACACACACTCACACACACTCACTCAAACACTCACTCACACTCACTCACTCACACACTCACTCAAACACTCACTCTCATACACTCACACACACTCACTCAAACACTCACTCACATACACTCACACACTCACACACAATCACACTCACACACACAATCACACACTCACACACACTCACACACTCACTCACAGTCACTCACACTCACTCACATTCACACCGAATCATTCACACACTCACATACACTCACTCACACCCTTTCACAATCACTCACACTCACTCACACACACAATCAGAGTCACTCACACTCACTCACACACACTCATTCACACACACTCACAAACTCACACACCCTCACTTACACATTCACTAACTGACACACACTCACTCTCACTCATGCACACTCATTCACTCACACTCACTCACACACACTCACACACACTCACTCAAACACTCACTCACACTCACTCACACACACTCACTCAAACACTTACTCACATACACTCACAAACACTCACACACAATCACACACTCACACACAATCACACACTCACACACACTCACACACTCACTCACAGTCACTCACACTCACTCACACACACACATTCACACACACCCACACTCAATCACACACGCACTCACTCACACACACACTCACTCACACACACTCACATTCACTCACACACACACTCACACACACCCACACTCAATCACACACGCACTCACTCACACACACACACTCACTCACACCCTTTCACAATCACTCACACTCACTCACACACACAATCAGAGTCACTCACACTCACTCACACACACTCATTCACACACACTCACAAACTCACACACCCTCACTCACACATTCACTCACTCACACACACTCACTCACACTCATGCACACTCATTCACTCACACTCACTCACACACATTCACACACACTCACTCAAACACTCACTCACACTCACTCACACACACTCACTCACACACTCACTCACATACACTCACAAACACTCACACACAATCACACACTCGCACACACTCACACACTCACTCACAGTCACTCACACTCACTCACACACACACACTCACACACACCCACACTCAATCACACACGCACTCACTCACACACACACTCACTCACACACACTCACTCACACTCACTCACACACACTCACTCACACATTCACTCACACTCACTCACACACACTCACACTCACACTCACTCACAATCACACACTCACTCACACACACTCACTCACACAGTCACTCACACACACTCACTCACACACTCACACACACACACACTCACTCACTCACACACACGCACTCACTCAAACACTCGTATTCACACTCAGTCACTCACTCACAGACACTCACTCACACACATTCACTCACTCACATACACACACTCACACTCACTCATTCACCCATTCACTCACACTCACTCACACACACTCACTCACCCTCCTTGACTCACACTCACTCACACACACTCACTCACACTCACTCACACACACTCACTCACAAACACTCAATTCCACACATACTCACTCACACATACATACTCACACTCACTCACAATTACTCACTCACACACACTCACTCACAAGCACGCACTCACACTCTCTCACATACATTCACAGTCACTCAAACGTACTCATACTCACACTCACACATGCACACTCACTCACACTCAATCCTTCTCACACACACTCACTCATAGTCTCACACTCACTCACACACACACACTCACTCACACACACTTACTCACACTCATTCAAACACTCACACACTCACTCACACACATTCACTCACTCACACACACTCACTCACACTCATGCACACTCATTCACTCACACTCACTCACACACACTCACTCACTCACTCACACACATTCACTCAAACACTCACTCACAGTCATTGACAAACACTCACGCACACACTCACTCACACGCACTCACACACACTCACACACTCACTCACACACACTCACACTCAATCACACATGCACACACTCACACACACACTCACTCACTCACACACACCTACTCACACTCACTCACTCACACACAGCCACTCACTCACACACACTCACTCACACTCACTCACACACACTCACTCACAATCACACACTCACTCACACACACTCGCACACACATTCACACAATTATTCACACTCACTCACACAATTCACAGTCACTCACACTCACTCACATTCACACCGAATCATTCACACACTCACATACATTCACTCACCCCCTTTCACAATCACTCACACTCACTCACACACACAATCAGAGTCACTCACACTCACTCACACACACTCATTCACACACACTCACAAACTCACACACCCTCACTCACACATTCACTCACTCACACACACTCACTCAAACTCATGCAAACTCATTCACTCACACTCACTCACACACACTCACACACACTCACTCAAACACTCACTCACACTCACTCACACACACTCACTCAAACACTTACTCACATACACTCACAAACACTCACACACCATCACACACTCACACACACTCACACACTCACTCACAGTCACTCACACTCACTCACACACACACACTCACACACACCCACACTCAATCACACACGCACTCACTCACACACACACTCACTCACACACACTCACACTCACTCTCACACACACTCACACACACCCACACTCAATCACGCACTCACTCACACACACACACACTCACTCACACCCTTTCACAATCACTCACACTCACTCACACACACAATCAGAGTCACTCACACTCACTCACACACACTCATTCACACACACTCACAAACTCACACACCCTCACTCACACATTCACTCACTCACACACACTCACTCACACTCATGCACACTGATTCACTCACACTCACTCACACATTCACTCACTCACACACACTCACTCAAACACTCACTCACACTCACTCACACACACTCACTCAAACACTCACTCACATACACTCACAAACACTCACACACAATCACACACTCACACACAATCACACTCACACACACTCACACACTCACTCACAGTCACTCACTCACTCACACACACACACTCACACACACCCACACTCAATCACACACGCGCTCACTCACACACACACACACTCACACACACTCACACTCACTCACACACACAAACTCACACACACCCACACTCAATCACACACGCACTCACTCACGCACACACTCACTCACACACACTCACTAACACTCACTCACACACACTCACTCACACATTCACTCACACTCACTCACACACACTCACTCACACACTCACGCTTACTCACAATCACACACTCACTCACACACACTCACTCACACAGTCACTCACACTCACTCACACATACTCACTCACATACATTCACTCACTCACACACACTCACTCAATCACACATGCACTCACTCACACACACACTCACTCACACACACTCACTCACACTCACTCACACACACTCATTCACACACACTCACAAACTCACACACCCTCACTCACACATTCACTCACTCACACACACTCACTCACACTCATGCACACTCATTCACTCACACTCACTCACACACACTCACACACACTCACTCAAACACTCACTCACACTCACTCACACACACTCACTCAAACACTCACTCACATACACTCACAAACACTCACACACAATCACACACTCACACACAATCACACTCACACACACTCACACACTCACTCACAGTCACTCACACTCACTCACATTCACACCGAATCATTCACACACTCACATACACTCACTCACACCCTTTCACAATCACTCACACTCACTCACACACACAATCAGAGTCACTCACACTCACTCACACACACTCATTCACACACACTCACAAACTCACACTCCCTCACTTACACATTCACTAACTGACACACACTCACTCTCACTCATGCACACTCATTCACTCACACTCACTCACACACACTCACACACACTCACTCAAACACTCACTCACACTCACTCACACACACTCACTCAAACACTTACTCACATACACTCACAAACACTCACACACAATCACACACTCACACACAATCACACACTCACACACACTCACACACTCACTCACAGTCACTCACACTCACTCACACACACACATTCACACACACCCACACTCAATCACACACGCACTCACTCACACACACACTCACTCACACACACTCACATTCACTCACACACACACTCACACACACCCACACTCAATCACACACGCACTCACTCACACACACACACTCACTCACACCCTTTCACAATCACTCACACTCACTCACACACACAATCAGAGTCACTCACACTCACTCACACACACTCATTCACACACACTCACAAACTCACACACCCTCACTCACACATTCACTCACTCACACACACTCACTCACACTCATGCACACTCATTCACTCACACTCACTCACACACATTCACACACACTCACTCAAACACTCACTCACACTCACTCACACACACTCACTCACACACTCACTCACATACACTCACAAACACTCACACACAATCACACACTCGCACACACTCACACACTCACTCACAGTCACTCACACTCACTCACACACACACACTCACACACACCCACACTCAATCACACACGCACTCACTCACACACACACTCACTCACACACACTCACTCACACTCACTCACACACACTCACTCACACATTCACTCACACTCACTCACACTCACTCACACTCACACTCACTCACAATCACACACTCACTCACACACACTCACTCACACAGTCACTCACACACACTCACTCACACACTCACACACACACACACTCACTCACTCACACACACGCACTCACTCAAACACTCGTATTCACACTCAGTCACTCACTCACAGACACTCACTCACACACATTCACTCACTCACATACACACACTCACACTCACTCATTCACCCATTCACTCACACTCACTCACACACACTCACTCACCCTCCTTGACTCACACTCACTCACACACACTCACTCACACTCACTCACACACACTCACTCACAAACACTCAATTCCACACATACTCACTCACACATACATACTCACACTCACTCACAATTACTCACTCACACACACTCACTCACAAGCACGCACTCACACTCTCTCACATACATTCACAGTCACTCAAACGTACTCATACTCACACTCACACATGCACACTCACTCACACTCAATCCTTCTCACACACACTCACTCATAGTCTCACACTCACTCACACACACACACTCACTCACACACACTTACTCACACTCATTCAAACACTCACACACTCACTCACACACATTCACTCACTCACACACACTCACTCACACTCATGCACACTCATTCACTCACACTCACTCACACACACTCACTCACTCACTCACACACATTCACTCAAACACTCACTCACAGTCATTGACAAACACTCACGCACACACTCACTCACACGCACTCACACACACTCACACACTCACTCACACACACTCACACTCAATCACACATGCACACACTCACACACACACTCACTCACTCACACACACCTACTCACACTCACTCACTCACACACAGCCACTCACTCACACACACTCACTCACACTCACTCACACACACTCACTCACAATCACACACTCACTCACACACACTCGCACACACATTCACACAATTATTCACACTCACTCACACAATTCACAGTCACTCACACTCACTCACATTCACACCGAATCATTCACACACTCACATACATTCACTCACCCCCTTTCACAATCACTCACACTCACTCACACACACAATCAGAGTCACTCACACTCACTCACACACACTCATTCACACACACTCACAAACTCACACACCCTCACTCACACATTCACTCACTCACACACACTCACTCAAACTCATGCAAACTCATTCACTCACACTCACTCACACACACTCACACACACTCACTCAAACACTCACTCACACTCACTCACACACACTCACTCAAACACTTACTCACATACACTCACAAACACTCACACACCATCACACACTCACACACACTCACACACTCACTCACAGTCACTCACACTCACTCACACACACACACTCACACACACCCACACTCAATCACACACGCACTCACTCACACACACACTCACTCACACACACTCACACTCACTCTCACACACACTCACACACACCCACACTCAATCACGCACTCACTCACACACACACACACTCACTCACACCCTTTCACAATCACTCACACTCACTCACACACACAATCAGAGTCACTCACACTCACTCACACACACTCATTCACACACACTCACAAACTCACACACCCTCACTCACACATTCACTCACTCACACACACTCACTCACACTCATGCACACTGATTCACTCACACTCACTCACACATTCACTCACTCACACACACTCACTCAAACACTCACTCACACTCACTCACACACACTCACTCAAACACTCACTCACATACACTCACAAACACTCACACACAATCACACACTCACACACAATCACACTCACACACACTCACACACTCACTCACAGTCACTCACTCACTCACACACACACACTCACACACACCCACACTCAATCACACACGCGCTCACTCACACACACACACACTCACACACACTCACACTCACTCACACACACAAACTCACACACACCCACACTCAATCACACACGCACTCACTCACGCACACACTCACTCACACACACTCACTAACACTCACTCACACACACTCACTCACACATTCACTCACACTCACTCACACACACTCACTCACACACTCACGCTTACTCACAATCACACACTCACTCACACACACTCACTCACACAGTCACTCACACTCACTCACACATACTCACTCACATACATTCACTCACTCACACACACTCACTCAATCACACATGCACTCACTCACACACACACTCACTCACACACACTCACTCACACTCACTCACACACACTCACTCACACATTCACGCACACTCACTCACACACACTCACACTCACACTCACTCACAATCACACACTCACTCACACACACTCACTCACACAGTCACTCACACACACTCACTCACACACTCACACACACTCACACTCACTCACTCACACACACACACTCACTCAAACACTCGTATTCACACTCAGTCACTCATTCACACACACTCACTCACCCTCCTTGACTCACACTCACTCACACACACTCACTCACACTCACTCACACACACTCACTCACAAACACTCAATTCCACACATACTCACTCACACATACATACTCACACTCACGCACAATTACTCACTCACACACACTCACTCACAAGCACGCACTCACACTCTCTCACATACATTCACAGTCACTCAAACGCACTCATACTCACACTCACACATGCACACTCACTCACACTCAATCCTTCTCACACACACTCACTCATAGTCTCACACTCACTCACACACACACACTCACTCACACACACACACTTACTCACACTCATTCAAACACTCACACACACTCACTCACACACACTCACTCACACTCATGCACACTCATTCACTCACACTCACTCACACACTCACTCACACACATTCACTCAAACACTCACTCACAGTCATTCACAAACACTCATGCACACACTCACTCACACGCACTCACACACACTCACACACTCACTCACACACACTCACACTCAATCACACATGCACACACTCACACACACACTCACTCACACACACCTACTCACACTCACTCACTCACACACTCACAGACACTCACTCACACACAGCCACTCACTCACACACACTCACTCACACTCACACACTCACTCACACTCATTCACAGACACACACTCACTCACAAACACTCACTCACACACAATCACAGTGACTCATGCTCACTCACACACGCACTCACTCACACACATTCACTCACTCTCACACGCACTCACACTCACACACACTCAATCACCCACTCACAGACATTCTCTCACACACACACACATTCACTCACTCACACGCACATTCACACGCACTCACACACACACTCACACACTCACTCACACACACTCACTCGCACACACTCACTCACACATTCACTCACACTCACTCGCACACACTCACTCACACATACACACACTCACTCGCACATACACACACTCACTCACCCACACACACTCACACACACTCACACTCAAACACATACTCACACACACTCACTCACACTCATACACACTCACTCACACACTCACTCACACACACACTCACACTCACACTCACACACACTCACTATCACACTCAATCACTCACACTCACTCAATCGCACACACTTACACTCACTCACTCCAACACTCAATCACTTACACTCACTCAATCACACACACTCACACTCACTCACACTCGCACACTCACTCACACGCACTCACACACACACTCACTCACATTCAGACACACTCACTCACACACACTCACACAGCCTCACAATCACTCGCTCACATTCACACACACTCACACTCACTCACATACACTCACAATCACTCACACACATTCACGCAGTCACTCACACACCCTCACTCACACAACTCACTCACACTAATTCACACTCACTCACACTCACTCACACACACACACTCACACACACCCACACTCAATCACACACACTCACACTCACACTCACTCACAATCACACACTCACTCACACACACTCACTCACACAGTCACTCACACTCACTCACTCACACACACACACTCACTCAAACACTCGTATTCACACTCAGTCACTCACTCACACACACTCACTCACCCTCCTTGACTCACACTCACTCACACACACTCACTCACACTCACTCACACACACTCACTCACAAACACTCAATTCCACACATACTCACTCACACATACATACTCACACTCACGCACAATTACTCACTCACACACACTCACTCACAAGCACGCACTCACACTCTCTCACATACATTCACAGTCACTCAAACGCACTCATACTCACACTCACACATGCACACTCACTCACACTCAATCCTTCTCACACACACTCACTCATAGTCTCACACTCACTCACACACACACACTCACTCACACACACACACTTACTCACACTCATTCAAACACTCACACACGCTCACTCACACACACTCACTCACACTCATGCACACTCATTCACTCACACTCACTCACACACTCACTCACACACATTCACTCAAACACTCACTCACAGTCATTCACAAACACTCATGCACACACTCACTCACACGCACTCACACACACTCACACACTCACTCACACACACTCACACTCAATCACACATGCACACACTCAAACACACACTCACTCACACACACCTACTCACACTCACTCACTCACACACTCACAGACACTCACTCACACACAGCCACTCACTCACACACACTCACTCACACTCACACACTCACTCACACTCATTCACAGACACACACTCACTCACAAACACTCACTCACACACAATCACAGTGACTCATGCTCACTCACACACACACTCACTCACACACATTCACTCACTCTCACACGCACTCACACTCACACACACTCAATCACCCACTCACAGACATTCTCTCACACACACACACATTCACTCACTCACACGCACATTCACACGCACTCACACACACACTCACACACTCACTCACACACACTCACTCGCACACACTCACTCACACATTCACTCACACTCACTCGCACACACTCACTCGCACATACACACACTCACTCGCACATACACACACTCACTCACCCACACACACTCACACACACTCACACTCAAACACATACTCACACACACTCACTCACACTCATACACACTCACTCACACACTCACTCACACACACACTCACACTCACACTCACACACACTCACTATCACACTCAATCACTCACACTCACTCAATCGCACACACTTGCACTCACTCACTCCAACACTCAATCACTTACACTCACTCAATCACACACACTCACACTCACTCACACTCGCACACTCACTCACACGCACTCACACACACACTCACTCACATTCAGACACACTCACTCACACACACTCACACAGCCTCACAATCACTCGCTCACATTCACACACACTCACACTCACTCACACACACTCACATACACTCACAATCACTCACACACATTCACGCAGTCACTCACACACCCTCACTCACACAACTCACTCACACTAATTCCCACTCACTCACACTCACACTCACTCGCACACTCACACTCACACATACTCACTCACACAATCCCACTAACTCAGTTACAATCAGTCACTCACACACACTTACACACACACTCACCCACACTCACTCACACTCACTCACACTCACTCACTCACACACACACAATCACATTCACGCACAGTCACTCCACCTCACTCACACTCACTCACTCACACTCACTCACACTCACTCACTCACACACACACACTCACTCACACACACACAATCACATTCACTCACTCACACTCACTCACTCAATCACAGTCACACACACTCACTCACACACACTCACTCACAGTCTCACTCACACTCACTCACTCACACACACTCACTCACACACACAATCACAGTCACTCACACCCACTTACACACGCACTCACTCACACTCACTCACTCACGTTCACTCACTCACTCACACTCACTCAATCACACTACGCTCACTCACACACACTCACTCACACTCACTCACACACAATGACAGTCACTCACACTCACACGCACTAGGACTAGGGGACACAGATTTAAGGTTTTGGGGAAGAGATACAGGGGGGATGTGAGGCAAAACTTTTTTACACAGCGAGTGGTGATGATCTGGGATTCGCTGCCGACGGAAGTGGTGGAAGCGGAGACACTCAGGGGGAGAAATTCAGTATCGCCCCATTTGGGGCGCAATTATCGGCCGGGCACAAAGATTAGCGCCTGGCGCTAATTATCGCCACCGACTGCAAACTTGACTTTTATCGCCCCTGGAGGTGATTGGAGCGCTAAATCAGGCGCTTCACACCTGTCTTAAGGTGCAAAGGCCGAGGAGTGAGGCGCTACCTCAGAGCGCTGGTGAAGCTCATGTGATGTCAGTCAAAAATGGAACACACACACAATGGCACGGGCCAGTTCTTAAAGGGGTGGGTTAATCTTGCTTTCCATCCACATCCTGTTCATTGCAGCCTTGAATCTCGGCCTGGAGAGACCTGCACATCAAATCTGCTGGAAAGATCAATGGAGAGTACCAGGCAAAGAGCTCAGAGTGCAACCCCCACAGTCTCTTCTAAATCGATACAAGGAAGGGCAACTCAAAATGAACCTGCAAAGTGCTGCTCAGTACCCAAAACTCCTTCACACAACGTTGAATCTCTCCAGAAGTCTCTCTCTCTCTCGCTCAGAATGCGTAGTTCAAAAATGGCACCAACAATAAAAGGCAGGAAGCGGTCACCTTTAAATAGCGCTCCCCCTTTCCCTTCATGACTGCAGAACGCTCCCCTTAACCTGTCGTTGCTAGCGTCAGGCGGTAAGGCAGGGGGCGCCACTCAATATCCGCTCCGGGGCGATACCGGGGCGTTGCGCACTCGACTGACGTCACGATCTGCCGGCGCAGGAGATCGTGGCGGTAGTGTTTAGCGCCGCCGCAAAATGTCTAGTTAATTTCGCGAGCGGCGCAAACTTCGCCGCGCCCGGGCGCTAGATGCTTTGCGCCCCATTAGCGTCCTCTTAAGGCGCTAACAGGAGGCGCAACCAACTGAATTTTTCCCCCTCAATGTTTTCAAGGGTAAACTGGATAGGCACTTGAGGGAAATAAACTTGCAGGGCTACGGGGATAGAGCGGGGGAATGGGACTGACTGGATTGCTCTTCAGAGAGCCGGCACGGACTCGATGGGCCGAATGGCCTCCTTCTGAGCCAATATAACTCTATGACTATGACTCTATGCATAAAAGTGAGGGGAGAAAAGCTGAATGGAGGTGATATTAATTCACAGAGCGGAGTCCCCGAGACCCGGGCTGCTCTTTCCCGATGTTATAATTTTTTTTAATCCGGTTCTTTTATTCCCCATGTTTTCAGTTAATCTGGTATTTTTTGGCTAGTTTTCGGTGTTGCTTTTTTAGCTAATTTCCTTGTTCTTCATTAATAAATAAAAGCTGGAGTTTTGGGTAATTTCCTGGTGATTTGGTTTAACTTCAGGTGAATTTGGGCCAATTTCTGCTCATTCTTGGGTAATTTCCAGATGTTTTTGGTTAATTGCTCGCGTGTTTCAACCTCGGTGTGTTTCTGGGATTTCCTCATATTTTGGGGTTGTCTGGGTTCACTATCAGCACTGGGGCTCAGTACCCCGGGGTCGTGTCGTCTGTCAACTGGTGAAAGAGACTCACCTGCTCGCTCCACCACTTTCGGTTCTCTGATGGGGCCCCAGTGAGTCACCTTCAATTATGAAAGGCCTCTCCTCCCCACTCTCCTTTTATAATGCAGCCTCCAAACCTGAAATATTACAGCAACAACCACCTGCATTTATACAGCGCCTTTAACGTAGTAAAACATCCCAAGGCGCTTCACAGGAGCGTAAGTAGACATAATTTGACACTGAGCCACATAAGGAGATATTAGGACAGATGATCAAAAGCTTGGTCAAAGAAGTAGGTTTTAAGGAGCGTCTTAAAGGAGGGGAGAGAGAGGTAGAGAAGCGGAGAGGTTTAGGGAGGGAATTCCAGAGTTTAGGGCCCAGGCAGCTGAAGGCACGGCCGCCAATGGTGGAGCGATTATAGTCAGGGATGCTCAAGAGGCCAGAATTGGGTGAGCGCAGAGATCTCAGAGGGTTGTACGCAATGTTCCCTCTAATTTGTTTTGGGGTGCGTGGCCCCTTTAACAGGCTGTGCAGCCCATTCAAAATACCACCC
>JASTWF010001809.1:0-37500 GCA_030390025.1 Squalus acanthias | reverse complement strand
ACCATTAACTGTATCGCTGCCCCAGCGTCGGTCACTTTGACAGAGTGGCCCAGGAATCAAATGAAAGAAAGGCTTGCATTTCTACAGAGCCTTTCATGACCACCGGACGTCCCAAAGCGCTTTACAGCCAATGAAGTACTTTTTGAAGTGGAGTCACTGTTGTAATGTGGGTAACGCAGCAGCCAATTTGTGCACAGCAAGATCCCTCAAACAGCAATGTGATAATGACCAGATAATCTGTTTTAGTGATGTTGATTGAGGGATAAATATTGGCCAGGACACCGGGGATAACTACTCTGCTCTTCTTTGAAATAGTGCCATGGGATCTTTTACAACCACCTGAGAGAGCAGACGGGGCCTCGGTTTAACATCTCATCCGAATGATGACCCCTCCGACAGTGCAGCACTCCCTCAGCACTGCACTGGAGTGTCGGCCTGGATTTTTGCGCTCAAGTCTCTGGAGTGGGACTTGAACCCACAACCTTCTGACTCAGAGGCGAGAGAGCGACCCACTGAGCCACAGCTGACAAGGCTGGTTAACTGTTAAATGTGATTGGCCATGTCTATTATCATCCACCCCAACCCCCCCAGTTTTCTCCCTTCTGAAGGAACAGACTTTTGCGGGGTACAATTGCGAAAGGTGAAATCCACCATCCACTCCTTAGCCCAGTTCAAGCAGAGACTAGAATCTGGTCTCTAAATACTGGGCTGACATCCAGTGGGGGGACAGAGTGACTACTGGCTCAGGGGTAGTATTACCACCTCTGAGTCCAAAGGGTTGGGTTTGAGCCCCATTCCTGACAACCCCGGAGATTGGAGCACTGGCTCTGAATACTGGATTCACATCCAATGCATCTGATGGTTGTTGGGTTTACATTGGATATTATCATATATCCCTATTGCCCTCATGCGTGGGTATTATGGGATGTAAGTCATGCATCCTTTACCTCGAATACAAGTTTGAGAACTCAGAAACAGTGAAATGTCTGGTGAATGCTCTTTATTAAATCAAGCCAATGCGATAATAAAACACAACCCTTTACATGTAGTGCATATGAGATAAAGGAACCAATTAAACTCACGTACCAAGGACTCCTTTGGGAGGTTGGAAGCGTGTCATCTTGACTGCTTACGCTAGCTTCAGCAAGACTAGATTGAAGTTCCCCAGGAGCTCCAGTGTGTTGTATCCTTTATAGGTTTAATTATGTAGGGTACCATATCTGTCATCATGTTGTGTGTGTATGCTGTTGATACAGCTGCTATCATTTGTTGTGCAGGCCTTTGATGTCTCAGGTTATTATACTATGGACATTCCACACATAAGTGCCCATTAGTTCTCTGTAGCATTGAAGTCTTATCTCTTCCAATCTTTATTGCAAAAGGATCTTATTCCCGATCTACACTGGAGTCCATTCAGCGATTGATGTTCCTTTCTCACACTCACCCTGCTGTGTTGAGAAGCCTACCTGCTACATCTGTGTGTCTTTCGGAAGTGTGTTTTAATCTAAGGTCATGATGTACCCTACCTGAAGAAGGAGCAACAGCTCCGAAAGCTTGTAATTTTAAATAAATCTGTTGGACTATAACCTGGTGTTGTGCGACTTCTCATTTTAATCTAAGGTGTTAGCCATGGCTCAGTGGGCAGCACCCTCGCCTCTGAGTCAGAAGGTTCTGGGTTCATAGTCCCACTCCAGAGACTCGAGCACATAATCTAGGCTGACACTCTAAGTGCAACACTGAGAGAGTGTAAAAGGTGGATGTAAAAGATCCCACGGCACTATTCGAAGAAGAGCGGGGGAGTTCTCCCCGGTGTCCTGGGGCCAATATTTATCCCTCAATCAACATCACTAAAACAGATTATCTGGTCATTATCACATTGCTGTTTGTGGGATCTTGCTGTGCACAAATTAGCTGCCATGTTTCCTACATTACAACAGTGACTACACTTCAAAAAGTACTTCATTGGCTGTAAAGCGCTTTGGGAGGTTGTGAAAGGCGCTGTAGAAATGCAAATCTTTCTTTCTTCTTTAACAACCCCACAGTACTCTAACTCAATTTTATATACTTCTACATGATGCCAAGTAGCTTATTCTATTTAATAATCTATATGTGCCTATCCATATACAGGTTGCCCTCCTCCCTCCCCCCACGATCCCCCCCCCCCCCCATCGCAAGGGTGGGTGGGCTCTTTAGCCTTGGTTGGAGCTCACCTCGGAGAAGAGCCTCCGAAGATAATGGCCCAGATTTTGTGGTGGTAATGACGGCGAAACTGTCAGCGTTCGCTGTCATTACTCCTCTGAAAGTGACAGCAACTTCCGGAATCAGCACATGTGTAAACGCGGAAATGCAGAAGTTGCTGTCAGTCATTCCCTGCTCTGCCACAGGCTCCGCTGTGGAACTCCCCATAGCCGGCAATCCACGAAATCAGTTGAACTGATGAAAACATAACCTTTTCCGATCTAATACCGCTGAGAAACACCCCATTAAAAGTTAAGCCTTGTTGGAATAGGTGTAACTGGGGTTTAAACTGCGTATTGATTGCTAAACAACCCTTCTGGCCCCGAAAAATAAAATGAATTTTATATTTGTGGAATGTCAAATTACTCCATTATGATAGAAAATGACTAGATTTTTAAAACAATAAAAAAAGTTTTATTGAAATTGTTTTAAAAGTTTGTTTATGATATTTCAGCTTCTACCTTAACCCCATATGTATGTCCCAATCTTTATTTTGCTCGCTATAAAATTTTTAAAAAGTGAATTGAATCGGTGCTTTTTATTTCCTGGTTTGCTGTCTGTGAGAATTCATCAATGTGATTGGCTGCTTAGACCGCTTGATGACGTCACTGCTGCATCGTGCTGGGGATACTCTGTTTACAGCGCTACAATCAACTACACGTCGAGAAACCTAAAGTTTTCGCCACAGAGCTTGCGAGAGCTTTCTTCATGGTCAGCAGCGAGTGCTGTCGCTTCGCCGCTGACCACAAATTCCGGGCCAAAGGAACCGTGAGGAAGGGAACAGAAATCCACCTCAGCTACTCTTTCCTAGTAAACAACTCAAGAATCTCTTGAGTGAGACTCGAGTTAGGATCTTCCCTTGGGGGCAGAATACAATGGACATGCCTATTGAAAGCAGTTAACTGAGTGGGAACGTTAGCTTTAGGGTCTATTAATGAGCCCCAGTGGTGACAAATAGCTTCAGAAGAAGAGACTTATCATTATAATTCATGGGCCTCATCCAAAATAATTCACCAACAAAATCTCTCTCTTGTTGAACTTTTGAAGTGCATTATTAATGTAGCAAAGCTCGAACTTGCGCTGTTATCGTTAACCTAACTAATCAACTGCCTTGTCATTGAAAGCACTGTATAATTAATGAGGGATAAAATCGTCAGCTGCTGAGAATGAGATACTATCTTGGCAACAAGAATACTGGAAAAGCAAAAATAAATTTGTATCGGTGCACCCACATTGTGTGGACAAAACTGTTTTATTGGCATATGTTCAGAAAAATCTTTTTCGCTATTCAAGAAAAAATTGTTTTGCAAATAAATATTGGATACAGATTCATTTATTGCTCCTTGTCTCAGCCGTGGCTCAGTGAGCAGCACTCTCGCCTCTGAGTCACAAAGTTCAAGTCCCATTCCAGAGACTGGAGCACGTAATCCCTGCTGACACTCCCAGCGCTGCACTGTCGGAGGGGCAGTACTGAGGGAGTGCCGCACTGTCGGAGGGGCAGTACTGAGGGAGCGCCGCACTGTCGGAGGGGCAGTACTGAGGGAGTGCTGCACTGTCGGAGGGACAGTACTGAGGGAGTGCTGCACTGTCGGAGGGGCAGTACTGAGGGAGCGCCGCACTGTCGGAGGGGCAGTACTGAGGGAGCGCCGCACTGTCGGAGGGGCAGTACTGAGGGAGCGCTGCACTGTCGGAGGGGCAGTACTGAGGGAGCGCTGCACTGTCGGAGGGGCAGTACTGAGGGAGCGCTGCACTGTCGGAGGGGCCGTACTGAGGGAGCGCCGCACTGTCGGAGGGGCTGTACTGAGGGAGCGCTGCACTGTCGGAGGGGCCGTACTGAGGGAGCGCTGCAGTGTTGGGGGGGCCGTACTGAGGGAGCGCCGCACTGTCGGAGGGGCCGTACTGAGGGAGCGCTGCACTGTCGGAGGGACAGTACTGAGGGAGCGCTGCACTGTCGGAGGGTCAGTACTGAGGGAGCGCTGCACTGTCGAAGGGTCAGTACTGAGGGAGCGCTGCACTGTCGGAGGGGCAGTACTGAGGGAGCGCTGCACTGTCGGAGGGGCAGTACTGAGGGAGCGCTGCAGTGTCGGAGGGGCAGTACTGAGGGAGCGCTGCATTGTTGGAGGGGCCGTACTGAGGGAACGCCGCACTGTCGGAGGGGCAGTACTGAGGGAGCGCTGCACTGTCGGAGGGGCAGTGCTGAGGGAGTGCTTCACTGCCGGAGGTGCCGTCTTTCAGATGAGACGTTAAACAGAGGCCCCGTCTGCTCTCTCAGGTGGATGTAAAAGATCCCATGGCCACTATTTTGAAGAAGAGCAGAGGAGTTCTCCCCAGTGTCCTGGGTCAATATTTATCCCTCAATCAACATCACTAAAACAGATGATCTGGTCATTATCACATTGCTGTTTGCGGGATCTTGCTGTGCGCAATTTGGCAGCCACGTTTCCTACATTACAGCAGTGACTACACTTCAAAAGTACTTCATTGACTGCAAAGCACTTTGGGATGTTCTGAGGTTGCGAAAGGCGCTATATAAATACAAGTCTTTATTTTACATTTTAAATTTGACATTTTTAAAATCTCTAGCAAATAAATGCAGGAATTAGATTCAACTATTTAAATTGTTCCCTTTCTGGGCCAGAGCATTGCATTAACAATTACCATGTCGTTATAAGGTTTCTTACGCTTTTACTTGCCAGTGTGAACTTTCTGCGGCGATGCTAATGGGCAGGTTCTGCAGATTCGCAACTCACGACCTCCCTCCTCACCCCGAACCTGCTGGCTGACCTGCGTCGTTAGCATGCCGTTATTTATCCAGCAGGATCCGGACCAATATATCTCTTGACAAAAGGTCTATAAAGTTTCTCCTTGTCCCTCAAAGGTAAATCGAGCAAAGCTCCACGATACCTGACTAACCCCACATGGCTCATCCTTCCCCCACGTGACATTTCCCTCAAACCCTGCAGCTCAGAAGCCGTCATGTTGTGGACAAAATTCAATTATCTCTGTTCATAGTTTCCCTTCTAACCTTCAATCTATTCCTAACCAGGTATTCATCCAGTTCCTTTTGAAAGGTTTTTAATCAGCACCCCATTAGCTACATGGGCTGCAAGTCTATTTCACATATCCAATACGTTAGGGCACATTTTAATTCCTAATTTCAAAACTTGCTTAGATTCACGTCCTCCAGTACGGCACTCACAGCGCCCATTACATATCCTGCTCGCACCTACATTATCCATTCCGCTCAGTATTGTCAAAGCCTGAATCATGTCCCCTCTCAACCATAGAATCACAGAATGATACAGCACAGAAGGAGGCCATTCGGCCCATGGTGCCTGTGCCAGCTCTTTGAAAGAGCTTCCAATTAGTCCCAATCCCTGGCTCTTTCCCCAGAGCCCTGCAAATTCTTCCCCTTCAACTATTTATCCAATTCCCTTTTGAAAGTTACTATTGAATCTGCTTCCACTGCCCTTTCAGGCAACGCATTCCAGATCACAACAACGTTCCTCGAGTTCTTTTGCCAATTACCTTAAATCTGTGACCTCTGGTTACCAGCGCTCCACCAGTGGAAACAGTTTCTCCTTATTTACTCTGTAAAAAAACCCTCATGATTTTGAACACCTCTATTCAATCTCCTCTTAACCTTCTCTGCTCTCAGGAGAACAATCCCAGTTTCTCCAGTCTCTCCACATAACTGAAGTCCCTCGTCCCAGGGACCATTCTAGTAAAACCTTCCTTTACTAAAAGCAAAGATCTCGGAGGGCTGTGGGGCTGGAGGAGGTTACAGCGATAGGGAGGGGCGAGGCCACGGAGGGATTTGAAAACACGGATGAAAATTTTAAAATCGAGGCATTGTTTCAATCAAGAAAGAACCCTCAGCAATGGCCTGGGAATGTTACTGGTCTCTTTAAACTGATTTCAGTGTGCAGCCAAGCCTTCAGAAACACTGAGCGCCAGTCCGTCTGAAACAGTGGAAATGTTTGGGCATGACAGGAAATCAGGGTGAATGACCGCGGACATGCTGGTGAGTGCTTCAAATCCCGACTAGAGATTCTCAACGGATGGATGATGGGCGGAGGGAGAGAGCCACCCAATTAGATGGACGGAGGGTGAGAGCCAACCAATTAGATGGGCCGAGGGTGAGAGCCAACCAATTAGATGGGCCGAGGGTGAGAGCCAACCAATTAGATGGGCCGAGGGTGCGAGCCAACCAACTAGATGGACAGAGAGTGAGAACCAACCAATTAGATGGGAAGAGGGAGAGAACCAACCAATTAGATGGACGGAGGGTGAGAGCCAACCAATTAGATGGGCGGAAGGAGAGAACCAACCAATTAGATGAACGGAGGGTGAGAGCCAACCAATTAGATGGATGGAGGGTGAGAACCAACCAATTAGATGGACGGAGGGTGAGAGCTAACCAATTAGATGGACGGAGAGTGAGAACCAACCAATTAGATGGACAGAAGGTGAGAGCCAACCAATTAGATGGACGGAGAGTGAGAGCCAACCAATTAGATGGACGGTGGGTGTGAGCCAACCAATTAGAAGGACGGAGGGTGAGAACCAACCAATTAGATGGACGGAAGGTGAGAACCAACCAATTAGATGGACGGAAGGTGAGAACCAACCAATTAGATGGACGGAGGGTGAGAACCAACCAATTAGATGGACGGAAGGTGAGAACCAACCAATTAGATGGACGGAGGGTGAGAACCAACCAATTAGATGGACGGAAGGTGAGAACCAACCAATTAGATGGACAGAAGGTGAGAGCCAACCAATTAGATGGACGGAGGGTGAGAACCAACAACTTAGATGGACGGAGAGTGAGAACCAACCAATTAGATGGACGGAGAGTGAGAACCAACCAGTAGATGGATGGAGAGTGAGAGCCAATCAATTAGATGGACGGAGAGTGAGAACCAACCAATTAGATGGACGGAGAGTGAGAACCAACCAGTAGATGGATGGAGAGTGAGAGCCAATCAATTAGATGGACGGAGAGTGAGAACCAACCAATTAGATGGACAGAGGGTGAGAACCAACCAATTAGATGGACGGAAGGTGAGAGCCAACCAATTAGATGGACGGTGAGTGAGAACCAACCAATTAGATGGACGGAAGGTGAGAGCCAACCAATTAGATGGACGGAGAGTGAGAACCAACCAATTAGATGTACAGAAGGTGAGAGCCAACCAATTAGATGGACGGAGGGTGAGAGCCAACCAATTAGATGGACGGAGAGTGAGAACCAACCAATTAGATGGAGAGTGAGAACCAACCAATTAGATGGATGAAGGGTGAGAGCCAACCAATTAGATGGGCCGAGGGTGAGAGCCAACCAATTAGATGGACGGAGGGTGAGAACCAACCAATTAGATGGACGGCGGGTGAGAACCAACCAATTAGATGGACGGAGGGTGAGAACCAACCAATTAGATGGACGGAGAGTGAGAACCAACCAATTAGATGGACGGAGAGTGAGAATCAACCAATTAGATGGACGGAGGGTGAGAACCAACCAATTAGATGGATGGAGGGTGAGAACCAACCAATTAGATGGACAGAAGGTGCGAGCCAACCAATTAGATGAATGGAGAGTGAGAACCAACCAATTAGATGGACAGAAGGTGAGAGCCAACCAATTAGATGGGCCGAGGGTGAGAACCAACCAATTAGATGGACAGAAGGTGAGAGCCAACCAATTAGATGGATGGAGAGTGAGAACCAACCAATTAGATCAACGGAGGGTGAGAACCAACCAATTAGATGGACGGAGAGTGTGAACCAACCAATTAGATGGATGGAGAGTGAGAACCAACCAATTAGATGGACGGAGAGTGAGAACTAACCAATTACATCAACGGAGAGTGAGAACCAACCAATCAGATGGACGGAGGGTGAGAACCAACCAATTAGATGGATGGAGAGTGAGAACCAACCAATTAGATGGACGGAGGGTGAGAACCAACCAATTGGATCGAGAGTGAGAACCAACCAATTAGATGGACGGAGAGTGAGAACCAACCAATTAGATGGACGGAGAGTGAGAACCAACCAATTAGATGGACGGAGAGTGAGAGCCAACCAATTAGATGGACGGAGGGTGAGAGCCAACCAATTAGATGGATGGAGAGTGAGAACCAACCAATTAGATGGACGGAGAGTGAGAACCAACCAATTAGATGGACGGAAGGTGAGAGCCAACCAATTAGATGGATGGAGGGTTAGAACCAACCAATTAGATGGACGGAGAGTGAGAACCAACCAATTAGATGGATGGAGGGTGAAAACCAACTAATTAGATGGACGGAGAGTGAGAACCAACCAATTAGATGGACGGAGGGTGAGAACCAACCAATTAGATGGACGGTGGGTGAGAACCAACCAATTAGATGGGCGGAGAGTGAGAGCCAACCAATTAGATGGACGGAGAGTGAGAACCAACCAATTAGATGGACGGAGAGTGAGAACCAACCAATTAGATGGACGGAGAGTGAGAACCAACCAATTAGATGGACGGAAGGTGAGAGCCAACCAATTAGATGGATGGAGGGTTAGAACCAACCAATTAGATGGACGGAGAGTGAGAACCAACCAATTAGATGGATGGAGGGTGAAAACCAACCAATTAGATGGACGGAGAGTGAGAACCAACCAATTAGATGGACGGAGAGTGAGAGCTAACCAATTAGATGGACGGAGAGTGAGAACCAACCAATTAGATGGACAGAGGGTGAGAACCAACCAATTGTCCAATCAACCCCCACTTTACACCTCAGAAGAAAGCATTGGAAAACCTAAGCTCGTGTGTTGTGTAATAGTTCGATGATGCTTCTGTAAAGCGGTGTGTTATACAATGGGCGCCACTGCTGCCAGCGAAGGTGAAGTAGCTGCGCGTGCGCAGGTTCAGTGTTTTTTTGGTTGTTCGCTCACTGAAAATAAAATATTGTCACCATCACAAAGAAAACACTTCCAGAGGGACAGAAGGGGTGGGGGTGGGGCGGGGGAGGGGGCGGGGGGAGGGGAGGGGAGGGGCGGGGGGAGGGGAGGGGGTTGGGTCGGGGGAGGGGGCAGGGGGAGGGGATGGGCGGGGGGTGGGAAGGGGAGGGGGGAGGGGCGGGGGGAGTGGCGGGGGGTGGGAAGGGGGGGTGGGCCGGGGGGGTGGGGAGGGGGGTGGGGCGGGGGAGGGGGCGGGGGGAGGGGAGGGGAGGGGGGTGGGCCGGGGGGGTGGGGAGGGGGGTGGGGCGGGGGAGGGGGCGGGGGGGAGGGGGGAGGGGGGAGGGGGAGGGGAGGGGCGGGGGGAGGGGAGGGGGATGTGGCGGGGGAGGGGGCAGGGGGAGGGGATGGGCGGGGGGTGGGAAGGGGAGGGGGGAGGGGCGGGGGGAGTGGCGGGGGGTGGGAAGGGGGGGTGGGCCGGGGGGGTGGGGAGGGGGGTGGGGCGGGGGAGGGGGCGGGGGGGAGGGGAGGGGAGGGGGGTGGGCCGGGGGGGTGGGGAGGGGGGTGGGGCGGGGGAGGGGGCGGGGGGAGGGGGGAGGGGGGAGGGGGAGGGGAGGGGCGGGGGGAGGGGAGGGGGATGTGGCGGGGGGAGGGGAGGGGGGAGGGGGGGAGGGGCGGGGGGAGAGGCGGGGGTGGGGAGGGGTTGGGGCGGGGGAGGGGGCAGGGGGAGGGGAGGGGAGGGGCGGGGGGAGGGGAGGGGGGTGGGGAGGGGGATGTGGCGGGGTGGGGCGGGGGTGGGAGAAGAGATCGCTCGCCACTGCCGAACACAGCCACGTCAGGAAAAGAAAATCTGCGACAGCAACACACAGTAAACGTCCATTTTTATTCATTTTCTTCTCCTTTCCCTTCAGACGGAGCTCGCGCACCGTACAAATAAATCCCCGCAACCCCCCCCACAAAAATATCATACATTAGCACTTAAACCAACCCGCGCTATTATTACACATTATTAAACCAACCCATAGCTCCATCAACTCCATAGGTTTAGGCAAGCGAGATGACTATATTATTATACATTCAGACTTAAACCACCACAGATTTATGTGCAGAATATTTCTGTTTGTTGGCAGCAGTCACTCGGTTATATAATACACACAGTTGCAGGACAGTAAGATGTCACAATGGACGAGGACGGAACAGTCCTGAAACACTATTGCAGAATCCGGCCCGGGACTGTCACTTACTATTTATGATTTAATTATGAGCGGAACACATCCGTTTGTTGCGAGGAAGATGTAAGCAGATGGGTATAAGGGAGTGCAGTACATTCAATTATCTGCACACTGACTGCACGGACTGGCTTTGCTGCCCCATTTGCTGGTTCCTTCACAGGCTGTAATTCAGATGGTTCCCGGGTGACTGTGCACAAATCACCGTGTTTTGCCTCTTGCATCCAAACAATTGCTTGCTTTCAGGCAAGTTCAATAAAGTGTCAGAGTTGGAAATAGAATCTGCGGCAATCAGAATGTCAGCCATCAGCAGATCGGTCAGCAACTGACGGAGCAAAGAGAGAAGCATGTGTCAAAAGGGCCGTTTCATCACAACTGGCGCAGAGTGGCTCGAGAAGCCAATCTATCTGACAGACCAGGACAAAGGCAGGACAAGGTGGGAGGAAATGGAACAGCAGACTGAGGTCAAGAGTTCAGATACGCTCATGGGATAACGAAGGAACTTGCATTTCTACAGCGCCTTTCACAACCTCCGGACGTCCGAAAGCGCTTCACAGCCAATGAAGTATTTTTTGAAGTGTAGTCACTGTTGTAATGTAGGAAACGCGGCAGACAATTTGCGCACAGCAAGCTCCCACAAACAGCAATGTGATAATGACCAGATGATCTGTTTTTAGTGATGTTGGTTGAGGGATAAATATTGGCCCAGGACACCGGGGAGAACTCCCCTGCTCTTCTTCGAAATAGTGCCATGGGATCTTTTACATCCACCTGAGAGGGCAGACGGGGTCTCAGTTTAAAGTCTCATCTGAACGACGGCACCTCTGACAGTGCAGCACTCCCTCAGTAATACTTATCCCTCAACCAACATCACTAAAATAACAGATTATCTGGTTATTATCACATTGCTGTTTGTGGGAGCTTTCTGTCATAGAATCATAGAAATTTACAGCACAGAAGGAGGGCATTCGGCCCATCTTGTCCGTGCCGGCCGACAAAGAGCTCTCCAGCCTAATCCCACTTTCAAGCTCTTGGTCCGTAGCCCTGTAGGTTACGGCTCTTCAAGTGCATATCCAAGTACTTTTTAAATGTGGTTAGGGTTCCTGCCTCTACCACCCTTTCAGGCAGTGAGTTCCAGACCCCCACAACCCTCTGGGTGAAGAAATTTCTCCTCAAATCCCCTCTAAACCTTCCACCAATTACTTTAAATCTGTGCCCCCTGGTTATCGACCCCTCTGCGAAGGGAAATAGGTCCTTTCTATCCACTCTGTCTATGCCCCTCACAATTTTATACACCTCAATTAAGTCTCCCCTCAGCCTCCTCTGTTCCAAAGAAAACCACCCCAGCCTATCCAATCTTTCCCCATAGCTAAAATTCTCCAGTCCTGGCAACATCCTCGTAAATCTCCTCTGTACCCTCTCTAGTGCAATCACATCTTTCCTGTAATGTGGTGACCAGAACTGTACACAGGATTCTAGCTGAGGCCTAACTAGTGTTTTATACAGTTCAAGCACAACCTCCCTTCTCTTATATTCTATGCCTCAGCTAATAAAGGCACAAGTATCTTGTATGCCTTCTTAAGCACCTCATGTCCTGCTACCTTCAGGGATCTGTGGACATGCACTCCATGTTCCCTCTGATCTTCTGCACTTCAGTGTCCTACCATTTATTGTGTATTCCCTTGCCTTGTTAGCCCTCCCCAAATGCATTACCTCACACTTCTCCAGATTGAATTCCATTTGCCACTGTTCTGCCCACCTGACCAATTTATTGATATCTTCCTGCAGTCTACATCCTGTGTGCGAATTGGCTGCCACGTTTCCCACATTACAACAGTGACTACACTTCAAAAGTACTGCACTGGCTGTGAAGCTTTGGGACGTCCTGAGGTCGTGAAAAGTTCTTTATAAATGCACCGTCTTTCTTTACTTCTAATTGCTTGCTCCTGAGTTCCCTCAGGATCTCTCCCAGTTTTTTGAACCATGGTCCTACACTGTGGCTCTTGGCCCCTCCCCCTTGGTTTCTTAAGTAAACTAAAGTTGCCTCTAGTCTTACTCAGTGCTGCTGTTGTGTTAAGGTAAGATGCATGAGCTTGTATTACACTGTCTCTAATGTCCTTAAGTACAGCCGATTTTAGTGAGTCTCATTGACTTTTTTTTTTAATCCCTAATTTATTCCTCTTTTAAAAATTCATTCACGGGGGATGTGTGTCGCTGGCAAGGCCAGCATTTATTGCCCATCCCTAGTTGCCCTGGAGAAGGTGGTGGTGAGCCGCCTTCTTGAACCGCTGCAGTCCGTGTGGTGAAGGTGCTCCCACAGTGTTGTTAGGGAGGGAGTTCCAGGATTTTGACCCAGCGACGATGAGGGAATTGGGATTCCCAAGTGCATTGGGATGTCCTTCCTTTAGTTTGATGTGGAAAGTAACTCAGTCACGTGATCTACCAGGGACAGGTATCCAGAGAGTATTATCTTCTCATTTAACAGTGATTCGAGTTGTTAGTGATTCTAAATGCTGGTGTATTAGTAGACACTTCACTGTCTGTTAATCAAACATTTCCAAACACAAAGGCATTAATTCCCTTTGTGTGCATTGGCTAATATGCTCACACTGAATCTCCATCTCTGTGTTTATTTTAAATGGGGGTTAATGATTGTGTTCAAATAGAACAGACAGTGAGTTAGCATGAATGCATTAAACAGCGAGATCAAATTTAAACTCCGGAAGACAATAAGAGAACTGTTAATGCTGAAAATCTGGAATTCAAAGGGGAATGGCTAGAACGACAAAACAGGTCCATCAGCAGCTGAAAGAGAAAAAGTTGGTTAATGTTTTGGTTCAGTCCCTTACCCAGAAAACAAAAACCACAACAGCCCAAAAGCTGGATCGCAGAATTAACAACAGGAAATGCTGGAAACATTCAGCAGGTCAGGCAGCATCTGTGGAGAGAGAGAAACACAGTTAACGCTTCAGGTCCGTGACCTTTCGCCACGCTGCTGCTGCCGCTATTCTTAGCCACAAGGAGGCAGGCATGAGCTTCTCTTCCCTGCTACAAAGCCAACACTGGGAACGAAAAGACAGAAGTGCATTTCTGCAGCACCTTTCACAACCTCTGGACGTCCCAAAGCGCTTTACATCCAATGAAGTACTTTTTCAAGTGTAGTCATTGTTGTAATGCAGGAAACGCAGCCGCCAATTTGCGCACACCAAGCTCCCACAAACAGCAAGGTGATAATGACCAGATAATCTGTTTTTAGTGATGTTGGTTGAGGGATAAATATTGGCCCCAGGACAATATTGGTGGCACCTCTCAGTGGATGAGTCTTTCAGAAAAAGAGGAGAATAAAGGGTCCTCGCGTCACCGTGTGCTGATACTCTGCGTCACCGTGTGCTGATAATCTGTGTCACCGTGTGCTGATACTCCCTGTCACTGCGTGCTGATACTCTGTGTCACCGTGTACTGATACTCAGTGTCACCGTGTGCTGATACTCAGTGTCACCGTGTGCTGATACTCCCGGTCACCGTGTGCTGATAATCTGTGTCACCGTGTGCTGATACTCAGTGTCACCGTGTGCTGATACTCTGTGTCACCGTGTGCTGATACTCAGTGTCACCGTGTGCTGATACTCAGTGTCACCATGTGCTGATACTCAGTGTCACCATGTGCTGATACTCTGTGTCACACTGTGCTGATACTCAGTGTCACCGTGTGCTGATACTCAGTGTCACCGTGTGCTGATACTAAGTGTCACCGTGTGCTGATACTCAGTGTCACCGTGTGCTGATATTCTGTGTCACCGTGTGCTGATACTCTGTGTCACCGTGTGCTGATACTCTGTGTCACCGTGTGCTGATACTCTCTGTCACCGTGTGCTGATACTCAGTGTCGCCGTGTGCTGATACTCAGTGTCACCGTGTGCTGATACTCTGTGTCATCGTGTGCTGATACTCCCTGTCACCGTGTGCTGATACTCAGTGTCACCGTGTGCTCATACTCTGTGTCACCGTGTGCTGATAATATGTGTCAGTGTCACCGTGTGCTGATACTCAGTGTCACCGTGTGCTGATAATCTGTGTCACCGTGTGTTGATACTCTGTGTCACCGTGTGCTGATACTCTGTGTCACCGTGTGCTCATACTCTGTGTCACCGTGTGCTGATACTCTGTGTCACCGTGTGCTGATACTCTGTGTCACCGTGTGCTGACACTCCCTGTCACCGTGTGCTGATAATCTGCGTCAGTGTGTGGTGATACTCAGTGTCACCGTGTGCTGATACTCAGTGACACCGTGTGCTGATACTCAGTGTCACCGTGTGCTGATACTCAGTGTCACCGTGTGCTGATACTCTGTGTCACCGTGTGCTGATACTCTGTGTCACCGTGTGCTGATACTCACTGTCACCGTGTGCTGATACTCAATGTCACTGTGTGCTGATACTCTGTGTCACCGTGTGCTGATACTCTGTGTCACCGTGTGCTGATACTCAGTGTCACCGTGTGCTGATACTCTGTGTCACCGTGTGCTGATACTCAGTGTCACCGTGTGCTGATACTATGTGTCACTGTGTGCTGATACTCTGTGTCACCGTGTGCTGATACTCAGTGTCACCGTGTGCTGATACTCAGTGTCACCGTGTGCTGATACTCTGTGTCACCGTGTGCTGATACTCTGTATCACAGTGTGCTGATACTCTGCATCATGGTGTGGTGAAACTCTGTGTCACGGTGTGCTGATACTCTGTGTCACCGTGTGCTGATACTCTGTGTCACCGTGTGCTGATACTCTGTGTCACCGTGTGCTGAGACTCTGTATCACAGTGTGCTGATACTCTGCGTCATTGTGTGCTGATACTCCCTGTCACCGTGTGCTGATACTCAGTGTCACCGTGTGCTGATACTCTGTGTCACCGTGTGCTGATACTCCCTGTCACCGTGTGCTGATACTCTGTGTCACTGTGTGCTGATACTCTGTGTCACCGTGTGTTGATACTCTGTGTCACCGTTTGCTGATACTCTGTGTCACCATGTGCTGATACTCTGTGTCACTGTGTGCTCATACTCTGTGTCACCGTGTGCTCATACTCAGTGTCACCGTGTGCTGATACTCAGTGTCACCGTGTGCTGATACTCAGTGTCACCGTGTGCTGATACTCAGTGTCACCGTGTGCTGATACTCTGTGTCACCGTGTGCTGATACTCTGTGTCACCGTGTGCTGATACTCTGTATCACAGTGTGCTGATACTCTGCGTCATGGTGTGCTGATACTCTGTGTCACCGTGTGCTGATACTCTGTGTCACCGTGTGCTGATACTCTGTGTCACCGTGTGCTGATACTCTGCGTCACCGTGTGCTGATACTCAGTGTCACCGTGTGCTGATACTATGTGTCACTGTGTGCTGATACTCTGTGTCACCGTGTGCTGATACTCAGTGTCACCGTGTGCTGATACTCAGTGTCACCGTGTGCTGATACTCAGTGTCACCATGTGCTGATACTCTGTGTCACCGTGTGCTGATACTCTGTGTCACCGTGTGCTGATATTCTGTGTCACCGTGTGCTGATACTCAGTGTCACCGTGTGCTGATACTAAGTGTCACCGTGTGCTGATACTCAGTGTCACCGTGTGCTGATACTCAGTGTCACTGTGTGCTGATACTCTGTGTCACCGTGTGCTGATACTCTCTGTCACCGTCTGCTGATACTCAGTGTCACCGTGTGCTGATACTCAGTGTCACCGTGTGCTGATACTCTGTGTCATCGTGTGCTGATACTCCCTGTCACCGTGTGCTGATACTCAGTGTCACCGTGTGCTCATACTCTGTGTCACCGTGTGCTGATACTCTGTGTCACCGTGTGCTGATACTCAGTGTCACCGTGTGCTGATACTCTGTGTCACCGTGTGCTGATACTCTGTGTCACCGTGTGCTGATACTCTGTGTCACCGTGTGCTGATACTCCCTGCCACCGTTTGCTGATACTCTGTGTCACTTTGTGCTGATACTCCCTGTCACCGTGTGCTGATAATCTGTGTCAGTGTGTGGTGATACTCAGTGTCACCGTGTGCTGATACTCAGTGTCACCGTGTGCTGATACTCTGTGTCACCGTGTGCTGATACTCAGTGTCACCGTGTGCTGATACTCAGTGTCACCGTGTGCTGATACTCAGTGTCACCGTGTGCTGATACTCTGTGTCACCGTGTGCTGATACTCTGTGTCACCGTGTGCTGATACTCAGTGTCACCGTGTGCTGATACTCTGTGTCACCGTGTGCTGATACTCTGTATCACAGTGTGCTGATACTCTGCATCATGGTGTGGTGAAACTCTGTGTCACGGTGTGCTGATACTCTGTGTCACCGTGTGCTGATACTCTGTGTCACCGTGTGCTGATACTCTGTGTCACCGTGTGCTGAGACTCTGTGTCACCGTGTGCTGATACTCAGTGTCACCGTGTGCTGATACTCTGTATCACAGTGTGCTGATACTCTGCGTCATTGTGTGCTGATACTCCCTGTCACCGTGTGCTGATACTCAGTGTCACCGTGTGCTGATACTCTGTGTCACCGTGTGCTGATACTCCCTGTCACCGTGTGCTGATACTCTGTGTCACTGTGTGCTGATACTCTGTGTCACCGTGTTTTGATACTCTGTGTCACCGTTTGCTGATACTCTGTGTCACCATGTGCTGATACTCTGTGTCACTGTGTGCTCATACTCTGTGTCACCGTGTGCTCATACTCAGTGTCACCGTGTGCTGATACACAGTGTCACCGTGTGCTGATACTCTCTGTCACCGTGTGCTGATACTCAGTGTCACTGTGTGCTGATACTCAATGTCACCGTGTGCTGATACTCAGTGTCACCGTGTGCTGATACTCAGTGTCACCGTGTGCTGATACTCAGTGTCACCGTGTGCTGATACTCAGTGTCACCGTGTGCTGATACTCTGTGTCACCGTGTGCTAATACTCTGTGTCACCGTGTGCTGATACTCTGTATCACAGTGTGCTGATACTCTGCGTCATGGTGTGCTGATACTCTGTGTCACCGTGTGCTGATACTCTGTGTCACCGTGTGCTGATACTCTGTGTCACCGTGTGCTGATACTCAGTGTCACCGTGTGCTGATACTCTGCGTCACCGTGTGCTGATACTCAGTGTCACCGTGTGCTGATACTATGTGTCACTGTGTGCTGATACTCTGTGTCACCGTGTGCTGATACTCAGTGTCACCGTGTGCTGATACTCAGAGTCACCGTGTGCTGATACTCAGTGTCACCATGTGCTGATACTCTGTGTCACCGTGTGCTGATACTCTGTGTCACCGTGTGCTGATATTCAGTGTCACCGTGTGCTGATACTCAGTGTCACCGTGTGCTGATACTAAGTGTCACCGTGTGCTGATACTCAGTGTCACCGTGTGCTGATACTCAGTGTCACCGTGTGCTGATACTCTGTGTCACCGTGTGCTGATACTCTCTGTCACCGTCTGCTGATACTCAGTGTCACCGTGTGCTGATACTCAGTGTCACCGTGTGCTGATACTCTGTGTCATCGTGTGCTGATACTCCCTGTCACCGTGTGCTGATACTCAGTGTCACCGTGTGCTCATACTCTGTCTCACCGTGTGCTGATACTCTGTGTCACCGTGTGCTGATACTCAGTGTCACCGTGTGCTGATACTCTGTGTCACCGTGTGCTGATACTCTGTGTCACCGTGTGCTGATACTCTGTGTCACCGTGTGCTGATACTCCCTGCCACCGTTTGCTGATACTCTGTGTCACTGTGTGCTGATACTCCCTGTCACCGTGTGCTGATAATCTGTGTCAGTGTGTGGTGATACTCAGTGTCACCGTGTGCTGATACTCAGTGTCACCGTGTGCTGATACTCTGTGTCACCGTGTGCTGATACTCAGTGTCACCGTGTGCTGATACTCAGTGTCACCGTGTGCTGATACTCCCGGTCACCGTGTGCTGATAATCTGTGTCACCGTGTGCTGATACTCAGTGTCACCGTGTGCTGATACTCTGTGTCACCGTGTGCTGATACTCAGTGTCACCGTGTGCTGATACTCAGAGTCACCGTGTGCTGATACTCAGTGTCACCATGTGCTGATACTCAGTGTCACCATGTGCTGATACTCTGTGTCACACTGTGCTGATACTCAGTGTCACCGTGTGCTGATACTCAGTGTCACCGTGTGCTGATACTAAGTGTCACCGTGTGCTGATACTCAGTGTCACCGTGTGCTGATATTCTGTGTCACCGTGTGCTGATACTCTGTGTCACCGTGTGCTGATACTCTGTGTCACCGTGTGCTGATACTCTCTGTCACCGTGTGCTGATACTCAGTGTCGCCGTGTGCTGATACTCAGTGTCACCGTGTGCTGATACTCTGTCATCGTGTGCTGATACTCCCTGTCACCGTGTGCTGATACTCAGTGTCACCGTGTGCTCATACTCTGTGTCACCGTGTGCTGATACTATGTGTCAGTGTCACCGTGTGCTGATACTCAGTGTCACCGTGTGCTGATAATCTGTGTCACCGTGTGTTGATACTCTGTGTCACCGTGTGCTGATACTCTGTGTCACCGTGTGCTCATACTCTGTGTCACCGTGTGCTGATACTCTGTGTCACCGTGTGCTGATACTCTGTGTCACCGTGTGCTGACACTCCCTGTCACCGTGTGCTGATAATCTGCGTCAGTGTGTGGTGATACTCAGTGTCACCGTGTGCTGATACTCAGTGACACCGTGTGCTGATACTCAGTGTCACCGTGTGCTGATACTCAGTGTCACCGTGTGCTGATACTCTGTGTCACCGTGTGCTGATACTCTTTGTCACCGTGTGCTGATACTCACTGTCACCGTGTGCTGATACTCAATGTCACTGTGTGCTGATACTCTGTGTCACCGTGTGCTGATACTCTGTGTCACCGTGTGCTGATACTCAGTGTCACCATGTGCTGATACTGAGTGTCACCGTGTGCTGATATTCTGTGTCACCGTGTGCTGATACTCAGTGTCACCGTGTGCTGATACTCCCTGTCACCGTGTGCTGATACTCAGTGTCACCGTGTGCTGATACTCAGTGTCACGGTGTGCTAATACTCAGTGTGACCGTGTGCTGATACTCAGTGTCACGGTGTGCTGATACTCTGTTTCACCGTGTGCTGATATTCTGTATCACAGTGTGCTGATACTCTGCGTCACCGTTTGCTGATACTCAGTGTCACCGTGTGCTGATACTCAGTGTCACCGTGTGCTGATACTCTGTGTCACCGTGTGCTGATACTCTGTATCACAGTGTGCTGATACTCTGCATCACGGTCTGCTGATACTCTGTGTCACCGTGTGCTGATACTCTGTGTCACCGTGTGCTGATACGCTGTGTCACCGTGTGCTGATACTCTGTGTCACCGTGTGCTGATACTCAGTGTCACCGTGTGCTGATACTCAGTGTCACCGTGTGCTGATACTCTGTGTCACCGTGTGCTGATACTCTCTGTCACCGTCTGCTGATACTCAGTGTCACCGTGTGCTGATACTCAGTGTCACCGTGTGCTGATACTCTGTGTCATCGTGTGCTGATACTCCCTGTCACCGTGTGCTGATACTCAGTGTCACCGTGTGCTCATACTCTGTGTCACCGTGTGCTGATACTCTGTGTCACCGTGTGCTGATACTCAGTGTCACCGTGTGCTGATACTCTGTGTCACCGTGTGCTGATACTCTGTGTCACCGTGTGCTGATACTCTGTGTCACCGTGTGCTGATACTCCCTGCCACCGTTTGCTGATACTCTGTGTCACTGTGTGCTGATACTCCCTGTCACCGTGTGCTGATAATCTGTGTCAGTGTGTGGTGATACTCAGTGTCACCGTGTGCTGATACTCAGTGTCACCGTGTGCTGATACTCTGTGTCACCGTGTGCTGATACTCAGTGTCACCGTGTGCTGATACTCAGTGTCACCGTGTGCTGATACTCCCGGTCACCGTGTGCTGATAATCTGTGTCACCGTGTGCTGATACTCAGTGTCACCGTGTGCTGATACTCTGTGTCACCGTGTGCTGATACTCAGTGTCACCGTGTGCTGATACTCAGAGTCACAGTGTGCTGATACTCAGTGTCACCATGTGCTGATACTCAGTGTCACCATGTGCTGATACTCTGTGTCACACTGTGCTGATACTCAGTGTCACCGTGTGCTGATACTCAGTGTCACCGTGTGCTGATACTAAGTGTCACCGTGTGCTGATACTCAGTGTCACCGTGTGCTGATATTCTGTGTCACCGTGTGCTGATACTCTGTGTCACCGTGTGCTGATACTCTGTGTCACCGTGTGCTGATACTCTCTGTCACCGTGTGCTGATACTCAGTGTCACCGTGTGCTGATACTCTGTGTCACCGTGTGCTGATACTCAGTGTCGCCGTGTGCTGATACTCAGTGTCACCGTGTGCTGATACTCTGTGTCATCGTGTGCTGATACTCCCTGTCACCATGTGCTGATACTCAGTGTCACCGTGTGCTCATACTCTGTGTCACCGTGTGCTGATACTATGTGTCAGTGTCACCGTGTGCTGATACTCAGTGTCACCGTGTGCTGATAATCTGTGTCACCGTGTGTTGATACTCTGTGTCACCGTGTGCTGATACTCTGTGTCACCGTGTGCTCATACTCTGTGTCACCGTGTGCTGATACTCTGTGTCACCGTGTGCTGATACTCTGTGTCACCGTGTGCTGACACTCCCTGTCACCGTGTGCTGATAATCTGCGTCAGTGTGTGGTGATACTCAGTGTCACCGTGTGCTGATACTCAGTGACACCGTGTGCTGATACTCAGTGTCACCGTGTGCTGATACTCAGTGTCACCGTGTGCTGATACTCTGTGTCACCGTGTGCTGATACTCTTTGTCACCGTGTGCTGATACTCACTGTCACCGTGTGCTGATACTCAATGTCACTGTGTGCTGATACTCTGTGTCACCGTGTGCTGATACTCTGTGTCACCGTGTGCTGATACTCAGTGTCACCATGTGCTGATACTGAGTGTCACCGTGTGCTGATACTCTGTGTCACCGTGTGCTGATACTCAGTGTCACCGTGTGCTGATACTCCCTGTCACCGTGTGCTGATACTCAGTGTCACCGTGTGCTGATACTCAGTGTCACGGTGTGCTAATACTCAGTGTCACCGTGTGCTGATACTCAGTGTGACCGTGTGCTGATACTCAGTGTCACGGTGTGCTGATACTCTGTTTCACCGTGTGCTGATATTCTGTATCACAGTGTGCTGATACTCTGCGTCACCGTTTGCTGATACTCAGTGTCACCGTGTGCTGATACTCAGTGTCACCGTGTGCTGATACTCTGTGTCACCGTGTGCTGATACTCTGTATCACAGTGTGCTGATACTCTGCATCACGGTCTGCTGATACTCTGTGTCACCGTGTGCTGATACTCTGTGTCACCGTGTGCTGATACGCTGTGTCACCGTGTGCTGATACTCAGTGTCACCGTGTGCTGATACTCTGTGTCACTGTGTGCTGATACTCTGTGTCACCGTGTGCTGATACTCAGTGTCACCGTGTGCTGATACTCAGTGTCACGGTGTGCTGATACTCTGTATCACAGTGTGCTGATACTCTGCGTCACTGTGTGCTGATACTCCCTGTCACCGTGTGTTGATACTCTGTGTCACTGTGTGCTGATACTCTGTGTCACCGTGTGCTGATACTCTGTGTCACCGTGTGCTGATACTCAGTGTCACCGTGTGCTGATACTCAGTGTCACCGTGTGCTGATACTCTGTGTCACCGTGTGCTGATGCTCAGTGTCACTGTGTGCTGATACTCAATGTCACCGTGTGCTGATACTCAGTGTCACCGTGAGCTGATACTCAGTGTCACCGTGTGCTGATACTCAGTGTCACCGTGTGCTGATACTCTGTGTCACCGTGTGCTGATACTCTGTGTCACCGTGTGCTGTTACTCTGTGTCAACATGTGCTGATACTCTGTATCACAGTGTGCTGATACTCTGCGTCATGGTGTGCTGATACTCTGTGTCACCTTGTGCTGATACTCTGTGTCACCGTGTGCTGATACTCAGTGTCACCGTGTGCTGATACTCTGTGTCACCGTGTGCTGATACTCAGTGTCACCGTGTGCTGATACTATGTGTCACTGTGTGCTCATACTCTGTGTCACCGTGTGCTGATACTCAGTGTCACCGTGTGCTGATACTCAGTGTCACCGTGTGCTGATACTCTGTGTCACCGTGTGCTGATACTCTGTATCACAGTGTGCTGATACTCTGCATCATGGTGTGGTGAAACTCTGTGTCACGGTGTGCTGATACTCTGTGTCACCGTGTGCTGATACTCTGTGTCACCGTGTGCTGATACTCTGTGTCACCGTGTGCTGAGACTCTGTGTCACCGTGTGCTGATACTCAGTGTCACCGTGTGCTGATACTCTGTATCACAGTGTGCTGATACTCTGCGTCATTGTGTGCTGATACTCCCTGTCACCGTGTGCTGATACTCAGTGTCACCGTGTGCTGATACTCTGTGTCACCGTGTGCTGATACTCCCTGTCACCGTGTGCTGATACTCTGTGTCACTGTGTGCTGATACTCTGTGTCACCGTGTGTTGATACTCTGTGTCACCGTTTGCTGATACTCTGTGTCACCATGTGCTGATACTCTGTGTCACTGTGTGCTCATACTCTGTGTCACCGTGTGCTCATACTCAGTGTCACCGTGTGCTGATACTCAGTGTCACCGTGTGCTGATACTCAGTGTCACCGTGTGCTGATACTCAGTGTCACCGTGTGCTGATACTCTGTGTCACCGTGTGCTGATACTCTGTGTCACCGTGTGCTGATACTCTGTATCACAGTGTGCTGATACTCTGCGTCATGGTGTGCTGATACTCTGTGTCACCGTGTGCTGATACTCTGTGTCACCGTGTGCTGATACTCTGTGTCACCATGTGCTGATACTCAGTGTCACCGTGTGCTGATACTCTGCGTCACCGTGTGCTGATACTCAGTGTCACCGTGTGCTGATACTATGTGTCACTGTGTGCTGATACTCTGTGTCACCGTGTGCTGATACTCAGTGTCACCGTGTGCTGATACTCAGTGTCACCGTGTGCTGATATTCAGTGTCACCATGTGCTGATACTCTGTGTCACCGTGTGCTGATACTCTGTGTCACCGTGTGCTGATATTCAGTGTCACCGTGTGCTGATACTCAGTGTCACCGTGTGCTGATACTAAGTGTCACCGTGTGCTGATACTCAGTGTCACCGTGTGCTGATACTCAGTGTCACCGTGTGCTGATACTCTGTGTCACCGTGTGCTGATACTCTGTGTCATCGTGTGCTGATACTCCCTGTCACCGTGTGCTGATACTCAGTGTCACCGTTTGCTCATACTCTGTGTCACCGTGTGCTGATACTCTGTGTCACCGTGTGCTGATACTCAGTGTCACCGTGTGCTGATACTCTGTGTCACCGTGTGCTGATACTCTGTGTCACCGTGTGCTGATACTCTGTGTCACCGTGTGCTGATACTCCCTGCCACCGTTTGCTGATACTCTGTGTCACTTTGTGCTGATACTCCCTGTCACCGTGTGCTGATAATCTGTGTCAGTGTGTGGTGATACTCAGTGTCACCGTGTGCTGATACTCAGTGTCACCGTGTGCTGATACTCTGTGTCACCGTGTGCTGATACTCAGTGTCACCGTGTGCTGATACTCAGTGTCACCGTGTGCTGATACTCAGTGTCACCGTGTGCTGATATTCTTTGTCACCGTGTGCTGATATTCTTTGTCACCGTGTGCTGATACTCCCTGTCTCCGTGTGTTGATACTCAGTGTCACTGTGTGCTGATACTCAATATCACCGTGTGCTGATACTCAGTGTCACCGTGTGCTGATACTCTGTGTCACCGTGTGCTGATACTCTGTGTCACCGTGTGCTGATACTCAGTGTCACCGTGTGCTGATACTCTGTGTCACCGTGTGCTGATACTCTGTATCACAGTGTGCTGATACTCTGCATCATGGTGTGGTGAAACTCTGTGTCACGGTGTGCTGATACTCTGTGTCACCGTGTGCTGATACTCAGTGTCACCGTGTGCTGATACTCAGTGTCACCGTGTGCTGATACTCAGTGTCACCGTGTGCTGATATTCTTTGTCACCGTGTGCTGATACTCCCTGTCTCCGTGTGTTGATACTCAGTGTCACCGTGTGCTGATACTCAGTGTCACCGTGTGCTGATACTCTGTGTCACCGTGTGCTGATACTCTGTGTCACCGTGTGCTGATACTCAGTGTCACCGTGTGCTGATACTCTGTGTCACCGTGTGCTGATACTCTGTATCACAGTGTGCTGATACTCTGCATCATGGTGTGGTGAAACTCTGTGTCACGGTGTGCTGATACTCTGTGTCACCGTGTGCTGATACTCTGTGTCACCGTGTGCTGAGACTCTGTGTCACCGTGTGCTGATACTCAGTGTCACCGTGTGCTGATACTCTGTATCACAGTGTGCTGATACTCTGCGTCATTGTGTGCTGATACTCCCTGTCACCGTGTGCTGATACTCAGTGTCACCGTGTGCTGATACTCTGTGTCACCGTGTGCTGATACTCCCTGTCACCGTGTGCTGATACTCTGTGTCACTGTGTGCTGATACTCTGTGTCACCGTGTTTTGATACTCTGTGTCACCGTTTGCTGATACTCTGTGTCACCATGTGCTGATACTCTGTGTCACTGTGTGCTCATACTCTGTGTCACCGTGTGCTCATACTCAGTGTCACCGTGTGCTGATACTCAGTGTCACCGTGTGCTGATACTCTCTGTCACCGTGTGCTGATACTCAGTGTCACTGTGTGCTGATACTCAATGTCACCGTGTGCTGATACTCAGTGTCACCGTGTGCTGATACTCAGTGTCACCGTGTGCTGATACTCAGTGTCACCGTGTGCTGATACTCAGTGTCACCGTGTGCTGATACTCTGTGTCACCGTGTGCTAATACTCTGTGTCACCGTGTGCTGATACTCTGTATCACAGTGTGCTGATACTCTGCGTCATGGTGTGCTGATACTCTGTGTCACCGTGTGCTGATACTCTGTGTCACCGTGTGCTGATACTCTGTGTCACCGTGTGCTGATACTCAGTGTCACCGTGTGCTGATACTCTGCGTCACCGTGTGCTGATACTCAGTGTCACCGTGTGCTGATACTATGTGTCACTGTGTGCTGATACTCTGTGTCACCGTGTGCTGATACTCAGTGTCACCGTGTGCTGATACTCAGAGTCACCGTGTGCTGATACTCAGTGTCACCATGTGCTGATACTCTGTGTCACCGTGTGCTGATACTCTGTGTCACCGTGTGCTGATATTCAGTGTCACCGTGTGCTGATACTCAGTGTCACCGTGTGCTGATACTAAGTGTCACCGTGTGCTGATACTCAGTGTCACCGTGTGCTGATACTCAGTGTCACCGTGTGCTGATACTCTGTGTCACCGTGTGCTGATACTCTCTGTCACCGTCTGCTGATACTCAGTGTCACCGTGTGCTGATACTCAGTGTCACCGTGTGCTGATACTCTGTGTCACCGTGTGCTGATACTCTCTGTCACCGTCTGCTGATACTCAGTGTCACCGTGTGCTGATACTCAGTGTCACCGTGTGCTGATACTCTGTGTCATCGTGTGCTGATACTCCCTGTCACCGTGTGCTGATACTCAGTGTCACCGTGCGCTCATACTCTGTGTCACCGTGTGCTGATACTCTGTGTCACCGTGTGCTGATACTCAGTGTCACCGTGTGCTGATACTCTGTGTCACCGTGTGCTGATACTCTGTGTCACCGTGTGCTGATACTCTGTGTCACCGTGTGCTGATACTCCCTGCCACCGTTTGCTGATACTCTGTGTCACTGTGTGCTGATACTCCCTGTCACCGTGTGCTGATAATCTGTGTCAGTGTGTGGTGATACTCAGTGTCACCGTGTGCTGATACTCAGTGTCACCGTGTGCTGATACTCTGTGTCACCGTGTGCTGATACTCAGTGTCACCGTGTGCTGATACTCAGTGTCACCGTGTGCTGATACTCAGTGTCACCGTGTGCTGATACTCAGTGTCACCGTGTGCTGATATTCTTTGTCACCGTGTGCTGATACTCCCTGTCTCCGTGTGTTGATACTCAGTGTCACTGTGTGCTGATACTCAATATCACCGTGTGCTGATACTCTGTGTCACCGTGTGCTGATACTCTGTGTCACCGTGTGCTGATACTCAGTGTCACCGTGTGCTGATACTCAGTGTCACCATGTGCTGATACTCAGTGTCACCGTGTGCTGATACTCAGTGTCTCGGTGTGCTGATACTCAGTGTCACCGTGTGCTGATACTCTGTGTCACCGTGTGCTGATACTCTGTATCACAGTGTGCTGATACTCTGCGTCACTGTGTGCTGATACTCCCTGTCACCGTGTGCTGATACTCTGTGTCACCGTGTGCTGATACTCTGTGTCACCGTGTGCTGATACTCCCTGCCACCGTTTGCTGATACTCTGTGTCACTTTGTGCTGATACTCCCTGTCACCGTGTGCTGATAATCTGTGTCAGTGTGTGGTGATACTCAGTGTCACCGTGTGCTGATACTCAGTGTCACCGTGTGCTGATACTCTGTGTCACCGTGTGCTGATACTCAGTGTCACCGTGTGCTGATACTCAGTGTCACCGTGTGCTGATACTCAGTGTCACCGTGTGCTGATACTCAGTGTCACCGTGTGCTGATATTCTTTGTCACCGTGTGCTGATACTCCCTGTCTCCGTGTGTTGATACTCAATATCACCGTGTGCTGATACTCTGTGTCACCGTGTGCTGATACTCTGTGTCACCATGTGCTGATACTCAGTGTCACCGTGTGCTGATACTCTGTGTCACCGTGTGCTGATACTCTGTATCACAGTGTGCTGATACTCTGCATCATGGTGTGGTGAAACTCTGTGTCACGGTGTGCTGATACTCTGTGTCACCGTGTGCTGATACTCTGTGTCACCGTGTGCTGATACTCTGTGTCACCGTGTGCTGAGACTCTGTGTCACCGTGTGCTGATACTCAGTGTCACCGTGTGCTGATACTCTGTATCACAGTGTGCTGATACTCTGCGTCATTGTGTGCTGATACTCCCTGTCACCGTGTGCTGATACTCTGTGTCACCGTGTGCTGATACTCAGTGTCACCGTGTGCTCATACTCTGTGTCACCGTGTGCTGATACTCCCTGCCACCGTTTGCTGATACTCTGTGTCACTGTGTGCTGATACTCCCTGTCACCGTGTGCTGATAATCTGTGTCAGTGTGTGGTGATACTCAGTGTCACCGTGTGCTGATACTCAGTGTCACCGTGTGCTGATACTCTGTGTCACCGTGTGCTGATACTCAGTGTCACCGTGTGCTGATACTCAGTGTCACCGTGTGCTGATACTCAGTGTCACCGTGTGCTGATATTCTTTGTCACCGTGTGCTGATACTCCCTGTCTCCGTGTGCTGATACTCTGTGTCACCGTGTGCTGATACTCTGTATCACAGTGTGCTGATACTCTGCGTCACTGTGTGCTGATACTCCCTGTCACCGTGTGCTGATACTCAGTGTCACCGTGTGCTCATACTCTGTGTCACCGTGTGCTCATACTCAGTGTCACCGTGTGCTGATACTCTGTATCACAGTGTGCTGATACTCTGCGTCACTGTGTGCTGATACTCCCTGTCACCGTGTGCTGATACTCAGTGTCACCGTGTGCTCATACTCTGTGTCACCGTGTGCTCATACTCAGTGTCACCGTGTGCTGATACTCTGTGTCACCGTGTGCTGATACTCTGTGTCATCGTGTGCTGATACTCCCTGTCACCGTGTGCTGATACTCAGTGTCAGCGTGTGCTCATACTCTGTGTCACCATGTGCTGATACTCTGTGTCACCGTGTGCTGATACTCAGTGTCACCGTGTGCTGATACTCTGTGTCACCGTGTGCTGATACTCCCTGTCACCGTGTGCTGATAATCTGTGTCAGTGTGTGGTGATGCTCAGTGTCATCGTGTGCTGATACTCAGTGTCACTGTGTGCTGATACTCAGTGTCACCGTGTGCTGATACTCAGTGTCACTGTGTGCTGATACTCAGTGTCACCGTGTGCTGATACTCAGTGTCACCGTGTGCTGATACTCTGTGTCACCGTGTGCTGATACTCCCTGTCTCCGTGTGTTGATACTCAGTGTCACTGTGTGCTGATACTCAATGTCACCGTGTGCTGATACTCTGTGTCACTGTGTGCTGATACTCTGTGTCACCGTGTGCTGATACTCAGTGTCACCATGTGCTGATACTCAGTGTCACCGTGTTCTGATACTCTGTGTCACCGTGTCCTGATACTCTGTGTCACCGTGTGCTGATACTCCCTGTCACCGTGTGCTGATACTCAGTGTCACCGTGTGCTGATACTCAATGTCACCATGTGCTGATACTCAGTGTCACCGTGTGCTGATACTCAGTGTCACCGTGTGCTGATACTCTGTGTCACCGTGTGCTGATACTAAGTGTCACTGTGTGCTGATACTCAGTGTCACCGTGTGCTGATACTCAGTGTCACCGTGTGCTGATACTCTGTGTCACCGTGTGCTGATACTCTGTGTCACCGTGTGCTGATATTCAGTGTCACCGTGTGCTGATACTAAGTGTCACCATGTGCTGATACTCTGTCACCGTGTGCTGATACTCAGTGTCACCGTGTGCTGATACACTGTGTCACTGTGTGCTGATACTCTGTGTCACCGTGTGCTGATACTCTGTGTCACCGTGTGCTGATACTCTGTGTCACCGTGTGCTGATATTCAGTTTCACCGTGTGCTGATACTCTGTGTCACCGTGTGCTGATTCTCTGCGTCACCGTGTGCTGATACTCAGTGTCACCGTGTGCTGATACTCAGTGTCACCGTGTGCTGATACTCCCTGTCACTGTGTGCTGATACTCTGTGTCATCGTGTGCTGATACTCAGTGTCACCGTGTGCTGATACTCAGAGAAAAATAGGAGCAGGAGTAGGCCATTCGGCCCTTCGAGTCTGCTCCGCCATTCAATATGATCATGGCTGATTCTCTATCTCAATGCCATATTCCCACTCTCTCCCCATACCCCTTCATGACTTTTGTGTCTAGAAATCTATCTATCTCTTTCTTAAATATATTCAGTGACTTGGCCTCCACAGTCTTCTGTGGTAGAGAATTCCACAGGTTCACCACCCTCTGAGTGAAGAAATTTCTCCTCATCTCAGTCCTAAATGTCCTACCCTGTATCCTGAGACTGTGACCCCTTGTTCTCGACCCCCCCCCCTCCCCCACAGCCAGGGGAAACATCCTCCCTGCATCCAGTCTGTCTAGACCTGTCAGAATTTTATACGTTTCAATGAGATCCCCTCTCATTCTTCTAAACTCTGGTGAATACAGGCCTAGTCAACCCAATCTCTCCTCATACGACAGTCCTGCCATCCCAGGAATCCGCCTGGTGAACCTTCGCTGCACTCCCTCTATGGCAAGTATATCCTTTCTTAGGTAAGGAGACCAAAACTGTACACAGTACTCCAGGTGTGGTCTCACCAAGGCCCTGTATAACTGTAGTAAGACATCCTTGCTCCTGTACTCAAATCCTCTTGCAATGAAGGCCAACATGCCATTTGCCTTCCTAACTGTTTGCTGCACCTGCATGTTTGCTTTCAGTGACTGGTGTACAAGGACACCCAGGTCCCTTTGTACATCAACATTTCCCAATCTATCACCATTTAAACAATACTCTACCTTTCTGTTTTTCCTACCGAAGTGGATAACTTCATATTTATCCACGTTGTACTGCATCTGCCATGTATTTGCCCACTCACTCAACTTGTCTAAATCGCCTTGAAGCCTCTTTGCATCCTCCTCACAACTCACAATCCCACCTAGTTTCGTGTCATCAGCAAACTTGGAAATATTACATTTGGTTCCCTCATCCAAATCATTGATGTATATTGTGAATAGCTGGGGCCCAAGCACTGATCCCTGCGGTACCCCACTAGTCACCGCCTGCCATCCTGTGTGCTGATACTCCATGTCACGGTGTAGACAATCTCTCTTGGGCAGTTTGCACCCACATTAAAGTCTGGTTCATTAGGTAGACTGATTATACCGAGAGTTATTGAAATGTACAGAGCATGCTCGTCCCCAGTTCGATCCCTGATATGTGTCGCTGTACAAGGTGATTGACAGGAAGATCAGCCACTCCAAATCACGGTGCAGTCGCTTCTGCTGGGACATGGCCATGTGTGTGAATGATGGGGGAAGTTGGGATGTTGGGGAGGATTGGAGGATTGGCGGTTCAATAGTGTCATTGTTATATTACCGGACTAGTAATCCCGAGAACATGAATTCAAATCCTTCCATGGGCCATTTGAGATTTTGAATTTAGCTTTAAAAAAATCTGGGTTCAATAGAAGTGACCATGAAGCTGTCGGATTGTCGGATGGCCCTGTGCGTATCCCCGATTTCAATCACTCCACCATTGGCGGCCGTGCTTTCAGCTGCCGAGGCCCTGAGCTCTGGTGTTCCTCCCTCCACCTCTCCGCCTCTCTACCTCCTTTAAGACGCTCCTTAAAACCAACCTCTTTGTCCGAGCTTTTGGTCACCTGCCCTAATTTCTCCATATGTGGCTCGGTGTCAAATTTTGTTTGATAACACTCCTGTGAAGCACCTTGGGATGTTTTACTACGTTAAAGGTGCTATATAATTGCAAGTTGTTGTTGTTGTTGTTTAAAAAACCATCTGGTTCACTGATGTCCTTTAGGGAAGGAAACCTGCCGTCCTTACCCGGTCTGGGCCTATATGTGACTCCAGTCCTCACACCAACATGGTTGACTCTTAACTGCCCTCTGGACTGGCCGAGTGAGATCCTCGGTTGTACCAAACCAACTGCAGCGGTTGAAGAAGGCAGCTCACCACCACCTTCTCAGGGCGACAAGGGACGGGCAATAGCTGCCAGCCTCGCCAGCGTCGCCCACATCCCCAGAATTAATGAAAAAGAACAGCTTTTGTTTTTGTCCAACGACCCGAGTAATCATTTCATTCAGGAATTCAATCCAAAGGGAGCTAGCAGAGAGCAGTTGGAGAAAAGGACACGTAGATTTTGAGCAGGAGTGATTCCCTTTGTACCGTGCGTTGCTCTCTGTGTGAAAAACCAGGCAGGGAATTGACTCTCGTTAATGTTTGCTGAGTGTTAAGAATCAGATAATTGGGTAATATTTTGTACTTGGATCCTGGATTCTTTTTTGAGTATTAGCATTAAATAATGTAAAGAAAGAAAAAGAAAGACTCGCATTTATATAGCGCCTTTCACGACCACCAGACGTCTCAAAGCATTTTTCAGTCAATAAAGTACTTTTGGAGTGTAGTCACTGTTGTAATGTAAGAAACAGGATGAACAGGAAGTGGCTTCATGCTTCTATACCCTGGACTATTAGAAACATACATAGAAACATAGAAAATAGGTACAGGAGTAGACCATTCGGTCCCTCGAGCCTGCACCGCCATTCAATGCGTTCATGGCTGAACATGCTACCTCAGTACCCCATTCCTGCTTTCTCGCCATACCCCTTGATCCCCCTAGTTGTGAGTGTTATATCTAACTCCCTTTTGAATATATTTAGCGAACTGGCCTCAACAACCTTCTGTGGAAGAGAATTCCATAGATTCACCACTCTCTGGGTGAAGAAGTTCCTCCTCAGCTCAGTCTTAAATGGCTTCCCCTTAATCCTTAGACTGTGACCCCTGGTTCTAGTTTTCCCTAACATTGGGAACATTCTGCCCGTATCTAATTTGTCTAAACCAGTCAGGATTTTAAATGTCTCTATAAGATCCCCCCTCATTCTTCTGAACTCCAGAGGATACAAGTTCAGTTGACCCAATCTTTCTTGATATGTCAGTCCGGCCATCCCAGGAATCAATCTAGTGAACCTTCGCTGCACTCCCTCAATAGCAAGAATGTCCTTCCTTAAGTTAGGAGACCAAAACTGCGCACAATACTCCAGGTGTGGCCTCACCAAGGCCCTGTACAACTGCAGCATCACCTCCCTACTCCTGTACTCAAATCCCCTTGCTATGAAGGCCATCATTCCGTTTGCTTTCTTGACTGCCTGCTGCACTTGCATTCCCACCTTCAGTGACTGATGTACCATGACGCCCAGGTCTCGTTGCACCTCCCCTTTCCCTAATCTGCCACCATTCAGGTAATAGTCCGCCTCTCTATTTTTACCACCAAAGTGGATAACCTCACATTTATCCACATTGTACTTCATCTGCCATACATTTGCCCATTCACCCAACCTGTCCAAGTCACTCTGTAGCCTCCTAGCATCCTCCTCATTGTTCACACTGCCTCCCAATTTAGTGTCATCCGCAAATTTGGAGATATTACATTTAATCCCTTCGTCCAAATCATTAATATATAATGTAAACAGCTGGGGTCCCAGCACCGAACCCTGCGGTACCCCGCTGGTCACTGCCTGCCATTCTGTAAAGTACCCATTTACTCCTACTCTTTGTTTCCTGTGTGCCAACCAGTTCTCAATCCACGTCAACACATTACCCCCAATCCCATGTGCTTTAACTTTGCTCACCAATCTCTTGTGTGGGACCTTGTCGAAGGCCTTCTGAAAGTCCAAATACACCACATCTACTGGTTCCCCCCTGTCCACCCTATTGGAAACATCCTCAAAAAATTCCAGAAGATTTGTCAAGCATGATTTCCCTTTCACAAATCCATGCTGACTTGGACCTATCATGTCGCCACTTTCCAAATGGTCTGTTATGACATCTTTAATAATTGCTTCCATCATTTTACCCACGACCGATGTCAGGCTGACCGGTCTATAATTCCCTGCTTTCTCCCTCCCTCCTTTTTTAAAAAGAGGGGTTACATTGGCCACCCTCCACTCCTTCGGAACTGATCCAGAGTCTAAGGAATGTTGGAAAATGATCGTCAATGCATCCACTATTTCCAAGGCCACCTCCTTAAGTACTCTGGGATGCAGACCATCAGGCCTGGATTATTATATTTACTTGTGAAGCTCGTTCTGTAGACGACCATCAACATTGAAAAAGGCCAGCATTCCAATAGCCATTTTGATTATTTCCTGCACCTGTTCATAACATTTTAATGATCTGTGTACCTGGACCCCCAAGTCTCTTTGGACCTCCACTGTTTTTAGCTTTTCACCATTTAGAAAGTACCCTGTTCTATCCTTTTTAGGTCCAAAGTGGATGACCTCACATTCGCCTACATTGAAATCCATTTGCCACAGTTTTGCCCATTCACTTAATCTATCAGTATCCCTTTGTAATACTGGGCCAGAAATTCGTCTCTCCGGCTTCCCGGGTGCAAGGATCCCGCGCGCACCTACCTATCGCGCCTGCCGTTGACCTCTGGGCCCACGAGGACTTCAGCTCCTGGGCCTCCTGCAGCTGCCGGCGCGCAGTGCTTGTGTATCCCAGGGGCGTAGTTAGTGCGATGTGTCCCCTGGGATCATGTGGGCCATGGGCCAAGGAAGACCTGTCAAATCTATGAATACAAATCGGCCCCAAAACAACACCTAAACATCAAATAATTTTTTTTTTAAACCATCACATTTTTAAAATAACTATAAGTTAAATAAATTAACTACTTTGAACAAAAAATTTAAATTTTTGAAAAAATGTAAATACTTTTTAACGGTGCTAAAAATAAACTTACCTTTCTTTAAAGTATCTAAAAAAGATAAACCTGTTGAAAATTTTTTTAAATTATAATTAATGAACCACTTACCTTGTTAAAAACGGGTCCTGCGCCTCCTTTTTAAAAGCGCAGCTTCTTCAATACTTACCTTCCCGGAGAAACCTGAAAAAAAAATGAAGTTCGCTGCGTGCGCGCAGCCTCTCCCGCGCACGCGGTTCACCTCTGAACCCCTCCCTTCAGGGGAACGGAAGTTCCGGTTTCCCACGCATGCGCAGTGCATGCAGGAAACCGGCACTTCAGGTGGCCTTACAGGTGAGTACACAGCACGTACTCACCTGGCAAGTGCCGAATTTCTGGCCCAATATGCTTCCATCTACACTGCTTACAATGCCACCTATCTTTGTGTCATCGGCAAACTTGGATATGTGGCTTTCTATCTCATCATCTAAGTCATTAATAAATATGGTGAATAGTTGAGGCCCCAACACAGATACCTGCGGGACGCCACTGGTCACCTCCTGCCAATTAGAGTACCTGCCTATTAACCCAATCTCTGTCTCCTGCCACTCAGCCAATTTCCCAACCAGGTCATTAATTTCTCCTCAATTCCATAATGTAGGAAATGCGGCAGCCAATTTGCACACAGCAAGGTCCCACAAATAGCAATGTATTAATATCTGGGATCATCTGTTTATGATGTTGGTTGAGAGATAAATATTGGCCCAGGACACCAGAGAGAACTCCCCTGCTCTTTTTGCAATAGTGCCATGGAATCTTTTACATCCACCTGAGAGAGCAGAGTGTGCTTTGTTTAACGTTTCATCTGAAAGACGGCCCTCCAACAGTGCAGCGCTCCCTCAGTACTGTCCCTCCGACAGTGCAGCGCTCCCTCAGTACTGCCCCTCTGACAGTGCAGGTCTCCCTCAGTACTGACCCTCCGACAGTGCGGCGCTCCCTCAGTACTGCTCCTCCGACAGTGCCGCGCTCCCTCAGTACTGTCCCTCCGACAGTGCCGCGCTCCCTCAGTACTGCCCCTCCGACAGTGCAGCGCTCCCTCAGTACTGCCCCTCCGACAGTGCCGCGCTCCCTCAGTACTGCCTCTCCGACAGTGCAGCCCTCCCTCAGTACTGCCCCTCCGACAGTGCCGCGCTCCCTCAGTACTGCCTCTCAGACAGTGCAGCGCTCCCTCAGTACTGCCCCTCCGACAGTGCGGCTCTCCCTCAGTACTGCCCCTCCGACAGTGCGGCGCTCCCTCAGTACTGCCTCTCCGACAGTGCGGCTCTCCCTCAGTACTGCCTCTCCGACAGTGTGGCTCTCCCTCAGTACTGCCCCTCCGACAGTGCAGCGCTCCCTCAGTACTGCCCCTCCGACAGTGCAGCGCTCCCTCAGTACTGCCCCTCCGACAGTGCAGTGCTCCCTCAGTACTGCCTCTCCGACAGTGCGGCTCTCCCTCAGTACTGCCTCTCCGACAGTGTGGCTCTCCCTCAGTACTGCCCCTCCGACAGTGCAGCGCTCCCTCAGCACTGTACCTGGAGTGTCAGCCTGGATTGAACCTGGGGGTTCGGGACCTGAGCTACAGGAAGGGACTGAAGACCCGATTTTAATGCAGCTGGCCTGGTGTGATCTGGGCGGGTGGTTAAAATGGCGAGGAGACGGGGAGATGGTCCTGCACCACGTTCCTGACACGTTCCCGCCACATGGCATTTTAACTGGCGGGTTTCCACCTACAGCAGGCAGGCCCGGGGTTAATTAAAATGGGAAAGTCACAGCCCATTGATGTCATCGGGGCTGTGACGCGATGTGAATTTGCGGAACGGCGGCAATCAACGGTGTAGAAGAGGCCCCGCGCATTCAGGGTTTTCTGTCTTCCAGTTCCTTGTGGTGCAGGGGTGCTTCCCCTGTGCCAATCAGGAAAGCCAGGGCCTCCTCTCCCCCTGCCCCGGGCTTTCTCCTCCCTGTTCTCTGCCAGGACTGCCCCATCTTGCCCGAGACTGTCCCCTTTGGGTCACAGGTGAGGTCGGCCTCCCGCTCGATTTCCCGCTCGCCTGCCCTGACGGCATTCGCGACGGCTTCGGGCGGGCGGGCGGGCAGAGCAGGCACATTTAATTGAGGCCCAGGATTTTAAAATCCTCATCATTGTTTACAAATCCCTCCATGACCCTCGCCCCTCCTCCAGTCCTACAACCCTCCGAGATCTCTGCGCTCCTCTAATTCTGGCCACTTGTTCATCCCCGATTTTAATCGCTCCACCATTGGTGGCTGTGCCTTCAGCTGCCGGGGCCCTAAGCTCTGGAATTCCCTCCCTAAACCTCTCCGCCTCTCGACCTGTCTCTCCTCCTTTAAGGAGTTCAGATAAATTAAACCCCAATAAATTGAAATAAGCGCAAACGCTGTAGCCGGGGGGTGGCGGGGCGGAGGGGGTGTGGGGGGGGTGTGTGGGGCGGGGTGTGGGGGTGTGTGGGGCGGGGGGTGTGTGGGGCGGGGGGTGTGTGGGGCGGGGGGTGTGCGGGGCGGGGGGTGTGTGGGGCGGGGGGTGTGGGGGGGTGTGTGGGGCGGGGTGTGCGGGTGTGTGGGGCGGGGGGTGTGTGGGGCAGGGGGTGTGTGGGGTGGGGGGTGTGTGGGGGGGGTGCATGGAGCGGGGGGTGTGTGGGGGTGTGTGTGGGGGGGGGTGTGGGGCGGGGGGTGTGTGGGGGGTGTGTGTGGGGGGGGTGTGGGGCGGGGGTGTGTGGGGCGGGGGGTGTGTGGGGGGGGGTGTGTGGGGGGGGTGTGGGGCAGGGGGTGTGTGGGGCGGGGGGTGGGTGGGGGGGGGTGTGGGGCGGGGGGTGGGTGGGGGGGTGTGTGGGGCGGGGGGTGTGTGGGGCAGGGGGTGTGTGGGGCGGGGGGTGTGTGGGGCGGGGGTGTGTGGGGCGGGGGGTGTGTGGGGCAGGGGGTGTGTGGGGCGGGGGGTGTGTGGGGCGGGGGTGTGTGGGGCGGGGAGTGTGTGGGGCAGGGGGTGTGTGGGGCGGGGGGGTGTGGGGCAGGGGGTGTGTGGGGCGGGGGGTGGGTGTGGGGGGTGTGGGGCGGGGGGGTGTGGGGCGGGGGGGGTGTGGGGCGGGGGGTGGGTGGGGGGGTGGTGTGGGGCGGGGGGTGTGTGGGGAAGGGGGTGTGTGGGGCGGGGGGTGTGTGGGGGGGGGGTGTGTGGGGCGGGGGTGTGTGGGGCGGGGAGTGTGTGGGGTACAGGGTGTGTGGGGCGGGGGGTGTGTGGGGCAGGGGGTGTGTGGGGCGGGGGGGTGTGGG